>QRFJ01000254.1:0-335982 GCA_006176705.1 Cocos nucifera
AAATGGGTGCACATCTGTGAGCTCAGAAGTGGCACTCCTAAGTGTTGGGAATAAGAGAAGATAGGTCATTGGAAGATGGGAGCAAACTAGAAGAGAAATCAGCCTAGGTAGTAAAGTTCAGAAACTTAGCTAGCTCACCCTAAGATTGGGTCGGCTAAGTTGAAAACAGGATCGACTCAATCTAGGACTGGATCGGCTATGTCTCAGAAAAAAATTTAGATAGAAAGCAATATTTTTGAGACTGCTGGTATGGTACATAACTGGGTCGGCTCAGTCTCAGACTAAGTCGATCCAATCGCAGGTTGGTTGGCTCAATCTAAAACTGGATTGGCTCAATTTTTGTGGGACTATTTTGCGTACGTGGGTTATTTTGGATTTGAAAAATTTTTCTATGAGCTTGGACTTGACCTTTCCGTAAAGTATATATACTAGAAATAGGTCAAGGTTGTAGATGATGCTAAATTTATTGAAACAAAGCTCTTTTCTCTCAGAAATCTCTACTACTCTTCTTTTCTATTCCTTGAATCCATTGATCGTGCTTCCACAGTAATCTCTAAGAAGTTCTTTCTTGTTGCTTGGCTGATCACTAGCGGCCATGCCGATCCATGTGAGGAATCAATTTTCATAATAATTGGTATTAGAGTGATGTTGCATGGAAGAAAGAATGACACCTAGAATTTCTACATCCAGGATCTATTGCATCAGGTTTTATCCTAAAAACTTCTTATTTGCTTCATGGTTGTCTCTAGATTAAGATGAAAATTTGTTACACGAAGGAACGATGATACAGAAGATTGAAAAGAGGACCTAGGGCATTTAGATCTTCTTTGAAGGATAGTTTTATTGGTGTGTGATCATGAAAGGATGTTAGAATTTTGTTCTTGATTTGTTTGAAGTCATGGGATCAAGTGGACTCAAGATGGATATTGAGAAGTTTGATGATTAGGAAAACTTTACCTTGTGGCAGCAAAGGGTAAAGGACTTGTTGGTTCAACAGGGGATCTACAAGATCTTGATAAGGGAAAAGCCAAAAATGATAAGTGCTGAGGATTGAAAAGAGTTGGAAAAAAATATTTTTAGCATAATCAAAATGTGCTTGGCTAATCAGGTGCTACCCGTGGTTTGCACAGAGACCACAGCAAAAGGGCTCTGGACGAGATTGAAGAACACATATATGGGGAAGAACATGATGAATAAGCTATGGTTGAAGAAATAGCTATATAGTCTAAGGATGCTCAAAGGCGGAGATCTTGTTGCACATATCTAAAGGTTCAATCAAGTATGTTCTGAGATGATGAGTTTGGATGTGAAGATCGATGAGGAAGATTAAGCATTGCTACTGCTTTGTTCTCTCCTAGGCTCGTATGATGGTCTCATAACAACTTTAGTTTATGGAAAGGAGATCCTAAACTATGAAGAAGTTGTTGGTGTGCTCAGATCAAATAAGCAGAGAGAAGATATGCAAGGAAGATCCCAAGTCTTAAATCCTGGCTGTGAATGAAAGACAGGAAAGATCAAAGGAGAAGACAAGAGAAAAATCCAAAGATAGATCAAAATCTTGAGATTAGAGGAAGATATTGAAATGTCATAAATGTCATCAGCCTGGACACCTGAGGAGAGATTGTTTCCTTTGATATTAGAAAAATGGAAGGCCAGTAGAGTGATGATACAACTTTGGTGAGTAGTAGAGAAGATCTACTAGTTGTATCAGATGGATCCACAGTGTGCGATACTATGTAGATATTAGATTCAGCATGCTCGCACCACTATACTTCTCATCGAGAGTGGTTCTCTACCTACCAGAAGATCGATGGAGTAAGTGTCAGCCTTGGAGATGATCACCCATGCAGAGTAGCTGGAGTTAGCTCAATCAGGATGAGGATATACGATGGGATCATTCATACATTATCAAATATCAGGTATGTATCGAAATTGAAAAAGAATTTGATTTCTTTGGGCTACTTAGAGGAGCAGGATTATGCTTTTAGTAGCCAGGCTGAGAGTGGATGTCTAAAAATTTCTAAGAAAGCTTTGATAGTGATGAGAGGTAGAAGACTAAGAAATAATTTTTATAGAATGAAAGGTTCAGTGGTGAACGATAGTGCAGAGGTGCTAGCAGCGATATAGAAGGAGCAGCTATTATATCAACTATGGTACTATCAGATGGATCATATGAGTGACTGAGGGCTCACTGAACTCAACAGAAGAGGGATAATCCCAGTCCTGAAGAAAGAGGACATAGATTTATGTGAGCCATGAATTCTTGGTAAATAGCATAGGATGAAGTTTGCCAAAAGTACTAAGCATAGCGAAGGAGTGTTGGATTTAGTACACTCAAATGTGTGGAGACCAACTCCTGTATCAGCTTGAGATGGGGCAAGATATTTTATCACTTTCATAGATGATTTCTCAAGAAAGGTGTGGATTTATTTGATCAGAAAAAAGTCAGAGATGTTTGCCCGATTCAGAGCCTGGAGAGCTGAAGTTGAGGGGTCAGAAAGATAGGTGAAGTGTCTGAGGTCGGATATTGGAGGAGAGTATACAAGCTTGATGTTCAGGAGGTACTATGAGAAAAGTGATATCAAACACCATTATATAGTGAAGATGACTTTCTAGCAGAATAGTATCATGAAAAGGATGAACCGAATACTGATCGAGAAGGCACGGAGTTTAAAGCTACAGACATCACTTCCAAAATCCTTTCGAGATGATGCTTTAATTTTTTATTATTTTCTTATCAAAAGGTTCCCTCACTGCAAGCTAAATGGAGGCATTCCAGAAGAAGTCTGGAGTGGGAAGAAGGTGAAGCTTGGCCACCTGAAGGTCTTTGGCTGCATAGCCTATGTACATGTGGAGGCAACCGAGAGAAGTAAGTTGGATCATAAATCTCAAAAGATGATATTTATAGGATATCCATAAGGAGTCAAGGGATACCTGCTATGGAATTCTGAAGCATAGAAGGTAGTGATCAGTAGAAACATTTTTTATGAAAAGAGCATCTTGGAGAGGCCTGAGAATACAGGAGCAACTGAAAAAATAAAGATGAACAGCGGTGGCTGGTCAGAGAATGATGGCATGCAGATTACATCCACTTACAAGAGTATTCCTATTGAGGTGAAGCTGGGTAGAAAAATTTTATCTTAGATTAAAAATCAGCATGACGGACCAGCAGTTCAAATGGATGTGCAGGATCAATCATAGATTTTAGATAGAGATGTGCCAGTGGGAGTGGCTTTGCACGAGCCCCAGCATACTATTAGAAGGTCGGTCAGATATGGCATTGATGAGGTTATCTCCTATGCACTCATCAATGCTAATGGAGATCTAGAGAATTATATAGAGACCATGAAGAGTGAAGATCATGAGTCGTGGATGCAGGCCATGATGGAGGAGATGGAATTACTGAATAAAAGTCAGACATGATAGCTGGTGGATATTTCAGAAGGTGCTCGATCTATTGGCTCAAAATGGATGTTCACAAAAAAGAAAGCACCTTCAAAAAAAGATGGAGTCAAATTCAAGGCAAGGCTGGTAGCAAAGAGATACTCACAAAGCGAAGGGATAGATTACATAGAGATTTTCTCTCCTATGGTGCATTATACATCTATTCCGATTTTGCTGTCACTAGTGGTGCGATACAACATAGAGTTAGAATAGATGGATGTGAAGATGGCCTTCCTTCATGGCACATTAGAGGAAAGAATCTATATAAAGCAGCTAGATGGTTTCATGGAGATAGGTGTGTTTACTGAAGAGATCACTGTATGGCCTGAAACAATCTCCTCGTCAATGGTATCACCGACTTGATAGCTTTGTTTTGAGCTTGAAATTTGTCAGATATGAACGTGATAGTTGTATCTATGTCAGAGATGTAGATGAGAAGGATGCCCTATACCTGTTATTGTATGTTGATGATATGCTCATAGTCAGCAGGAGTATGAAGGCTATGAAAGGGCTAAAAAGGGCATTATCAGCTAAATTTAAGATGAAAGATCTAGGTCCAGTACTGAAAATCCTTGGAATGGAGATTTGTAAAGATAGATGCAAAGAAGTGCTCTATTTATCATAAGGAGGATATATCCAGAAAGTTCTAGAGAGGTTTGAGATGGAGAAGGCCAAACTTATAGAGACACCATTATCGAGCCATATGTCTCTCTCCAAGTATCAAATATCCCAATTAGAAGAAGAGAGAGAGTACACGGATGGAGTCTCTTATATGAATGCTATAGGCAGTGTGATATACACTATGGTGTGCTGTAGACCAGATAAAGCATATGCAGTAAGCATGGTTAGTAGATATATGGCTAACCCTTGAAAGAAATACTGAAAAGCATTGAAGTAGATATTAAGATATCTACAGGGAACAAGGGATTATGGTTTGGTGTTTGGTGGGCAGCTGAAAGGATTTAAAGATAGAGGTTCGACTCCTCTGAAAGGATTTGTAGATGTGAATTATGCAGGTGATCTTGATACAAGAAGGTCTACTATTGGATACCTTTTCTACATGTATCATGGATCGGTGTCTTAGAGGTCAATCCTTTAACCAAGCACGGTCTTGTCTACCACAGAGATCGAGTACATTGGCATTACTGAGGCTGCAAAGGAATCACTTTGACTTAAGAGATTGATTGTTGAGATGGGGGTGGAGCAGAGCGAGGTTAAACTATATAGTGACAGTCAGAGTGCTCTACTGCTTGCATAGAACTCAGTCTATCATGCACACATAAAGCATTTAGATGTGAGGTACCATAGGATCAAAGAGCTAGTATAGGAAGGTGAAGTTGAACTATGAAGATCCATACAAAGGAGAATCAATTTGATGCACTCACGAAGGTACTCTCCAGAGACAGCTTTTAGATGTGTATGGCACGAATGAGTTTGCAAGAAAGAGATGAGTTCATAAGAACTTGGAAGCACCAAGGTGGACAATATAAGCTCAGAAGTGGCACTTTCAAGTCTTGAAAATATGAAAAGATAGGTCATGGAAAAATGGAAGCAAGTCGAAAGAAAAATTAGCCTGGGTACCAAAGTTCAGGAACTTAGCCAGCTCATCTTGAGACTAGATCGGCTAAGTTGGAAATTGGATCGACTCAGTCCAAGACTCAATCGAATGTATCTTAGAGAAAAATTTAGATTGAAAGCAGTATTTTTGGGACTGCTGGTATGGTACACACTAGGTTGGCTCGATCTCAGACTGAGTCGACCCAATCGTAAGTTAGCCGGCTCAGTCTAAAACTGGATTGGCTCAGTTTTCGCGGGACTGTTTTGTGTACGTGGATTGTTTTGGGTTTGAAAAATTTTTCTATAAGCTTGGACTTGATCCTTTTATAAGGTATATATACTAAAATTAGGTTAAGATTGTAGATGATGCTGAATTCATTGAAATAAATTTTTTTTCTTCCAAAAATCTCTACTACTCTTCTTCTTTATTCCTTGAATCCATTGATCGTGCTTTCGTAGTAATCTCTAAGGAGTTCTTCCTTGTTGCTTGGCTGATCACCAGTGACCATGCTGGTTCGTGTGTGGAATCAATTTTCATAACAACATCCTCCTTTGGACGTGCACCCCATAATGGATAAGAAGAGGGAGTCCCATGGGAGATGGACTCTAGGGTTTCTTGATGGGATCAAAGACCTGGGCGCTAAAGGAGTCTTCTTTATCCACTTTTGGCACCATCTAAGAGAGAATTTTGGGTGACTAACTTGATTAGATCAGGTGAGTAGCCATGGCCAATTAGATTAAGATCTGATTATATCAAGCAATATGATTGGTTGATGCTGTGTGGCATTGCATGGCGCATAGGAGTCTATTTAAAGATCCTGTGCCTTAGGGTTAGCATCTTTTGAGATCCCACACCCATATGCTACCGCCAAAACCATCTCCATGCCCCCTTTAGTGCTCCTTTCTCTCTTCTCTATGTTTATACTAGGTTGGGTGCTGGTTCAGCGATCAAATGTTGAGTAAAGCTGAAGCAAAGATCAAAGATCGGGTTCTTATGTCAAGTGACAAGGTGCTGCCTTAGAAGATTGTTTTGAAGGCTTCATAGATCCAGATCTGATTTGATCTTTTGAGATCAAATCTAAAACCAGCTCGAGTGGACTTCAGTAGAGGTTGGGCACTTGCACAACTAGATCCAGAACCTCGAGTGCTGACAGATCATAAATAGGGTACTAGTTTACCCTAATCAGGTACAAGAGTTGTTCTTGATTTAATTTAATTTTTATTTTTTAATATCAAATTATTAGGATCAGATTCGAGAACTCTCAGATCTGATTAGGTTTTGTAGAAACTTTTATAAAAAAATTTGCTACATATCAGATTAGATCAAATCGATCCTATGGCAGAAAACTAGGTTTTTTCTTTACTCATAGCCGCATGGAGGGTCCAGCCTCTACTAATCATCCACTCGAAGCTCCAATATGATCTGCCTTTCTGAAAGTGCTAGCTTGCACGAAAGGCTGTTGTATGGTTGATTTATCTTCTTCTTCGGTATCCTTGAACACTTTCAGATCTAAAGAAAAACTTTTAGGAGGATTTGGTAGAAGAACAGGAGGGAGGAGAACTCACTTCTCTCTTTGATTTCTCTCCTAAGAAAACCTAGATTAGATCTAGGTCCCTCTCTCACCCAAGAGGAACTAGTTTCCTCTAGATCTCACAATAAGAAAAGAACCACTCAAGCCTCATGCCCCAAAAACCCTACAACCATCTTTGGCCAGCCAAAAGCCTTAGGAATTCCCTTCTCCCATGTCTAAGAGGGCCCTTATAAAGGAGAATAGATATGGTTGATGAGTCATGGGCTAGTTTGAATCAAATTCAAACTACGACTCAACCTTATCTTAAATTGAATTCCAATCAGATCTAAATTCTATTCAATCCTTATCTAAAGGCTCTTAGAGTGGGCGACATATAGGGTTTAGACTTGGGAATTCTTCATGCAAAACCTCTTTTTGTGTGTGAGAAGAATAGGCATGGGGAGAGGTGGCGAATGGAAAGAAGTCCAAACTTTTTGGACTCTAGGTTTAGTTATTTGATTCCAACCAAATCTCATCCAATTAGATCCAAATAAACCACAGTGAACCAAATCTAATTAGGCTATAGCCTCAATTAATCCTAATTATTTGAGTGAAAGATCTGATCAAATCAAAAACATCACACCCTTGGTGATTATGTCATCTTATAATCTAGTCGGGTCAAACCTAATTGAATTGAATTCAATTAGACTTGACCCAATCCTTATTGCTCAATCAAATTAAGCTAATTAGTAATCTAATTACTAATTAATCTTATAATTCACTAACCCTTAGCCAATTAATTCATTGTAACTCTTGCACAAGGTTAATCATCAATCGAATTGATGATTAAACCTTTAAATGATTCTCAACGTTTATCAACCACATGATCAGTTAGAAATTTCTTTTGAGTATGATTCCATAAATTCGAACCTAAGCCAGTAGCATCAGAATAATTTTTTGTACTAATCGAAATGACTATCTAGCAATTGTACCTAATGTTCGGATAGGTCGAATGTATGTAAAGCAACATCCAAGAATCTAAAGATATATGGTTACCATATAATTTATCCCTTTGACCTCAAGTGCTCAAAAAGACTTAGGATTTAACTGTCAACCCTGAATGAACTAACTATAATAGTAAATCAATCTTTTATATCCATCATATGGATTATCCTGACTAAGATTTTGCTAAATTAAAATATAATGATGCACTATCTCCAATTTTATTTAGAGGGATCAATTCCATCTTAACTCACGCACTGACTTAATAAGTACTTAACTATACTAGAAACCTTCCATCATTGAATTAAAAATTCAGATAGTTCAGTACTAAAGTGAAAGGAATATGCTCTCAAGCCAATCAAAATTTATATTTTAATAGGCTATTCTTTTATCTTCCAAACTCATATAATGATATTTTTAAATAAATAAAGATATTTTATTTCATCGTATGCTGCATCTTAATTATTTATTTAAGATATGATAAACTTCATAAATTAGGACTATGATTTTTGGATTATGATGAGATCATACTTGTGAGATCTAAAATCTCAAAACCCTAATCTAAAATATTTTTGATCAATGAAATATTGAGTTGGGGATTAATATTTTCGAAAAGACTGGCACATCCGATATATGCTTGATGAAAGGATGATTGATCTCACTATCACTTATGTATAATACTAATACAAGAATGTGGGTGCTCATTAGAGAATGAGTTCACTAAATTGATTCAACCCGAGAACATCTAATGGAGTCTTATCTACATGTCAATAGATGGTTCTTATAGTGGGAGTTGTGCATGTAATCCTTTAACCTTAGACTACCATAGAATCTTATATGTATGAATCCATATTTTGGTTCATGCTCATTCATGACTTAGTCATGTATGGGGTATTCTAAATATGGTAGATTATATATAAAGGTTGTGAGTAGGTCAACATGGAATCAATCACTCCTGGTAAGAGGAGATCGCATCCTACCTGCTTCAACCAAATGATGATTCAAGAAGTCTTTGATCAAAGCATGATGAAAATTAGAAATAGTTTCTAATATTTTATTAATCAAATCATCATCATAAGATTGAGAAAAATATTAATATGATATTGGGTTTGACATATTTTCATATTCAGAGTCATATTCGAGATGCAGGATGATCGAAGGATCTTATTGCACGATAATTTTTCACTGAAGAATATTTTTAGTTTTTTCATCAAAATTTCATATCTTTTAGGTAGACATGATACATTGCTAGATGTCAATCTTATCTTGTAGATTCGGTCGAATTAAAGAAATTTAATTTGGTCATTAATTAGAAAGTGTTCTAATTGGTTGAATCAGGTTAGCTAGTTTTGACCAAAATTGATTTAGTTGAGTTCTAACCAGATTAGGTCAAATCACATTCGGATCCACCGCTGGCTAGATATGGAATCCAATGAGTCATACATAAAGAGAATTGATCAAGGGTTTAATTGGATTAGATCATGTTTGCAAGATGAATATGCTAGCACATGTTGCAAACCCTAGCACCAAGATTCGAATCAGATTTCGATTTGGGCTAATTAGATCCAATTTGGGTCAAATCTGATTTGGTCCATAATTCGGTTAACCCTTGGCTTGTTGACCTAGGTTTGGGCCTCACATACCAGAATTCCATGCCCCAAAGAGTCTCTTTCTTGCACGTGGGGAGGTGTTTTATGCGCCATGGACTCTTGGTGCATTATTTTGGCTACCGCCCTATTTTTGTTGTCTTATCCATTTGTTATTTTACATAACTTATTTTATGTAGTCTTAGATCTAAAAGAAGGCACCCAAGAGTCCTTCTATAGATTAAACACTTCAGCATTTAAAAGAAATTTAAATGGAATAAGACTCCTAGCCGCTTTCCCTTATCTTGGCACCTCTTGGACCACGTCCAAGTTGATAAGGAATTGACTTTTCTTCCACACCCCATCTAAAATTAGCGCATGAGATGAGAGCCATTGGATGGCATTCTCATCATATCAAAACTCTTTATTGGTGGCACCAAAGAGAGAGAAAAACTACGAAACATTTTTGAAACCACGAAGAATTATTTTCTGAAGAGTCCTTCTGCTTGAAGCGACTCTTGAAGCTAATTCTCGTGCTTCCACATGGCATATTTTTCTAGTAGGGTATGAGAAGGTTGGATGGGCATGAGATATTCCTAGGGAAAGAAAGTAAGAAATAATGGAAGCACTCCTACATACATTATAAATAGGGGTGCCCACCGAGAGTCTAAGAATTGAGAATTCCTAGTTTCTATCTTACAAGAGGCTTGCTTGTCCAATTTTCTTTATTTATTTTTTCTTGTCTAGATAAGATCCTGATTTAAGGACAAGAAGTCTTCCAATAAGACAAAGAGATTAGAAATAAAAATTAAGGAAACTAGGAGCAAGAAAGGAAGGCAAGGAAAGGCTTGAAGGATGATAGCAAAGGCTAAGGAAGGTTCTACCTAAATTAATTAAAGTTCTTATCGTAAGAATTTTAATTAAAATAAACAAAGGTGCTGGTGTGTTGATCAAGTCCCCATGTGGATTAACATTGGAGGGTAAACATGTGGACACCTGGTGGAGCCCCTGACATACTGTTACTAGTGATCAAGGTCAAGTTGAAATTTAGCGATCAGAAGTATGTTCCAATACCTTCATTTATGTTATAAATATATTTTATATGATTTAAATTCTAATAAGATGGTCCTAGATTTTGGGTTTGATTTTATAATTTCATTATTTTTGAAATTCATGCTTTTGCTCTACACATCAAATCCAACAGTGGTATTAGAGCAAACCTTATTAGACTAAATCATATGTTGTTATGTTTTTGCTTTAATGGCAGAATTGTCAATATGATATAATCATATTTGAAATTTTAGCATGTTATTAATGTGATGAAATCATGTTTAATTATTCATAATTAGATTATGATGTATATCATTCTATAAGGTTGTCTTGGCATAATGACAAATGTTCACTATGTGATGATGGTTGACCTAGAATGATTATACATGCTATTATATTTGTTATATATCATGATTGATATATATTCTTGTGTTCAGTATGATTTTAAATTAGAATGTGCAAAGAGACCATTTAAAGCCCTCTATAAAAACTATATTAAGTTGTAGTATAATTAATCGATAGCAGAACCAATTTGGATGTCTAATTGATCAATCAGTGTCTAGGAAAGTGGTTCATGATTGGTAAAGAGAACGTGGTTTTTAATTAATTCCATTCTCTGACCTGACCAATTCATTGGTGTCTAAGGAAAGCAATGGGGGGACTTCCACCTCTCTTCCAATTTTCTAGCTAATTTGATTGATTAAATTCTAGATTGGGTGCTTTGGCATTGCTGTTGAAATTTGAATCCTATACGTAATCGAGCCAGCTCGAATACGCAGCCGAGCTAGCTCAGGATGAGATCGAGCTGGCTTGATCTGAATTCGAGCCGACTGTCTTAGATGGATAGAAAGAATTGCTTGGGCCAAACGCCATAGAGCCAGCTTGACTATGAACCGAGCCGGCTCGACGGGCGAATTTGATTAATTTACTATATTAAGGTCTTCCTTCATGCTAGTTCATTATTATGTCATAAATCATATTAGGTTTGTTGTGTAACCACAAGATCTATTATGGAGACTGATGTAATATTAATCTGGTACATTGAGATGCTAACAGCATATTGGGTATAATTATTTTGTTGTGCAACCATAAGAGCAATTATATTCTATTGTGGCTATATAAAAATGAAGGATCCTACTTAACTAAAATATTATAGTTTATTGTGCTAACACAAGGCTATTAATATTTTAGAGGCTAGGGTTATATTGAGAATTGCATGAGATGCAATTGGAAAGAGTTTCCTACCTTTGAACTTATAAAAGATTTGTTGTGCAACCACAAGACTTTTTATAAAAAATTAGGTTCTCAATCCCACTAAGAAAATCAATTAAGGTTTCTCGATTATCATAGTAGAGGACTATGATATTCGATAAAATAGTAGGAGACATAATTAAATTAAAATTTTAATTTAATTATGTATGTCATCATAAGTTGTTTGCTAATGTAATGTTCTTTATAATGTAGAATAAATGACTTCTTTACTTTCACTACGTTCAATTTTGGATTCAAATAAGTTGATCGGTCCTAACCATGTGGATTGACTGAGAGATCTAAAAATAGTACTCAGTTAAGAAAAACTCTCCTATATTCTTAATGCCCTTGATCTTGAGCCATTAGGAGAAGATGCTATAGAGGAAGAAAAGTCCACATACAAGATGTGGCAAAATGATTCTCTTACTGTCAAGTGCATCATACTTGCCTCCATGAGTAATGAGTTACAAAGGCAACATGATGGCATGGATATTCAATCCATATTGCTCAATCTAAAAGAACTTTATGGAGAGTAGAGTAGGACTGCTAGATATGAGATATCTAAGTAGTTATTCCGTGCCATGATGGCAGAAGGTTCATCCATGTAAAATCATATTCTGATGGTAATTGACCTAATCACTCGATTAAGTCAATTAAATTTTATCATGGATGGAGAGTTGAGTCAGGATCTAATCCTACAATCACTCCCAAAATCATTTTCTCAGTTTGTCATGAACTATCACATGAACAAACTGAATACTTTCTTGCTTGAGCTGTTAAATATGCTTAAAAAAGTAGAGAGCCATATCAAGAAGGATAAGGCTCCTCTTCTTCTTAGAGATGGGATCTCCAAGAAGAAGATAGACAGAAAGGGTTCTAGCTAAGAGAATCTTGAACCCTAAAGCTGGCATAAATAAGAAGAAGGGGAAGAAAGTCTCTAAACAGATGACCTATTTTCACTACGATAAAGCAGGTCATTGGAAGAGAAAATGCAAGGCTTACCTTGCAACTATGAAGACTGGTGCAAATGTTACACCAAAAGGTATGTATGAGATACATACAATTTTATCATTAAATTTTTTCATTTCAAACTCTTGGGTATTGGATATCGGTTATGATTTTCATATCTGCAAATCATTGCAGGAGCTACAGAAAATTAGGAGTTTGAATAAAGATGACTTCGAGCTCTACGGCGTTGGAGGAGAGTCCATCTAAGCGAAAGCTATAGGAACAAATATATTGAAGTTACCTTTTAAAAAGATCCTAGAGCTGATAAATTATTATTATATGCCTAAGATCATTAAAAATATTGTATCCATACCCTTGTTATTAAAATAAGGTTATAGTCTTGATGTAACGAGCAATGGTTGCTCGATCAAATATTCTAATAAAATAATATATTCTAGCATTTTTAACAATGGCTTGTTGACTCTATATTTGGATGATAATATTTTTCATATTGATGAAAATAGAAAACGTAACAGAAAAAACATAAATAATACTTTGGCATTATTGACTTAGTCATATTAGTGAGACCAGGATTAACAAGCTATACAAAGAAAAGTTCTTTGATCCTTATGATTATAAATCATTAGGAGCTTGTGAATCATGTCTCATGGATAAAATAATCAAGACTCCATTTAGTGGACATGAAGAAAGAATAAGTTATTAGAACTTATACATATAGATGTATGTGGTGCTATGACAACATAGGCTAGAGACGGATACTCTTATTTTATAACGTTCATTGATGATTTATCTAGGTTTGGATATGTGTATCTTATGAAACACAAATCTAAAATCTTTAATAAATTTAAAGAGTATCAAAGTATGGTTGAGAAACAAACTAGAAAGAGTATAAAAATTCTTCAATCTGATCAAGAAGGAGAATACTTATCCAGTGAATTTCTAGACTACCTTAAAGTAAAGGGCATTATCTCTAAATGGACCCCTCCTTATATACCATAATTAAATGATGTAGTCGAAAGAAAAAATTGTACCTTATTAGATATGGTACGAATCATGATGTGCTTCACAGAATTATTTATTTTCTTCTGGAGTCATGCCCTGGAGACCGTAGTATATATCTTGAATAGAGTACCTTCTAAGTCTATATCTAGCACTCCATATGAGATATGAAGAAGAAAGAAATCTAATCTTAAGTATCTTAAGATATGAGGTTGTCCAGTATATGTAAAAAGAAATTTTGGACGTAAGCTAGATGTTAGAGCAGACAGATGTCTATTTGTAGGATATCCTAGAGATAGTATGAGATATCTATTCTACCATCCTACTAAATAAAAAGTGTTTGTAAGTAGGCATGCCACTTTCACGAAGAAAGAATTCATTCTAGAAAGAGGCAGTGGAAGAAATATTAAACTTAGTGAAGTTTAAGAAAAATAAATAGATATTTCTCAAGCAAATAAACATATAAATAAGGAAGAACTAGAACACACAACTCTAATCCATAGGTCTGATAGAGTGTGACATGCACTTATAAGGTATGGGTTTATTATTGAGAATAATGAAGCCCAAGTCATTGAGAATGATGAACCTCTAACCTATACAGAAGCTATCATGAGTAGGGACTCAGACAAATGGCTGGCTGCTACGCAATCCAAAATGGACTCCATGTATACCAACAAAGTATGGACTTTGGTGGATACACCAAAGGGTGTGAACCCCATTGGATGCAAATGGGTCAATAAAAAAAAGATTGGAGCAGATGGTCAAGTTGAAACCTATAAGGCTAGAATAGTGGCTAAGGGTTTCAGGTAAAAATAGGGTATTGATTATGGTGAAACATTTTCACCTATTGCCATGCTTAAATTTATTCGGATTATGCTTGCAATAGCAGCATACCATGATTATGAAATATGGTAAATGGATGTGAAGACCGCCTTCCTTAATGGTTTTCTTGAGAAGGAGGTCTACATGTCATAGCCAAAGGGATTTGTCTCAAATGAGAGACCAAATCAAGCATGCAAGCTTAAAAGATTCATTTATGGATTAAAGTAAGCATCGAGAAGTTGGAATATCCATTTTGATGTTACAATCAAAGAGTTTGACTTCATCAAGAATGTGGATGAACCATGTGTGTACAAGAAGACTAGTGGGAGTGCCATGGTTTTCTTGGTTCTGTATGTAGATGACATACTCCTCATTAGGAATGATATCCCAATGTTACAATCGATCAAGTTATGGCTATCAAATAAGTTTTTCATGAAAGACTTAGGAGAAGCATCCTATATTCTTGGAATAAAGATCTATAGAGATAGATCTAAGAGGATGCTAGGCTTGTCCCAGTCTAGGTGCATTGACTTAATACTTAAAAAATTCAGTATAGATGGGAGTAAAAGAGGTTACTTACCCATGAATTAAGGCATACATCTCTCTAAGAAGATGTCTCCTAAGATACTTGAAGAAAGAAATAGAATGAGTTCTATTTCTTATGTTTCGACTATAGGATCAATAATGTATGCCATGTGATGTACCAGGCCTGATGTTGCTTATGCTTTAGGCATAGCTAGTAGATTTCAGGCTGATCAGATGAGGATCATTGAAAAGCTGTGAAAAATATTTTTAAGTACTTAAGAAGGACTAAGGATATTTTTCTGGTATATGGTGGATCTGATCTTAAACTAGAATGATATTTTAACGCTAATTTTTAATCAGATCCAGATGATAGCAAATCCATTTCAGGATATGTCTTTATTCTAAATGGTGGAGTAGTGAGTTGGAAGAGTACCAAGCAGCCAACTATAGCTGACTCAACCAGTGAGGCAGAGTACATAGCTGTAAGTGAAGCCACTAAGAAAGCTATCTGGATAAAGAAGTTCATCACTGAATTGGGTATTGTTCCTAAAATTGAAAACTCAATACCACTTTACTATGATAATACTAGAGCAATTATTCAAGTAAAGAAACCAAGGTCTTATCATAAATCTAAGCACACTCTGAGACGCTTCCACCTCGTTCATAAAATAATCGAGAGACAAGATGTTGTCGTTGAATGAGTAGACACAAAGAACAACATAGCAGACCCATTCACTAAGGCTTTACCACAGCAGTAGTTCGATCGCCACCTTGATTGTATGGGATTAAAATATAAAGATAATTGGCTTTAGTGCAAGTGGGAGATTGAAAGGAATATGCCCTCAAGCCAATCAAAATTTATATTTTAATGGACTATTCTTTTATTTTCTAAACTCATGTAATGACATTTTTAAATAAATAAAAGCATTTTATTCCATTGTATACTGCATCTTAATTATTTATTTAAGATTTGATGAATCCCATAAATTAGGGCTATGATTTTAGGATTATGATGAGATCATACTTGTGAGACCTAAAATCTCAAAACCCTAATCTAAAATATTCCTGATCGATGGAACATTGAGTTGGGGATCAATATTTCCGAAAAGACTGGCACATCCTATGTATGCTTGATGAAAGGGTGTTTGATCTCAGTATCACTTGTGTATGATACTAACACAAGAATATGGATGCTCATTAGAGAATGAGTTCACTGAATTGATCCAACTTGAGAACATCTAATAGAGTCTTATCTACATGTCAATAGATGGTCACATAGTGGGAGTTATGTATGTAATCCTTTGACCTGAGACTACCATAGAATCTTATATGTATGAATTCATATTTTGGTTCATACTCATTCATGACTTAGTCATGTATGGGATGTTCTGGATATGGTGGATTATATATGAAGGTTGTGAGCAGGTCATCATGGAATCAATCACTCCTGGTAAGAGGAGATTGCATCCTACCTGCTTCAATCAAATGATGATTTAGGAAGTCCTTGATCAAAGCATGATGAAAATTAGAAATAATTTTTAATATTTTATTAATCAAATCATTATCATAAGATTGAGAGAAATATGAATATGATATTGGGTTTGACATATTTTTATATCTAGAGTCATATTTCAGGATGATCGAAGGATCTTGTTGCATGGTAATTTTTCACTGAAGGATATTTTTGATTTTTCTATCAAAATTTCATATCTTTTAGGTAGATATGATACGTTGCTAAACATCAATCTTGTCTTATGAATTTGATCAAATTAAAGAAATTTAATTTAATCATTAATTAGAAAGTGTTCTAATTGGTTGAATCATGTTAGCTAGTTTTGACTAAAATCGATTTGGTTGAGTTCTAACCAGATTAGGTCAAATCGCATCCGGATCCACTACTGGCTAGATGTGGAACCCAATTGGTCATACACAAAGAAAATTGATCAAGGATCTAATTGGATTAGATCATGTTTGCAAGATGAACATGCTAGCACATGTTGCAAACCCTAGCACCAAGATTCGAATCGGGTTTTGATTTGGGCTAATTAGATTCAATTTGGGTCAAATCTGATTTGGTCCTTAATTGAGTTAACCCTTGACTTGTTGACCTAGGTTTGGGCCTCACATACCAGAATCCCATGCCCTAGAGAGTCTCTCTCTTGCACGTGGGGAGGTGTTTCATGCGCCATGGACTCTTGGCGCATTATTTTGGTTGCCGCCCCATTTTTGTTGTCTTATTCATTTTTTATTTTACATAACTTATGTTACGTAGTCTCAGATCTGAAAGATGGTGCCCAAGAGTCCTTCTGCAAATTAAACACTTCGATGTTTAAAACAAATTTAAATGGAATAAGACTCCTAGCCTCTCCCCCTTATCTTGGCGCCTCTTAGACCAAGTCCAAGTTGATAAGGCATTGACTTTTCTTCCATTCCCCATCTGAAATTGGTGCATGAGATGAGAGCCATTGGATGGCATTCTCATCATATCAAAACCCTTTATTAGTAGCACCAAAGAGAAAGAAAAACTATGTAACATTTGTGAAATCATGAAGAATTATTTTCCAAAGAGTCCTTCTGCTTGAAGCGACTCTTAAAACTAATTCTCGTGCTTTCACATGGTGTATTTTTCTGGTGGGGTGTGAGATGGTTGGATGGGCATGAGATATGCCTAGGGAAAGGGCATGAAAAATTATGGAAGCACCCCTACATATATTATAAATAGGGGTGCGCACCGAGAGTCCAAGGATTGAGAATTCCTGCTTTCTTTCTTACAAGAGGCTTGCTTGTCCAATTTTTTTTATTTCTTTTTTCTTATCTAGATAAGATCCTAATTAAAGGACAAGAAGTCTTCCAATAAGACAAAGAGATAAGAAATAAAAATTAAGAAGATTAGGAGCAAGAAAGGAAGGCAAGGAAAGGCTTGAAGGATGATAGCAAAGGCTAAGGAAGGTTCTGCCCAAATTAATTAAAGTTCTTATCATAAAAATTTTAATTAAAATAAATAAAGGTGCTAGTGTCTTGATCAAGTTTTCGTGTGGATCAACGTTGGAGGGTGAATACATGGGCACCTGGTGGAACCTCTGATGAACTGTTACTGATGATCAAGATCAAGTTGGAATTTAGCGAACAGAGGTATGTTCCAATACCTTCATTTATGTTATAAATACATTTTATATAATTTAAATTCTAATGAGGTGGTCCTAGGTTTTGGGTTTGATTTTATAATATCATTATTTTTGAAATCCATGCTTTTGCTTTGCATACCAAACCTAATATAAAGTACAGTGAGTTGCTTGCTAGTCACCGCGGTGATCTCAGGTCTGAGAGTGCTCTAAAATAGTCATGTTTAGTATAGATGTCCTTCTACATCTCACATGTATACCATGCTTATATCTTCATTTTTCTTGTTAAGAGGACAACCAACCCATATAGCATACAATGATCTACACTTGATATTGCTATCATCCTTATAATAGCATATTATTTGATCACAAACATGCTTAAGAACTAAATGATAAATCTTCCTTTATCGAATTAAAATAGTTCCAAGGACTTCATCACATCACAGGAGTTCATTACAAGATGTACATTATATGATGAAAAAGCCAAAATAACTTTTATTCATTTATAATTCATATATATTTATAATGAGTTTAACTATCTATAACTTAGATAATTGACTTTAGAACATATTTTCCAACAACTCCCACTTATACTAGCCAATCGATATAACATCGTATACTCATCTTCAACTTATGATCATCGAACTCCTTAACTCCGAGGGCTTTAGTGAATGGGTCAGCTTGGTTCTCCTTTCCATCGATCTTCGAAAGCTCAACGTCACCTTGATCCACAATCTCCCAGACAAGATGGTAGCGATGCAGAATATGTTTGTGCGGTGATAAGACTTTGGTTCTTTCGCTTGAGTAATGGATCTAGAGCTATTGCAATAGAATAGAATTGAACCAACAGTGGAGAGTGCCACTCCTAGCTCGTTGATGAATTTCTACAATCATACAGTTTTCTTTACAGTATCAGATGCCGTGATATATTCCGCCTCGCAAACTAAGTCAGTTATAATATGTCGTTGAAACTTTTCCAGCAGATCGCTCTACTGTTCAAAGTAAACATGTATTCCTACATACTTTTGCTATCATTATGATCAAACTAAAAACAAGAGTCTGTAAATCTCACAAGTTTCAAATCTGATTCTCCATAAATGACCCACTGATTTTTAGTATTTCTCAAATACCTAAGGATTATCTTCACAACCTTCTAGTGATTCTCCTCTAGATCAGACTGGAATCTGCTCACTATTCCTAGTGAGTATGCCATATCTGATCTCGTACATGTCATGGTATACATGATGGATCCCACTACTGAAGCATATGGAATCCAACTTATATGCTCTCTCTCTCTTGAGGTGTTGTCGAATAATTCCTCTTTAAGAGAAAAATTTCATGACCTATCGGCAGATAACTTTTCTTGAAATTCTCCATGCTGAACCTTTTCAGCATAATATCAATATACGTGATTGGAATAACTCAAGCAATCTCTTAGATCTATCTCTATATGTAACATCCCATCCCTAACTAGCTACGGGTGATGGTGCCACACCTCATCCTTATCTAAAGGTTAAGGAGATTTCTAAGCTGTAGCTAAGCTACAATATCATTTAAATATGCTCACCACAAATATCTCAAATTCCTCCTTAATCAGCATATACAACTCAATCTAATCTCTTAATCTACTAAAGTAAATATCATAATTCAACTCAATAATTTACATCATCAAATTCAAGGTTCCATTTACAAAATCATACTATATACATTTTACACAAGCCAAGTCATTCAAAATGTAACATACTTATTAGTTTCAGATCCAAGTGACACCATCATATAGTACATATCATAAATCATAATTTGATACACATACATGCTACCCTCAAAATATACTCCTCTCATAACCTAAGCTAGCTTAGCCCTCACTTCTCAAAGCATATGCTGACAAAATGATGATACAACCTCCAAACCCAGCTAAAAATCTTCAAACTGCACATAAAAGAATGAGGGATGAGACTTGGGAAGTCTCAGTGAGTGAACAGACTATTTAATAATAGAAAATAGAAATTTTTAGCTTTAACACCATGTAATTCATTAAGCTGAATCAATTAGAATAAGCTTATAACGTCATATGCTAAAATGTGCCAAATTAGAACAATACCTTGTAATGATCATATTATGCTCATGCATGCTGTTTATTGGTTCTTACCGACTATACTCTGGAGCATCACTTTCCAAAGGTAGCGGGCAAGTAGTTGCTAATGCTAAATGATGTAAATAAGCCCCACTGGGCAAGCTGAGTTTTTAGTTTGTGATGCTAGCTAATGCTATGCTTATGTGAATGATAGGATGTACCGATAGGTTGATCATTCCTATGGGTAACCCTTTAAAATACATGCTAAACAACTTTTCAATTATCAAGAAATTATATTCC
Source organism: Cocos nucifera (assembly GCA_006176705.1). NCBI lineage: Eukaryota > Viridiplantae > Streptophyta > Magnoliopsida > Arecales > Arecaceae > Cocos > Cocos nucifera. The sequence goes on from QRFJ01000254.1 coordinate 20,213, forward strand.
AAAAGCTAAAGAGTAAAATTGGAATATTATTAATGAACATGAAACCTTATCTCCATTTAAATATGTACATGTGCCGAATATACATATTCAACAGTAGCATTTTAACTAAATCCCTTGCTTATTTTCATACTTGCACAAATATATATGTACATAAGCTGAAGAATAATCCAAGTTAGTTGCTTTTCAAAATAAGTCATTCACATAACAGAATATAATAAAAAAATTACCAAGGTTAAGTAGGAGAACCACTCACCTCAACTGGGTACAAATTAAATGGCTTATTCAAACACCTTTCCAATCCTTTCCTTTTCTTATATCATCAATAAATACTGATCAATATGATACCATGCAACTCAAGATCAAAACTACACATACGCAGCTTCTAAACTCTTACTTAAATCTTTTAATCATTCCTTTCTACTTACCCTTGCTTACCTCAGCTTAGGTCTAAATAAGCTTTCACATAATTTGTAAATTTTCAAATATTTAATTTTGTTTCCATTCTTATAATTGATTTCAGATTCAACTAATATCATTCCAATTCATAACCAAACCATCTCTCCAATTTCAATATCAAAAAAAGCATAATCTATCTTTAAACTTAATTTAAATTACGTACCTTAACTTATTAAACCCCTAAATCTGATAAGAATAGTTGAAAACTCAATTTAACTTAGTTTAGATATCAGAATCCTTACCTTAAACTGCTACAACCCTGCAGGAATTCTGAAATCAAGTTCTTTCTTTCCCATTGCTAGCAACATTTCTCCCTCCAAATCAGTCTATCTTCAAACCCCCTCTTTTTCCACTGAATTCTATGAACTTTTAACTAAGGACTCTTCTTTCTCTAACCCTCCTCCTCTCCCTTCTGGTCGTTCCAACCAAGAAAATCTAGAACAGAATAAAAGAGAACTAGTAGTTTTGTTATTTTGGAAATAAATAGACTAAAGGAAATTTGCTAGATGTCATTCCATGAAGAATCCACCCAATCCCAAGCTTAACAGGTGTTGTTCTAATGTATTTTCAACCATTAGTTAATGTCTTCAAGCTGCTCATTCATCTTTTGAAAAATTATTTTTAAAAGCTTCACTTAAAATCCTCTCGATTAAATTTGCTCCCAAAACTTTTCACTGCTCGAGCTAGCTCGGCCCCAAATCGGATCAGCTTGACTCCAAATTAGGCTGGCTCTCTTAGAAAAATAGAAAACTCACTCTATAGCCTCATACTCAGGCTGGCTCAATTTTAATTTGGGTCAGCTTGAACCTCAAAATTTTAGAAATTCTATTCTAATACTCTGCTCACAGCTTTATTTAATTCTTAGCTTATTTATATATTTTTTTAAAATTAATTTTACTCTCCATTAACTTTAAAATATAAATATAAATAAGGAACACTCTCCAACCTGGAATCAATAAAAATATCAGTAAAATCAAAATCCTTAGAAACTAAAATTTGGGTTCTAGATCAAATTATCCAAACTCGAAATTTTTATAACTTTCTTGCTTCTGAATGACTAGGTTAAAGGATCTCCAAAATTTATTAAAAATTATTTTACAACTTACCAATACCTAAAGATTAATTATCGAGGCTTTTTATTTCAGAAAAATACATATTTCATATAGCCCTTCTTATAGATGCTAGCTCTAAGACTTAGAAATTTTTAGGACTTAAAATGATAGATAACTACCATTGCATCTAGAACTATTACACACACCAATATTACTTTAAAAATCTTTCAAGGTATCAATACCACACATATTTAAATAAAAATCTTTTAATATACTATTTTGCTAGTTCGGGATATTACACTATAGATTTTCATCCCTATGATGTAGGATGCTTCTCCCAAATCCTTTAAGAAGAATTATGGTGATAGCCAAATCCTTATTTCTTATAATGCGGAACATTATTTTCGATTAAGAGAATGTCATCTACATACAAAATAAGAAATACTATCACAGAACCATTAACCCACTTGTAGATGCAAGCTTCTATTGGAAAACATATTTTAAAGTCAATCATCAGCCTGTTGATGGTTGTACCATGTTATAATTAAAGGAAAATCCTAATTTTTTAGATCAGATTCGTTCAGATCTGATTAGATCCAGAGATATATTTCAAAAAATTTTTTCTTAATCCTAATCAAATCTTGATATATGTTTCAGATTTAATTATTATTATTTTTAAAAAAAAAATAAAATAAAATTAGATAAATTAAATCAGATTTAATTTATCTTGATATGGGTAATCCTATTACCCGTTGATGATCCTATTTATAGCGGAAGGTTCTGGATCTAGCCACGCAAGCGCCTGGCCTCTACCGATATCCACTCGGACTGGATCTGAAGATCCTCTTCTTCTCTATCATACCTCCAAAAATCAGATCTGGATCTGATCTGGAGGATCTTTAAAACTCCTTTTGAAGATCAACAGTCGTCCTTTGCAGTAGCGCAGCCTTCTGGCTTTCAATCGCCTTTCTTTGATCTGAATCGCACCAACCAAAAGTCCAAAACTCCTTTTGGACATGGAGAGGAGAGGGAGAAGGAGGTTTGGCATAGAGTAAGAGGGGAGAAAAGGCCTTGGGGCATGGGGAATTGTTCACCTATCATAGTTGGGCGCAGGGTCTTATTTATAGACTAAGCGTGATCCAACTCCTCTTCTTCCCAACCAATCACAACTCTTTGTGAAATCAGATCTAAATCTGATTAGTGGGAATAGAGTCTTCTGGATTTCTCCTTAGAGGGCACCTAAGATCAGTCAAAGTTGGTTCTTAGGAGAACTCTAATTGGAATCCAAAAAGGAGATGGAGTCCTTATCCAACAAGGACTCCTAGGCGCCTCCAGCTTGGGCGCACGCCTAGGGTGGCGTACGCCCTCCTCCTTGTCAGGTTCTAGCAGGGGACAGGCCCCCACCAACTCTCCAATAGGTGCATGACATGTGGTGAAAAGTCAAAGTGTCAATGGTCAACATTTGACCAGTCAAAGGTAGACTTTTGACCAAAGTCAAAGAACAAAAAATGGCAGGTGACCAAAAATGGCAAGTAATGTCTTACAAAATAAGACAACCTTTTCTGACTTGGACAATCTCCAGTCAGACCATATGAAGGCCTCTGATTGAGCACAAACTTCTTTGGCTCAGATAGGACAACTTATTTATGATAGCAAAAGAAGAACGTTAGGCTCAATCGAGTGCTAGCATGATTTTCTTGAACCTAATTGAATCTCATTCAGATCAATTGAACTAGACCAGTTCAATTGATGATCATCAGATTCAAACCCTTATTTGTGTGACCCAGTTTGGTTTAGTTTTGTATGGTAATGGGATATGTCATGATCTCTATCATCGACATCATCGAAACTTCTTTCGATGGATCAGAACTCTTCTAATTCGAACAGTTAGAATGATCGATCATCTAAATCATTCTAATTACTTCCAAAATCCACCAGTGATACCTAGCAGTATATGGTGGCAACCCATCAGAGCTGAATACGAACCTCTTGATGCAGCTACCTGTGTGATTAAGTTCTTCTATCTTGAGCTTCGATCAGATTAGGATTAAGGTAAACTCGTCAAACCCTAGTCTCTATCATATGATTTAATCATTCGATTCGAGTTCGATGTGAAAATCTAAATAGAAACTCTTTCTATTATTTCACTCTGCCATGGCTATGAACTTCTGGACTTGATTCTCATGATTATCATAGGGCTGCTCCTCTACCACCGAGGTAGATAGATTCCATCTTGATGCCATCCAGTTCCTACAATGAACATGCTATAGCCAATATACACCTCAGGGTTTCATATGGCTAGGAGATCGAGTAATGGTATGGTCAAACTATAACACCCTCAAGGTGAACTGTCGATGCACCTCAGATCAAAGAACCAGACACACTACTGCAACATCGAGTCAGTCATTGACGAGAAGGTAGACTCCCTAATGACTACTCGAGGTGGTCACGCTCAGTGCCCTCGTTCTCTAACGAGTACCTGTACTCTCACTTCGATGTCTCCACACCATAGACTCAAAACTCATCTACTAAAGAGAAGCGATTGTACACCATCCTCATGATGGTCCTATGGTCGGAAGCATTTTATGAGTTAACAATGATTATTCATGTCTTAAATTTTCAACTCTTGAAAATATGAATTATCATTACCATTAACTCAAAGGATGTATCACAGACACTAAATACACATATGTGATAGAAAATAACCTATTTTATTGATATTAGTTAAAATTATAATTTTGCCCCTAGAAGTGTATTACAAGTGTCAGCCAATTCTGGCTTCTAGGGCACATATATCTAACAATAATTATAATTGATTCTTTATTAAATAAAATATATTTTTGATATTTTCATCATAAAGTCTACATCTTTTAATGAACTTCATTGTTGTGATGAAGTTCTTAGAACTATTTAGCTTCGATAAAGAAAAAATTTATCGATTAGTTCTTAAACTGTTTACGATCAAATGATACACTGTTAATAAGAATGATAGCGTTTATCGAGCATAGGTCGTTGTGTGCTATATGAATTGATTATCCTCTTAATCAAAGAGTGTAAAGATATTGGTATGGCATACAAGTGAGATATATGAGTACATCATCATTAAACGTAACCAACTCTAAAGCATTCTGCTATCGAGAATTGCTCTGATGGGATATAGGTATAAGTATCCCTTAGACCTGAGATCCCCACAGTGGCTTGTAAGCAACTCACTGTACTTTAATACCAGACTAACTGAATTTCTAATTCAGTGATGAAAGATTTTTGAGCACAGTAAAGTACTTATGAAGTCGGTGAGTGATCAAGATGGGATTGACTACTCCAAGAGTTGGAGAAGAATGCATCATTATATTTCAATATAGCAAAAATCTTGGCCAGGATAATCCATGAGATGGATTTGATATTTTGAAATATAATATGGATGACCTAATCAAGGTTGACAGTTAAACTCTAAGGTATCCTACGAGCATCTTGGTTAAGAAAATGAATTATATAAAAACTATATCCACATGGATTCTAAGGATGTTGTTCTACACATTCGACCTATGCGGTCGTCGAGTACCATTGCTAAATGTCACTTCGATTGGTATAAAAATTTATTTCTATGCTACTGACTTAAATTTAAACCTATGGGGTCACACATATAAGAGTTCTCGATCTAATTGGATGGTTGATCGATGATTAAGAATTATTCTAGGGTTAAACATTCAATATGATTAATGTTTAACCTAGTGTAAGTATTGCAGGAGGATTGATTAGCAATTCAATTATTAATTGACTTAATTTGATTAAGCCAGAGAGCTGAGATTAAGTCTAATTAAATATAATTTAATTATATTTAATTTGGACTTGATTGGATTAAGTCTAATTGATTTATTGGATGAGCAAATTGCAAGGAAGAATTAGTCCTAGTTCAATTAGGACTTATATCAACCCAATTTTTAATTTGATTAAAAAATTAAATTAAAATTAAATCTGATTTAATCTAATTTAATTAGGTTATTAGTTAAACTAAGATCTAATCTAATTAGATTAATTGAATCCTAATTTAATTTGATCCAAGGATCAAGTTGGACCAAGTCAAACTAGGAGTCCTAGTGAGACTAGGACTCCTATCTCCATGCGCCACCTTAGCCCCAATGCCCTTCCTGCCATTTTTGTTGGATTTTTTCTTGGAAATATTTCTCTCCAGATGTTCACACACGCCTCCTTGCTCCCTTTAACTCAAATATGATATTTAGATATTGTGATCAAGTCAAATGAAGAGTTTGAGTTGATTTAAACTCTATGAGATAGAGTTTTGAGAAACCAAAACTCCTTCCTATTTTGTGTCGCCCACATCCCTATTTTTCTTCTCAAATTTTTATGGATTTTAGAGGCCTTTTTGTGCAAAATTCTCTGATAGTCCATGCAAAAAATAAAGGAGAGGGCACCTAAGAGTTGGGCACCCCAATTCTAGCCTTGTTTGGATAACCCTTGACTAGGTATTTGACCTAGTCAAGGATTCCTCTTTATCTCCTTATATAAAATGAATTTTGATCTAATTTTCTTGTGGATTATACATCTGAGAGAGGTGATTTGGGGTGTGAAAATTCTAAGAGAGAATCCTAAGATGTGGGATTTTGTAAAGGCACCAATCAAAGTACTTTGGTGAGAGAAGACAGAAGAAGAAGAGGGTCTTCTTCTAAGTTTTTTCTTCCACTCCTATTCCTCCATCTTTGTGAGTATTTAATAGGTGTATCAACATCACGAATCATCTTTCTAGACTTTAGAAAGTTAGAGAGTCCAAGCTTGAAGGAAAGAAGATTCAGATCGATCATTGGAGAAGGATCAGCACAATACTAGCATACTGTGCTGATTTTCGAGCACCGAACTTTAGATCTGTAATCGAGGACTCGTGTGGACAACTCATAGAGGCTAGACACGTGTGCGGCTCAGAGCAACCATTTCAAGCCCAGATAAGCAAGTTAAAAAACTCGAGATTCAAAGGTAAAGGTGATCTGATCTTCCTATTACATGTCTAGATCTGATCTAGAGTAGTCTGCTGTTGATATGATTAATATATAGTTCTTTTGATATTTTATTTTTTAATTTAATAGCATGCCTTAATCATATAATAGGATCTAATATCTAGGGTTTTATGTTATATTGTTCATGATTTAATGTGATTAATTCACCTCTTCCACTATAATTTTGAAAAAGTTTCAAAAGCTAACCCTAGAACCCTAGATCGGTTCCTACAGCTTCTTCTTCATTCTTAGTGAAGCCATATATTCTGATTACCTTATCAAAATGTATGTTCCAACTTTGAGATTCCTGCTTTAATCCATAAATGAATCTCTGAAGCTTGCATACTTTATACTTATCTATAGATGTGAATCTTTCAGGCTGTATCATATACACCATTTCATCTAGCTCTCTATTTAGAAAAGCTATCTTCACATTCATTTGCTAAATTTCATTATCCAAATGTGCTGCTATCACAAGCATAATCTAAATAGACTTGAGCATTACTATAAAAGAAAATATCTCATCATAATCTATACCATAATGCTGATGATACCCCTTGACAATCAGACAGGCTTTGTAGGTCTCCATCTTTTCTTTTGTGCCTCTTTTATTTTTGAAAATCTACTTATACCCTATAGATTTATCTCTTCAAGTGGATCAATGAGTGTCCATACATCATTGACTTTTATGGACTTTATTTTGAATTTCGTGGTTTCTAGCTATTTTTTAGAGTCAAACCTCTACATTGCATCCATATAGGTGATCGGATCCCCATTATTCTTATTGAGTTCAACAGGATCGCCATCCTAAACTAAGAAACCATAGTATCTATCTAGTTGATGTGGTACTCTATCGGATCTTCTTAATGGTGGCTCTACAATGGGCTCTGAATTTGATCTAATCAAATCCACTTCTACAACTTGTCGAACTTCTTCAAGTTCAACCTTAGAGGCTTTAGCTCCTTCTTCAAGAAACTTTTTTTCCATAAGGACAGACCTATTACTGACGAACAACTTTTGTTCTTTAGGATGGTAGAAGTAATATCCCTTAGTTTCTTTGAGGTATCCTATAAATAAATATCTATCGAACCATGATCCAAGCTTATTAGTCTATAAATATTTGACATAAGCGGGACAACCCCAAACCCAAAAGTAGAAGAGTATCGATTTGCATCCAGTTCACATTTTATATGGAGGTTTTGCGACTGATTTACTCAAAACATTATTCAGAATCAAACAGGATGTCTTAATAGCATGATCCCAAGAAGAAATAGGCAGAGATGCAAACTTCATCATGGATCAAACCATGTCTAACAAAGTTTGATTCCTCCTAACTCCCCATTATGTTGTGGTGTTTTTGGAGAGGTCTATTTTTAGAAAATTCCATTCTCTCATAGATATGTCAAAAATTTATTAGAGAGGTATTCACCTCCTCAGTCAAGCTGAAGAGTTTTAATATTATTTTTAGCTTGTTTCTCTACCTCATTATAAAATCATTTAAATATTTCAAATGATTCAAATTTATTCTTCATATGATAGACGTTCTCATACCTCGATAGATCATTTGTAAACATAATGAAATAATTATACTCTCCTCTGGTACTAGTGTTCATTTGTCCACATACATCACTATGTACTGACCTAAAACATCTATAGCTCACTCTTCCTTTTCAGTAAAGGCTGACTTAATCATCTTTCTAAGAAGACAAGACTCACAAGTCAGTAATGATTCACAATCATTAACATTAAGGAATCCCTCTTTGACTAACCTATTTATCCTATTCTTATTTATACGATCGAGCCTATAATGTCAAAAATAGGCATCAAAGACGTGATTTAGTTTAGGATGTTTATTTGAGGTATACATTAGACTTATAGCCTGTGATATAATATATATACCATTTCTTAATTGTCTATGTATTATTGTAATATTATTTACAATGATATCATAATAATTATCCTTTATTGACAAATGATAACCATCTTTGGCTAAAAGGCCAATAGATATTACATTCATCATAAACGATGAACAATAGTAACAATCACTCAAAATGACAATCTTAGAATTAAAAACAAGCTTGACAACTCCTAAAGCTAGGACTGAAACTTGACTTCCATCCTCAATATTCAGGAATCTCTTATCATTTTCAAACTTTCTACTAATCTAAAGTCCTTACAATGAATTACAAAATTTATAGGACTTTTGGTATCCAATACCCAGATAGTAGTAAAAAGAGAAATTATAAGATATTATCATATAACATCTTTGATAAGCAACTCCTTGCTCTTTTCTCTTGTTATGCCTATTAGGATCATAGGACATTGCCTTATAATGGTTAGCCCTAGACTTTCTAGTCTGATTGGACTTAGATGCCCCAGCACAAAACTCTTGCACCTTTTTCTTATTTCCTTTCTAAAAGAAATAATTCCCTACTGAGGACTTCAACATTTGAAGTATTTTCTAAGGCTGTGAATGCTCAAATTTATTACTAAATTCATTATTTATAGTTGCTCTCATTATGCACCGCATTGTGCTTCGATCGTTAATCCACTTTTAATAAGAGTCTCTAACTTCATTACATGCATTGGGGGTGGATTTTGCAGGTGCAGGATCCACAAGAACATATGGAATCCTTTCATGCTTCAAAACTAATTTCAACTTCCAATGAGAATTGGAGGCCAGAGAGGGGATGGTAGGATCTTCAATGAGGACTATGACCAAACTTTCTAACAGAAGCTCGACTAAGATAGCAAGAACCCAAGATCGATTGAAAGCTGAGATGAGTGAGTGTTAAGACTCATGGATTCTCGCTCGTGCTGTTCTCACTGCTCCCATAAGTTCGGCCACCCTCAAGATTGATCGAAGGTGAATATCAGCATTGCTCTGAGAGGATTGAAGGTTGGAAAGGATGATGAATTCTTCAATTAGGACCACAGTCATATCCTCTAGGGGAAGTTCAGACTTATGTTGAAGGTGAGGTTCTTTTACTGACTCAAGTTTGTCAGATCGAAGTCCTTGGTGCAGGAGTGGTAAGGTCAACTATTCATAAAGTAGAGTAGCGAGACTTGGCTAGAGAGGAATCCAACTGACCAGGATCCCTAATGTGAGATTGATAAGATCTACCATCTATGGTGAAGAATTTTGGCTACCTTCAAGATCAGCCACTAGATAAGGTTAGATTGTATGAGGATTCGATACTTGATGGGGTCCTACTATCTATCTTGAGCCAAAAGTTAGAATGAATTGAAAGGCAACTTTTTTCACTATTCAAGTTCATCCGATCGAAGTTCAACATGTCTTTGACAAGTTCTGCCATCATTGAAAGAGAGCTAATAATTGTCATTGAGAAGATCGTTTGACATACACGGGTTGGAGGTCATCCTTCTAGAATTCAACAAGAACAGTGAAGCTGAAGCTCGGAACCAAATGCCACTATTTCAAGTAGTACCATATCAAGGTCGGGCAATCCATCGGACTTCAGTAGGAGCTATTTTACCTCCAATACTTGTCCCTCTACTCTCGAGTTCGAAGTTTGAATGAAGAGAGTACAAAAACTATGATTGTCAAAGTCCTCTTTAAGTTTCCCGCTCTCGAAAGATGAAAAATTTTGGCATTTTTTGAACTGGCACCGAAGCTTTCTTAATGGTTGAATGAGTCGAAGTGACTTCAGCATTTGAAATCCCCCCCAACATGGAGCTCCACATATGGTGCAATAAAAGCCCTATCGAACGTCTGCTATAGTTATGATGGAGAGTGTTGGGAATACAATCCTCTCACGGACCGGCATGGCCACTGGTAATTAGCCAGCAACAAAGAAAGAACTCTCTTAAGATTAAAGTGGAAGCATAAACAGTAGATTCAATATTCAAGAGAAAGAGAGAGTTTTTCAAGGAGAAAAGAGCTTTATTACAATGAATAAAGTATTATATTATCCTTAACCTATTTCTCATAGATATATCTATAATAGAGTCAAGCTCTAAGCTTAAAGAAAAACTTTCCAAATCCAAACAGAAAACCCATGCAAAACTGCCCACGAAAATCGAGATAACTCATTCTAAAATTGAGTCCTCTCGTCTGCATCCAAAATGTCTCGTCTTCAAACCAAGACGTCTCAAACTACATGATAGCCCAGCACTCCCAAAACATCATTTTCTATTTTGAATTTTCTTTGAAATCGAGATGTCTTGGAATGAGACCAAGACATCTCACTTTCCACCGAGTCATCTCATCTCAGAACCGAGATGTCTCGCCTAGAATCGAGTTATCTCGTCTTAGAATCGAGATGACTCCAACTACTGACCAAGCTGATTTCTAATTTTCTTTGTTGGCTTGCTCCCATCTTTTCATGATCTTTTTTTTCATGTTCTTAAGACTTGAAAGCACCACACCTGAGCTCACATTCTCCATCTTGGTGCTTCTAAGTCTTTGTAAACTCATCTCTTCCTAGTAAATCCATCTGTGCCACACACATCTGAAAGCTATCTCTTGGGAGTACCTTCTTTAGCGCATCTGACTGATTTTTCTTGGTATGGACCTTTATGAATTCCACTTCATCCTCCTCCACCCGCTCTCTAATCCTATGAAACCTCACATCTATATGCTTTATGCGAGCAAGATAGATTGGGTTCTGTGCTAGTTGTAGAGCATTCTGACTATCATTATACAGTGTAATCTTGCTCTACTCTACCCCCACCTCAACAATCAGTCTCTTAAGCCAAAGAGCTTCTTTTGCAGCCTCCGTTATCCCAATATACTCAGCCTTTATGGTAGATAAGGATGTGATTGGTTGAAGGGTCAATCTCGAAGACATTGATCCACCAAATATGCAGAAGAGGTATCCAGTGGTAGACCTTCTTGTATCAAGATCATCAGCATAGTTTGAATCTACAAATCTTTCTAGAGGACTTGAACCTTCATATTCAAATTCTCTTGACTATCCACCAAATACCAGACCATGGTCCCTTATTCCATGTAGATATCTCAGTATCCACTTCAATGCTTTCTAGTGTTCTATTTCAGGATTACCCATATATCTACTAACCAAGCTTACTGCATGTGCTATATTTGGTCTACAACACACCATAGTGTACATCACATTACCTACAGTATTTGCATAAGAAACTCTATCCATATACTCTCTCTCCTCTTCTGACTAGGGGCTTTGATACTTGGAGAGAGATATGTGGCTCAGTAATGGTGTCTCTATAGGTTTAGTCTTCTCCATCCCAAACCTCTTCAGAATCTTCTAGACATATCTTCCTAGTGATAAATGGAGTACTCCTTTACTTCTATCCCTACAAATCTCCATTCCAAGGATCTTCTTAGTTAGACCTAGATCCTTCATATCAAACTCAGTTGATAATGCTTCTTTCAACCTTTTCATAGCTTTCATACTCTTGTTGGCTATGAGCATATCATCTACATATAATAGTAGGTACAAGGCATCCACCTCATCTATATCCTTGACATAGACACAGCACTCATGTTCATATTTGCTAAAATCTAGGCTCAAAATAAAACTATCAAATATGTGATACCACTGATGAAAGGATTGTTTCAGGCCATACAGTGACCTCCTAAGTAAACACCTTCTCCTCCTGTCCAATCTTCATGAAACTATTTGGCTGCCTCATGTAGATCATTTCCTCCAAAGTTTCATGAAGAAAAGCCGTCTTTACGTCCATCTATTATAATTCCATGTTATGTTGTGCTACCAATGATAGCAATACCCGAATGGAAGTATGACGCACCATAGGAGAGAAAATCTCTATGTAATCAAATCCTTCCCTTTATGAGTATCCCTTTGCTACCAGTTTTGCCTTGAATCTAACTCCACCTTGTTCTAAAGGTGCCTTCTTCTTAGTGAACACCCACTTTGAGCCAATAGGTCGAGCACCTTCTGAAAGATCCACTAGCTACCATGTCTGATTTTTTTTCAGTAATTCCATCTCCTCCATCATAACCTGCATCCATAACTTATGGTCTTCACTCTCCATAGCCTCTATATAGTTCTCTGGATCTTCATTATCAATGATGAGAGCATAGGAGATAGCCTCATCAATGCCATATCTAATCGATCTTCTAATAGTATGTTGGGGCTTATGCAAAGCTACTCCCACTAGCACATTGCTCCTACCTGATATTTGTGGCTACTCCTGCATATCTGCCTGAACAACTAGCTCTCCATGCCGATCCTCTACTTGAGTTAGTCCACTCCTACCCAGCTTCACCTCAATAGAAACATCCCTGTAAGTAGATGTAGACAGCATGCCATCTACCTCTGATAGACCACCAGTGTCCACCTTCACTTCTACAAATCCACCTATCCCAAACCTTTTTAAGATGCTTTTCTCATCAAAAATGGCATTCCTGCTGATCACTAACTTCTATGCTTAAGAATCCCATAGTAGGTACCCTTGACTCCTTGTGGATACCCTATGAATGTTATTTTTTAAGATTTTGGGTCCAGCTTGCTTCTTTCGATTGCCTCCACATGTGCATAGACCAGGCAACCAAAAACTTTTAGGTGGCCAAGCTCCATCTTCTTACCACTCCAGACCTTCTCTAGAATACCTCCATTTAGCTTATGGTGAGGAAACCTATTGATAAGAAAATAAGAAAAAAATATGACATCATCCTAAAAGAACTTTGGAAGTGATGTTTGTAGCCTCAAAGTCCATACCTTTCTTATTAGTATCTGGTTCATCCTCTCCATGACACCATTCTCTGGGGGGTCATCTTCACTGTATAATGATGTTTTATACCATTTTTCTCACAGTACCTCCTAAACTTCCTGCTTGTATACTCCCCTTCATTATCCGACCTTAGATACTTCACTTGTCTTCCTGACTTCTTCTCAACTTCAGCTCTTCAGGCTCTAAACTGGGCAAATATCTCTAACTTCTCTTTGATCAAATATAACCACATCTTTCTTGATTAATCATTAATGAAAGTGACAAAATACTTTGCCGCACCTCTAGTTGATATAGGAGCCGATTTTCATATATCTGAATGCACTAAATCTAATACTTCATTGCTGTGCTTGATACTATTAGCAAACTTCACCCTATGCTATTTGCCAAAAATGCACGGCTCTATAAATCAGTGCCCTCCTTTAGGGCTTGCAGTTTTTTTTTTCTGTATAACTCTATGAGCCCTTGATCACTCATATGACCTATCCGATAGTACCATAGCTGATATAAAAGTTGTTCCTCCTGTGCTATTGCTAGCACCTCGGCGCTATCACATACAATTGTGCCTTTGATCTTGTAAAGGTTATTGCTCGGTCTTCTACCTCTCATCATCACTAAAGCTTTCTTAGATATCTTCAAGCATCCACTCTCAACCTGGCTACTAAAAGCATAACCCAGGTCCTCCAAGTAGCCCAAAGAAATTAGATTCTTCTTCAAATCCAGTACATGCTTGATATTCGGTAATGTACGAATGATTTCATCATACATTCCCATCCTAATAGAGCTAACTCTAGCTACTCTACATGGATGATCATCTTCAAGACTGACACTTCCATCATCGATCTTCTGGTAGGTAGCAAACTACTCTCGATGAGAAGTATAGTGGTGTGAGCATGCTAAATCTAATGTCTACATAGTATCGCACTCTATAGATCCATCTGATACAACTAGCAGATCTTCTCCACTGCATCAAAGCTATATTATCACTCTTGCTGATCTTCTCTTTTTTTGACTTCAAAAGAGGATAATTTTTCCTCAGGTGTCCAGGCTGATGATATTTATAGCATTTTAATATCTTTTTCTGATCTCGAGATATTGATTTGCCCTTGAATTTTTTCTCTTATCTTATTTATTGATCTTTCCTATCTTTCATTCACAGCCAAGATCTCAGACTTAGGATCTCTCTTATAGATCTTTTTTCTCTACTCATTGGACCTAAACACACCAACAACCTCTTCATAGTTTAGGATCTTCTTTTCATAAACTAAAGTTGTTATGAGACCATCATAAGAATCTGAAAGAGAACATAATAGCAGCAATGCCCGATCTTCCTCATCGATCTTCACATCCAAACTCATTACCTCAGAACACACCTGATTGAACTTTTGGATATGTATAATAAGATCTCTATCTTTGGGCATCCTCAGATGGTAAAGCTATTTCTTCAATCATAGCTTATTGATCATGTTCTTGAAAGAGCAAAGATGGTGCTCCCAAGTCTTGGGAGACTGTGAAGGAGTCAAGATGGTGGCTCCTAGGGGCTTGGATCGGCTAGAGTTGTATCAGTCAAGATGGAGGACTGACATACTATTGGACTGGCTAGAATATAGGTTGAGTTGGCTTGAGTTGAGATCAAGTCGGCTCGGGCCAAAATTGAGGTGGCTCTCTCGGACAAATAGAGAATGTGTTTCGAAATTCTATGGCAAGATAGGAGGTTGAGCCGACTCGAGTTATCGAGCCGACTTGGATAGGCGGATAGATAAGCATGAGATTTTCTGTTTAGTCTTGGATTGGGACTAATCTAAGAGATCTTAAGACCTGATTTAAGAGATCTTAAGATGGCTAATTTTTGTATAGGGCTAGGTCTTTAGTCCTAGGGATAAGAGCATGCAAGATGTGGGTATACATGGACTTGGGTGAGTGCTTTCATGTATGAGTTAGCTTCAGAGAATTTTTTAGGACTGAGTCATGTTGGCTCAAAGGTTTATATATATACTTTGTATATGTAATGTTTATTAACAAGCGAAATAGAAATCTTTTTTTTCCTAAAAACCCTACTCTCTTTTCTTCTCTCTCTCTCTCTCAATGTTTGCCACCCATCTCTTGGTATTTATTCATCGGTGCTGTCACCTCCTTCTAATTGGAATTCTTTGGTTGCTGGTTCCAGATCTTCTAAGCTTCAGAAAATCAATCTTATAATTGATATCAGAGCTCGGATCGTATAGAGAAAGAAGGAGAACACAGAAGAAAAAGATCTATAAAGGTTGAAATTTCAGCAGGATCCTTTCAAGGTATTTCTCATCTATCTTAATGATTTTACTATTGTGTGACTTGAATCCAATCATGGGGAGTAGCATAAAGATATATTTTGAGAAGTTTGATGAGAAAGAAAGCTTTTTCATATAAAAAATTTGAGTAAAGAATCTCCTTTTGTAGCATGAATTAGATCAAGCATTGGAGAATAGGTCGGAAAGAATCATAAATCGATAATGAATGTCCATGGAGAAATGGACATGTTCAGCAATTAGAGGGTGTTTAGCAAATGCGGCCTTCTATTTGGTGCTGGAAGAGAGACCCCCGAAAGGACTTTGGTCAAAGTTATAGGATCTTTACATGGAAAAGAATATGTGCAACAAACTTATGTTGAAGAAGAGGTTGTATAGCCTTCGTATGGTTAAAGGTAGAGATATCCTCAATCACATACAGTTGTTTGATCAAGTGAGCAATATATTAGATGTGTGTCCTAGAAGCCAGATTGGCTAAACACTTGTAATACACTTCTAAGGATAATTTTGTAATCTTGAATATAAATTAATAAAAGAGTTATTTTCTATCTAGTATGTATTTAAAGTATCTGTGATGCATCCTTTGAGTTAATGGTAATGACGATTCATATTTTCAAGAGCTAAAAATTTATGACATAAATTTTTATAATTAACTCATAAATTGCTTTCGATCATAGGATCATCACGAGGATGGTGATTGATCCTGAAGGTTGGTATATGATCGCTTTCTTAGGATAGATGTATCTTGAATCTATGGTATGGAGACATTGGAGTGAGAGTACAAATACTTGTTAGAGAATGAGGACACTAAGTATGACCACCTCGAGCAGTCATAAGAAAGTCTATCTTCTCATCGATGACTGGCTCGATGCTGTAGTGATGTGTCTGGTTGTTTGATCTAAGATGCAACGATAGTTCATCTTGAGGGTGTTATAGTTTGACTACACCATAACTCAGTCTTCTAGCCATTCAAAATCCTGAGGTATGTGTTGGCTATAGCATATTCATTATAGGAATTGGATTGCACTAATAGGGGATCAATCTACCTCGGTATATGAGGAGTAGCCCTATGATAATCATGAGATTTAGTCCTTAAGTCCATAGCGATGGCAGAGTGAAGATGATAGAAAGAGTTTCTATTAGAATTTCACATCGAACTCGAATCAAATGATTAATTTATATGACGGATGTTATGTTTGACGAGTTCACCTTAACCCTAATCCTATCGGAGCTTAAGATAGAATTCAATCACACAGGTAGCTACACCGAGAAATTCGCTTTCAGTTCTAATGGATTGCTACCATATATTGCTAGGTGTCACTGGTGGATTTTGGGAGCAATTAGAATGATTATGATGATCGATCATTCTAATTATATGATCAGAAGAGTTTCGATCCATCGAAAGGTATTTTGATGATACCAATGATAGAGATCGTAACATGTCTCATTACGATACAAAACTAAATCTAATTGGATAACATAAATAAGGGTTTAAATTTGGATGTCATCAATTGAGCTAATCCAATTTGATTGATTTGAATTAGATCCAATCAGGTTCAAGGTAGTCGTGCTAGCACACAATTGAGCCAGGCTTTCTCCTTTTGTAATCTTTCTAATTCATCACAATCGAGTCAAATTTGATTTAACTTATTTTTATACCTTGAATGGGTTTATTTTCATCTAACTAGAACTAGTCCAGATCAGATTAATTATAGAAATTAAATCCATTCCTAGTGCAATTGGACTAGGGTCAAAAGTTGACCCAATTGAGAGAATTAAGGATCACCTGATCAGATGCTTCTAAAAAATTTTTGAAAAATTATTTTGATGTGATTTTTGGATATGTGATAGGGCTTGAGTCATATCTTGGGTGTGCTAAATTTCATAATTTATGGAGGTGGCTAGACTAGGTTTTGATAGAGTTCGATTTGGATCAAACTCTTGAAGGAAGAGTCCTAGAAGCAATGGACTCTTCCTTATCTACTCATGCCGTCCCCATTTTGATGGCTTTTTGGCATCAAAACTAGATAAAGATCTAGTGTTTGATGTGGAGATTAATTCTAAAAGTCCCAAAAGATCAAATAAGATGGTTATTTGATCAAAAGGACTCCTATATGGTGCATGGTTTTTCTATAAGAACCCTTGCACTAAAGGGTCTTTAAGAGGTGATCTCCTTTCCATGCCCAAGTACCGCCCCTTTCATCTTCCATGCCCCTCTGATTCTCTCTCTCCCTCTCTTCTACATGCCTAGAAAGTTAGGCATAAATCTGAGTTGAAGGTCCAAGGTTTTTGGCACAAGATTCAGGATCTATGCGATTGTGTTCGTGAGACGGATGGGCTGCCTTCAGAAATAGTTTTGAAGGATCTACAGATCAAATTTAGATCTAATCTTTGGATGAGAGATTTGTAAGAAGAAGATATTTAGATTTTGTCTGAGTGGATATTGGTAGAGGCTAGGTGCGTCCGTGGCTCATTCCAGAACCTCAGGAACCAACATGAACATCATAGGATAATCAGATTATCCAATAAGGTACTTAAAATTAAATCTAATTTAATTATATTTTTAAATTTTAATATTAGATCAGACTACTATGATTAGATTTAAGAATTTTTAAATTTGATCAAATTGTAAAAATTTTTATAGAAAAATCTACCTCAAATCTGATCAGATATGGACGATCCTACGACAGAAAATTAGATTTTTCCTTTAATTGGTATCAGAGCTGTGTTAGTAGTTCTTTAGATCTCTTTTAGATCTAATTTAATTTTTATTTATGATCTAATATTAAATAATTTTAAATATCACATCAGATGTGATTAGATCTAAAATTAAAAGATTAAAAATTATATAATTTAGATCTATAATGAATAAGATGCATGACTAGACTAAGAATAGAATAGTTTTATGTATAGTCTAGTATAATCATATTATTAATTTAATTAAATATAATTTTAGATCTATTTTATTTCTATTTTTTTGATATTATAATTATTGCAATCAGATCTAAAAAATAGAAAATATAATTTTTAATTTTTAATTTATTCATATGAGATATGAAAGATGCATGCTTAAACTAGTTATAGAATAATTCTATAAAATATCTAGAATATTTTATTTTTTATATGATCAAATTTAAAATTTTATTTTTAAATTTAATATGTGATATTTTAGATCTGAAAGCATGCATGATTTATTGAGTTATGATATATGAGATGTATGCAAGACATGTATAGGTTAGATCTTTTGTATATGTGATATATAATTTAGATCTAACTAGTTTTATTTTAGAAAATATATTTCTGATTAAGGCATTCCCTTGGCTGTCTAATCATAAGAATAAAGTAGGATTTAAAGACCCTCTCCTTCTATTCGATGCGGTGTTCTTATGATGTGTAGGGGAGCTGCGTATTCATTCTTAATCAGAAATCAGAACTTATTTTCTGAAAAACTCTATATTCTGAAATCTTAAAATTTTGTTACATATTTTGTTTATGAACCCAAAACTTAATTAAAAATTAAGATTATAAAATTAATTAGATCTAAAAATTATAAATTTTAGATTTAAGATATCTTCATAAAATTAGGTTTGGGCTTGGGTAGCTCAATTAGGTCTAGCAGTTGATCAAACCGAATCAAGAGTTAGTTAGGTGGAATCAAAGAAAGCTTAGAATTGACCAATCTAATAGGATTAAGTCTGAGTCAAGATTAAATCACATTGAGATGTGACTCGATCAAGATTAAATCACATTGAGATTAAATCACAATTAGGTCTAGCAGTTAATCTCTGACTTCTCCGATCTCATAACTTATCGAAAACTTTATTTTCAAGTGATATGTCGACAGTACTGTCCGAAGCGCATTTAGGCCAGGTCGGTCGAGGATTGCGTTGAAAGTCGATGGAGCTCTTACTATCAGAAAGTCCACCCATGCCCTGGACTATCTTGGATACTGTCCTATAGCCACAACCAAAGTTATTATACCTTCAACTGGTACCGCATCGCCAGTGAAGCCTACCAATGGGGAGTTCATTGGTTCAAACCGACTGTTAGGTATAGACATCTTGGAGAAAGCATCATAAAATAAGACATCAACTGAACTTTCATTATCAATAAGGACACGACGTACATCATAGTCTATAATATTTAAAGTAATTACAACCACATTGTTATGCAGGAACTGAACTTCCTATCCATCTGCTTCAATGAAGGCTATGGGTTCTTCAGTCCTCTGTCTCTTCACCGATCCTTCAGATCCACTGGCCTTCTCTCATCGAAGTCCCCCAGAGATAATGTTGATGATGCCGAGAGGTGGCCGATCTTCCTGTTGCTTCTTCCTTCTTAGCAGTTCTAACTACGGTAGTGCCCTTGGCCAATCCTCTCTTCCTTTGGGCTGATGTCGCAGAAATCGACCAAGTCGGCCTCATCTGATAAGCTCCTCGATCTCGTCTTAGAGCTGAATGCATTCCTCGATATCATGACCGTAGTCACGATGGTAGAGACAGTATTTGATAGGATTGCGCTTACCAGAATGAGTGCACATTCTCTCCGATCTTGACAATTGCTCCTTGATCTCCATTAGTACTTATATTTTTAGAGCATTAAGGGGGGCATAGTTGTGGAATCTTCTAGGAGGAGAACTTCTTCACGTCCTTCTATCGGGGCTTCTTTGGTGACGAGCTCGAGGAGGAGTTCGAGCTCACTTGCACTTGGGGAGAGTCCAGGAGCGCGGTTGAACTTCGTTCGGCTTTTCTTCAACTACGAACTTGCTAGATTCGCCCATCTGCCACTCTCCTACGGCTTTCTCATCCTTCAACTTGAAGGCTTCCTCAGCTTAGGCATATCCTTCAGCATGGCAAAATTTCTAGGATACTTCTTCTCTAAGGAGAACAATAAATCATTCTTTTGAAGGCCACCCTTCAACGCGGCCATGACAACGGACTGGTCTAGATTTTGAATCTCAAGGGCAACAGCATTGAAGTGGTTGACGTAAGCCTAGATTGACTCTCCCTCTTTCTGCTTGATGTTGATGGAGTCCAAACCTCGCATGGGATATCGACTACTGACAAAATGAGCCACAAACTAATGGCTCATCTGGTCGAAATAGAAGATCGTATCCGACTTCAATATCAAGTACCAGTTTCTTACTGCTTCCTTTAAGGTAGATGAGAAAGCTCGGTACAAGATGACGTCTGGGACGCCATAGAGCAGCATCATGATCAGGAAGGCCTTCAGATGGTCAATCGAATCAAAGATCCCATCATAGCTTTTGAATTAGGGAAGCTTAAAGTTCAGCGAGACAGACTCTTGCATAATTCGAGCAGAGAAGGGGGATCGATGCAGATGTCGTCATGGTGAGCTGGGGTGACATGACGAAGCTCCTCAATCCGTCGATCCACTTCTTGCAATTTCTGATTGAGAACATCATCTTGATTACAGATCTCGAAAAGCTTTCAACTATAGATGGGGAAGGTTTTTTCTAGAGAAATCATGGTCTGAACAAGGGTCTTCAGCTCTTAATTTTTTTTTTTTAGAGTGACGAGTCTGCTGATCCAAGTATGCCTCCTTAGGATCGATTCTTAACATCCCGATGGAGGATTTTTCGATGAAGCCACCGTCGGAAGTTGCTGCATGGCTTGCACCATTTCGGTGAGGCCTTGAACCTGCTATGTCAGTAGGTTGAACTACTCTGGATCCATCGTGGCCACCGACGGAGGGGGACGAGGTGCTGGTGATGAAGTAGGAATGGACGAATCCGACTTAAATCTGACGATGGAAGCAATGGATCGTCGGATGGTTATCTTCTTTGGAGGCATTTGTTAGATGTGTGCCCTAGAAGCCAGATTGGTTGTCACTTGTAATACACTTCTAAGGATAATTTTATAATTTTGATTATAAATTAATAAATAGATTATTTTCTATCATAATGTGTATTTAAAAGAATCTGTGATACATTCTTTGAGTTAATGATAATGACAATTCATATTTTCAAGAGTTGAAAATTTAAGTCATAAATTTTCATAATTAACTCATAAATTGCTCCTGACCATAGGATCATCATGAGGATGGTGATCGATTCGGAAGATTGACGTACAATACTTTCTTAGGATAGACATGTCTTGAGTCTATGGTGTGGAGATATTAGAATGAGAGTACAGATACTCATTAGAGAATGAGGACACTGAGCGTAACCACCTCTAGTAGTCATAAAAAAGTCTACCTCTCGTCGATGACTGACTCGATGCTGTAGTGGTGTGTTTGGTTATTTGATCTGAGGTGCATCGATAGTTCACCTTGAGGGTGTTATAGTTTCACTACACCATAACTTAATCTCCTAGTCATTTGGAATCCTGAGGTGTATGTTGGCTATAGCATGTTCATTATAGAAATTGGATTGCACCAATACGGGATCTATCTACCTTAGTAAATGAGAAGTAGTCCTATGATAATCATGAGATTAAGTCCATAAGCCCATGGCCATGGCAGAGTGAAGATGATAGAAAAAATTTCTATTAGGGTTTCATATTGGACTTGAATCGAATGATTAATTCATATGATGGACATTGGGTTTGACGAGTTCACCTTAACCCTAATCCTATCAGGGCTCAAGATAGAAAAACCCAATCATATAGGTAACTGTACCGAGAGGTTTGCTTTTAGTTTTGATGGATTATCACCATATACTGATAGATGTCACTGATGGATTTTGGGAGCAATTGGAATAATTTTGATGATCAATCATTCTAATTGTATGAATCAAAAAAGTTCTGATCTAATGAAAGGTATTTCGACGATATCAATGATGGAGATCATGACATGTCTCATTACCATACAGAATTGAACCTACTTGGATCATACAAATAAGAGTTTGGATCTGGATGTCATCAATTGAGCTAAGCCAGTTTGATTGATTTGGATTAGATCCAATCAGATTCAAGGTAATCGTGCTAGTATATGATTAAGCCTGATTTTCTCCTTTTAAAATCTTTCTGATTCATCACAATCGAGTCGAATCTGATTTAACTCATTCTTGTATTTAGAATGAATTTATTTTCATCTAACTAGAATAAGTTCAGATCAGATTAATTATAGAAATTAAATCCATTTATAGTCAAATTGGACTAAGGTCAAAAGTTGACCTGTTTGAGAGAATTGAAGGTCACCTGATCAAATGCTTCTAAAAAATTCTCTAAAAATTATTTTAATCTATTTTTTGGATATGTGATAAATCATGAGTTATGCATTAGGTGTACCATATTTTATAATTTTTGGAGGTGTCTAGACTGAGTTATGATAGAGTTTAATTTGGATCAAACTCTTAAGAGAAGAGTCCTATGCGTAGTAGACTCTTCCTTATCTACTCATGCCGATATCTTTTTGAATCATTTTTGACAAAAAAAATAGATGAGATCTGATAGTTTTTCATGGAGAATAAGTTCTAGAGTCCTAATGATAAAATAAATAAGTTATATTGGTCAAAAAAGACTCTAAGCAGGCATTGGACATAAAAGCCTTTCTCACGTCAAAGTATATTCAATGCAAGAAATAATTTTTCATGCCCAAAATCTGCCATCCTTGATGTCTCACGCCCCCTCTATCCTCTCTCTTCTCTTCCATAAGCCTAAAAAGTTAGGCATAAATCTAAGAAGAAGGTCCAAGATTTTTGGCACAATATTCAGAATCTATGCGACGATGTTCGTGTGACGGATGGACTGCCTTCAAAATTTGAAGGTTCTTCGGATCAGATCCAGATCCAATTTTTGGAGGAAAGGTTCATAAGGAGAAGACATTTAGATTCTATCCGAGTGGATACTGGTAGAGGTCAGGCGCATGCATGGCTTCTTTCAAAACCTCAGGAATCAATAGGATCATAGCAGGATAATTAGATTACCCAATTAGGTACTTTAAATTAAATCTGATTGAATTTTAATTTTTAATTTTTAATATCAGATCATCATGATTAGATCTGAGAACTCTTAGATTTGATTGGATCATTTAAAAATTTTTAGAAAAATTCTCCTCAAATCTGATCAAATATGCACGATCCTACGGCGGAAAATAGCATTTTTTCTTCAACTGGTATCAAAGCTGCGTTAGCAGTTCTTCAGATCTATCTTAGATCTGATTTTATTTATATTTATGATTTGATATTAAAATATTTTAGATGTCACATCAGACATAATTAGATTTTAAATTAAAAAATTAAAAATTAAATAATTTAGATCTAATATGTATGAGATGTATGATTAGACTAGGTATAGAATAGTTCTATGTGTAGTCCAGTATGATCATGTATTTAATTTGATTAAATATAATTTTAGATCAATTTAATTTTTATTTTTTTGATATTATAATTATTGTAATCAGATTAAAAATAAAAAATAAATTTTTTAATTTTTGATTTATTCATATAAGATATAAAAGATGCATGCTTAGACTAGTCATAAAATAGTTCTATAAGATATCTATAATAGTTTTAATTTTAATATGATCAAATTTAAAATTTTATTTTTTAGATTTAATATGTGATGTTTCAAATTTGAAAGTATGCATATTGATGATACATGAGATGTTTGCAAGATATGTATTAGTTAGATCTTTTTATATGTGATATATGATCTAACTAGTTTTGTATTAAAAAATTATATTTCTGATTAAGGAGTTCCCCATAGCCATCCGATCATAAGAATAAAGTAGGATTTAAAGACCCTCTCCTCCCATTCAATGGGATATTCTTATAGCGTGTAGGGGTACTGTGTGTTCGTCCTTAATCAAAAATCAGAACTTATTTTTCTGCAAAATCTTAAATCCTGAAACCCTAGGATTTCTATTACATATTTTGTTCATGAACCCAAAACTTAATCAAGAATTAAGATTATGAAATTAATTAGATCTAAAATTATGAATTTTCATATCTAAGACATATTTATAAAATTGGGTTCGAACTTGGGTAGCTTAATTAGATCTAGCGGTTGATCAAATCGAATCAAGAGTTGGTTAGGTGAGATCAAAGAAAGCTTAGATTTGACCAGCCTATTAGGATTAAGTCTGAGTCAAGATCGAATCACATTGAGATGTGACTCGATCAAATCAAGACCTAATTTGGCTCCACGATTCAAGCCTGGATTGTAGGCTAACCCAATTAATTCTGATTCAATAATTTGGTGTCTAAGATAAGTTTGACAAATACAATCAACTAGTTTTTAATTGGGAGCTACTCGACCTGAATGCATTTTTGTTGAGTTAATGGCATATCCCTTCTATCGGTTTTACTTACCTGACCATTTGTGTCAATCCAGTTCTGATTTGAGGTGGCTAATAATTTGAGCCAACCCATGCCACTAGGTTAGTCATAATTGTTATGACTAAGTTAAGTCAAGTTTAAGAAGATCTAAATTAAATCTTCCTAAGAAAATATTAAGTCTAAGGTCTTCCACCATTGTAGATGTGCGGGCCCTTCCCGAGGTTGATTATTCTCGGCTAGATACAGTGGTTCAGTTGCACTAAGAAGACACAACTATGTCTATGAGGCATTAGATACTATGAGTTGGAGGATGAGTTGGACTCAATATTCTGGATATGGTGAGGAACCCAATCAAAAATTCAATCTATGCAAATGGTGGGTCTGACTTAACTAAGGAGTGGATCAATATTCCAGACACGATAAGATTCATGAATTAGAGATCAAGTTTGGATGCATCATAATTAGAGAATCATTGGACAAGAATTGTCCCCTCATCGATTGATCCATCACTAATAACTATTAGGTGAGATGGTGAGTCAATTCATGGGACCGCACTACTCACTAAAAATCTATAATCGTGGAGATTTTTACATCTCTGCCAAGAAAGTATAGAAATTCAAGTAAATAGTAGGAGCCTAATTTATTTAAAAATAAAATTTTTAAATAAATTATTTAAATCAATTATAAAATCTAACTAAAAATTTTAACTCTCTATAGAAAAATATCTGCATTCAATCCACTAGTCCGTATCCTGGACATCTATAGATTGACCGAACCCAACTATAAGGATTGGCTCTAGAACTTTAAAATTATTTTGGGTTCTGAGAAGTTGACTCATGTTGGAACAAGATCCTCCCACCTTACCAGCCCATCCATCCACTGATCAGAGAGCATCTCTCGAGAAATGGATGGATGAAGATAACAAAGCTAGGTATTACATGTTGGACTCGATGTCTGATGAGCTCCAGTGCCAACATGAAGACATTAAGACTAGCTGCCAAATATTGGCTCACCTGCAAGAGTTGTTTGGTGAACAGAGTCGCGTAGCCAAATATCAAGTTACTAAAAGACATTTTAAGGCTCAAATACATGATGGACAGTCAGTCCAAGATCATTATCTTATGATGATCAAAGACTTGGAAGAGCTTGAGAAGCTCGATGTCAAGTTAGATCAGAATCTACAGACAGACATAATTTTGCAACCCTTGACCAATGCGTATGGGCAGTTTATCATGAACTACCATATGCATAAACTTCAAAATACCTTAGCTGAGCTCATAAATATGCTGGTTACTATTGAGCTTTCTATGAAAAATTCTAAAGGCTCAGTACTTATTGTGGAGAGGACTTCTTCCAAGAGAAAGTCTTTTGGGAAGAAGTCCATGAAGAAGCAGAAGGTGAATGGTGAGAAGAAGAAGAAGAAGGCAGAGCCAAAGAAGAAGGCCACTGAAAAAGAAAAATATTTTTATTGCAACACTGACGGCCATTGGAAGTAGAACTGCCCTCTTTATCTGGTCAGTCTAAAGAACAAGAAGAAGGCAGGTCCTTCTGGAGGTATGCTTGTTATAGAATCTAATCTTATGGTTTCTTATGCATCCAATTGCGTGTTTGACTCTGCTTTTAGTGCTTACTTGTGCACTTCTATGCAGGATCTTGAGGATAGCAGAAGACTGAGAGATGGTGAAATAATCCTATACGTCGGACATGGAGTAGGAGGTACTGCTATGGCCGTGGGAACCTATCCTCTATGATTACCGTCAGGATTAGACTTAGTACTTAGGGACTATTTTTATGTGCCTGTAGCAAGCAGGAATTTGATTTCTATTTCGCACTGAAAAGCTATGATATTAGTTTTCTTAAGGACCATTGTAATATCTTTATGAAAAAAATAAAATTGCAAGTGATTTCCTTATAAATAATCTCTATCAGTTACATGTTGATGTTTCTATTTTTAATATCGAGCAAAATATGAATGCCATAGGATCAAAGTGACCTAGGGATAGTCTAAACAATAGGTATCTTTAGCACCTTAGGCTAGGTCATATAACTGAAGACAGGGTTAACAAATTGGAGAAATTTGGACTATTGAGTCCGTTAATTTTCAAGTCATATCCGATTTATGAATCATGCCTTCATGGCAAAATGACCAAGCTTTCTTTTATGGTACATGGGAAAAGGGCCACAAACCTACTTGCCCTAGTACATACTAATGTATGCGGCCCATTCGATGTACCAATCAGGGACAATTACATCAAGTTCATCACCTTTATCAATAATTTATCTCGATATGGGTATGTGTATTTGATGCGACACAAGTTTGAAGTTTTTGAAAAATTCAAGAAATTCAAACTCGAAGTAGAAAAATAAATAAAAAAATTTATTAAAATTCTTCAATCAGATCGAGGAGGCGAATACCTTAGTCGAAAATTCTTATACTATCTTAAGGATAATGGCATAGTCTCATAATGGACTCCACCTGAAATGCCTCAACTCAACGAAATTTCAGAACAGAAAAATTGGACGCTATTAGATATGGTTCAATCCATGATGAGCTTCACGAACCTTCCTAAGTTTCTTTGGAGACATGGTCTGTTGACCACTATATATCTATTGAATAGGATTCCATCTAAAACCGTTCCTACCATACCGTATGAGATATGGCATGGTAAGAAATCAAGTCTGAGTCATCTCAGAATTTGGGGTTGTCTAGTCCATGTCAAAAGATAACAGATGGATAAATTAGAGTGTAGATCCTTTAGAACTTGATTTATTGGATATCATAAAGAGTCATTAGGATATTTTTTCTATCTCCCAAAAGATCATAATGTGATTGTGAGTCGACACGCCATCTGTTTTAAAAAATAGTTTATTCAAGATAAGGACATTGAAAGATAGATTAGGCTTGAGGAGAAAGTCTCCTAAGAGCCACGAGCCAAGGAACCTATGGAATCCAATCAGATTGAGCCAGTCCAATTACTATCTCATCCACCTTGTAGATCAGAAAGAATTTTTCATCCCCTTGAAAGATACTTAGATACTATTTCAAAGGACGTAGAGAAAATGTTCCTTACGGAAAAAGAGATTCATGGTGATGATCCCAAAATCTATGATGAGGCGATATCAGATATCGACTCCAAAAAATTATTAGAGGCAATGAAGTCAGAGATTGACTCAATG
Source organism: Cocos nucifera (assembly GCA_006176705.1). Classification (NCBI taxonomy): domain Eukaryota; kingdom Viridiplantae; phylum Streptophyta; class Magnoliopsida; order Arecales; family Arecaceae; genus Cocos; species Cocos nucifera. Next base: position 48,126 of record QRFJ01000254.1, read on the forward strand.
CACTCGAACCAAGTCTGGATCTTGGTAGATCCACCTAAAGGTATAGTATCTATTTGATGTAAATGGATCTTCAAGAGAAAGATAGGTGCCAATGAAAATGTAGAGACATTCAAAGCAAGGCTCATAGCAAAAGGGTATAATCAACGCGAAGGCATTGACTATCAAGATACTTTTTCGTCAGTAGCCATGCTCAAATCCATCCGCACATTGCTTGCTGTTGCAGCCTATTTCGATTATGAAATTTGGTAGATGGACGAAAAAATGACATTCTTAAATGAATATCTTGAGAAAAATATCTATATGGAACAGCCACTAGGTTTCACATCCAGTGATACTGATCATAAGGTCTACAAGCTACAAAAGTTCATATATGGACTTAAGCAAGCATCTCGGAGCTGGAATGCTCATTTCAATAATGTGATCAAATCATTTGGATTCATCAAGAGCGAAGAGGAGCCCTATATTTTCAAAAAGGTCAGTGGGAGCACTGTTGTCTTTCTCATACTGTACGTGGATGACATTCTCCTAATTGGGAATGATATTCTCATGTTGACTACAGTCAAAATGTAGTTGTCTAAAGAATTTTTTATGAAAGATCTAGGAGAGGCATCCTTTATTCTAGGAATTAAGGTCTATAAAGATAGACCAAATAGGATGCTGGGTCTCTCACAGAAGATGTACATAAAGGAGGTGCTAAAGAGGTTTAGCATGAAAAAATCCAAGAGGGGATTGGTACCCTTCAAACATGGTATTCATCTCTCCAAGAAGATGTGTCCCAACACATCCGAGGAGATTGAACGCATGTGCAAGATTTCTTATGCTTCAGCAATAGAAAGCCTCATGTATGCCATGCTATATACACAACCTGATATTGTCTATGCCGTGAGTGTTACGAGTAGGTATCAGTCGAATTCAGATGAAGAGCACTGGACTTCTATGAAATATATCCTTAAGTACTTGAGAAGGACTAAGAATATGTTTTTAATCTTTGATAATGAAAAACTTCAGGTCCAGGAGTATACAGACTTGAATTTTATGTCTGATATAGATGATCGAAAGTCAACATCTGAAAGTCTGTTTGTATGCAATGGTGGTGCTGTCAGCTGGAAGAGTTTCAAGCAGACTGTGATAGCATATTCCACCATGAAAGTAAAGTACATCGCAGCATCGAAAGTTGCAAAGAAGGCATTCTATTACAAGAAGTTTGCTGCAGAGCTCGGAGTGATGCCAACAGATGCCATCCCTTAATATTGTGACAACAACGGCATCATAGCCCTAGCTAAGGAGCCGAGATCTCACCAAAAATATAAGCACATCGAGCGGCGATACCATCTCATCTGCGATTATCTCAAGAAGGGATACGTCGAGGTTAAGAGATTCAATACTGCAGATAATACAATGACATGTTGACAAAATCATTAAGCCAGCAGAAGATCGAAGCCCACCTTGAGAAGATGGAACTTAGATTTGGAGCCAATTGACCTTAGGTCAGTAGGAGTTTGTTAGATGTGTGCCCTAGAAGCCAGATTGATTGTCACTTATAATACACTTCTAAGAGCAATTTTATAATTTTAACTATAAATTAATAAATAAATTATTTTCTATCATAGTGTGTATTTAAAAGTATCTGTGATACATTCTTTGAGTTAATGATAATGATAATTCATATTTTTAAGAGTTGAAAATTTAAGATATGAATTTTTATAATTAACTCATAAATTGCTTTCGATCGTAGGATCATCACGAGGATGGTGATCAATTTAGAAGGTTAGTATACGATTGCTTGCTTATGATAGACGTATCTTGAGTCTATGGTATGGAGATATTGAAGCGAGAGTACAGATTCTTGTTAGAGAATGAGGGCACTGAGCATGACCACCTTGAGTAGTCATAAGGAAGTCTACCTTCTCGTCGATGACTGACTCGATGCTGTAGTGATGTATCTAGTTATTTGACCTGAGGTGCATCGATAGTTCACCTTAAGGGTGTTATAGTTTCACTACACCATAACTCGATCTTCTAGCCATTCGAAATTCTGAGGTGTATGTTGGCTATAGCATGTTCATTGTAGAAATTGGATTGCACCAATACGGGATCTATCTATCTCAATAGATGAGCAGTAATCCTATGATAATCATGAGATTAAGTTCATAAGCCTGTGGCCATGGAAGAGTGAAGATGATAGAAAGAGTTTTTATTAGGGTTTTACATTGGACTCGAATTAAATGATTAATTCATATGATGGACATTGGGTTTGACGAGTTCATCTTAACCCTAATCCTGTCGGGGCTCAAGATAGAAGAACCCAATCACATAGGTAACTATACCGAGAGGTTTGCTTTCAGTTCTGATAGGTTGCCATCATATACTGTTAGGTTTTACTAATAAATTTTGAGAGCAATTAGGATGATTTTCATGATCAATCATTCTAATTCTATGAATCAGAAAAGTTCTGATCCATCGAAAGGTATTTCGATAATGTCGATGATGAAGATCGCGACATATCTCATAACCATACAAAATTGAACCTAACTAGATCACACAAATAAGGGTTTGGGTCTAGATGTCATCAATTAAGCTAAGCTAGTTTGATTGATTTGGATTAGATCCAATCAGGTTCAAGGTAATCGTGCTAGCACATGATTGAGCCTGACTTTCTCCTGAAATCTTTCTGATTCATCGCAACCAAGTCAAATTTGATTTGACTCATTCTTTTATTTAGAATGAATTTATTTTCATCTGACTAGAATAAGTTCAGGTTAGATTAATTATAAAAATTAAATCTATTCATAGTCAAATTGGACTAAGATCAAAAGTTGACCTATTTGAGAGAATTGAGGATCACCTGATCAGATACTTCTAAAAAATTTTTTAGAAATTATTTTGATCTATTTTTTGGATATGTTATAGATCATGAGTTATGCATTGGATGTACCAAATTTCATAATTTTTGGAGGTGTCTAGACTGAGTTATGATAGAGTTTGATTTGGATCAAACTCTTGAGAGAAGAGTCTTAGGCGCAGTGGACTCTTCCTTATCTACTCATGCCAATACCTTTTTGAATCATTTTTGGCAAAAAAAATAGATGAGATCTGATGATTTTTCATGGAGAATAAGTTCTAGAGTCCTAATGATAAAATAAATAAGTTATTTTGATCAAAAGGAACTCTAAGTAGGCATTAGACATAAAAGCCTTTCTCATGTCAAAGTACATTCAGCATAAGAAATAATTTTTCATGCCCAAAGTCTGCCATCCCTGATATCCCACGCCCCTCTATCCTCTCTCTTCTTCTCTTCTACAAGCCTAAAAAGTTAGGCATAAATTTGAGAAGAAGGTCCAAAATTTTTAGTGCAATATTCAGAATCTACGCGATGGTATTCGTATGACGGACCGACTACCTTCAGAAATAGTTTTGAAGGTTCTTCAGATCAGATCCAGATCTCATTTTTAAAGAAAAATTTTATGAGAAGAAGAGGTTCAGATCCTGTCTGAGTGGATACTGATAGAGGCCAGGCGCATGCATGGCTCCTTTCAGAACCTCAAAAATCAACAGGATCATTGTAGGATAATTAGATTACCCAATGAGGTACCTTAAATTAAATTTAATTTATTTTTAATTTTTAATTTTTAATATCAAATCACCATGATTAGATCTGAGAACTCTTAGATCTAATCGGATCATTTAAAAATTTTAAAAAAAAAAAAATTTCAAATCAAATCTGCATGATGTGGAAAATAGCATTTTTTCTTCAATTTTTAGGCTGAAAAGATTGAACAAAGATGGATCTTGAAGAGTTAAAAGAAGAAAAGGATCAAAATCGACTAGACACTCCTTTTAGAATAAGGACTCAAAGGCTCCTTCTTTCAGCACCAATCCTATTGGTGTAGAATCTAGTTGATACTAGAATCGAGCTAAAGCTGAAGAAGATGAGGTCGCCACTGGCAACCTGCAAGGCAAGTCCTGATCGAAGTCGAGGGTGGTGGCTCCAGTAGAATCCTCCGACGATCAAGTCAGATCTTTTGGCCAACAGAAATGGAGTTCTCAAAAAAGAAAGTAGCGGAGTTTAGAGAAAGAGAAGAGAGCTCTTGAAAGAAATATATTTGGAGGATCCCTTTTATAAGTGGAACCTATAACAAACTAAGAGTGACAGCCATAACCGTCTGGTAGTAGGTCGCTCAGGGACACGTGGAGTTTGTTATGGAGAGTAGTGTCTGTTGTCGTGACGTGCCAATTTGTTAAGATTTAATAGTTGAGGTTTGAAGAAGTAGACATCGATCGATGAAGAACTTTGAGTTATATCAGCTCCAAAGAAATTCAGACTCCCTTAAGGTAGTCTGTGTGCGAGTTGGTCCATGCTGTGTATAGAACCGAATTTGCATAGGTGAGGAGACCCTTCTGGATGACTGCAGAAAGTTCGGTCGAAAGGGATTTGGAAGCTCTGCGATTGAAGAAATCTTGAAGGAAGTCCGTTGGAGAAGAATTCGGAAGTAGTTCTACTAGAAGGAGAAGCCCAACTGAAGGAAAAGAACTCCAAAAATAATCCTATTGGAGAATCTTGAAAGGAGGTCCGTTGAAGAAGCAACTATATATCAACAGGTCCCCTCCTAGCTGATGTAAGAAGTTCGGATGGACAGGAGTTGATGGGAGAGAAATCAACTGGTGTCAGGAAGGAGATCAACGGAGAGGACATCGGCTAGAGAAAATTTGCCTGAAAGGAGCGGAAAGGGATTTGCTTGGAGAGGATTTATTTATTTATTCTTTCGAAGCTCAGCCATCTTTGAGATCGTCTGGAGGCTGATATAAAGAAGACGAGGTCCTTTTGCCTGCGCATTCAGAGTTCTTGATGCAGAAATCTCGAGGTCTGCTACTCTTAGTATATTATGGGAGTTCATCTGGAGGGGAGTTCCGTTGATCCGATGTCGGTCCAATATCGAACAGCTTGAATGACTTTTTACTAGAGAGAGATTCAAAGAGCGCTAAGGTCGATCAGACCAAGCTACAATTAGACCTGTTACTCAGCTACCTGAGGGCTGTCATCACTATTCAAATTTGTCTGAGTGAATCTACAATGTCCTGTAGGTTCTAAGAACATCCGAAGGAGCTAGAAATCTGAGCGAAGAAGATCGGCCAATAAATTCAAATTAAAGGTCTTCAATTTTGATACCTGAGCATAAATTCTTCACCGATCGGAATCAGGCACGGCTGCCTTCACCGAATGAAGTCACTTAAAAGCTCGACCTCCCATTGGACTTCGGCAAGAAAGGAGTTTACACCCAACAATACCCATAGCCCTCGAAAATACTCTTGATAGCAGAGTGCTCCAGAATAGTCATGTTCATTGCAGATGTACTCTTACATCTTACTTGTATGCCATACTAGTATCTCTATACTCTTTGATTGAGAAAACAACTAACCTATATGGCACATAATGGTCTATACTTGATATTGGTATTGTCCTTATAATAGCATATCGTTTGATCGCAAGCATGTTTAAGGACTAAATAATAAATCCTCTTTTATTGAATTAAAATAGTCCTAAAGACTCCATCACATCATAAGAGTTTATTAGAAGATGTACATTATGTGATGAAAAAGTCAAAATAACTTTTATTCATTTATAATTCATATACATTTACAATGGCTTAATTGTCTACAACTTAGATGATGGCTTTAGGACATATTTCCCAACAAGTTAAACATTAATTTAGTTTTAAGGTCACATTTCAGAAGTATGACATCCAAGAGATTTACTTATGTATTTTTTTATAGTTATCACACGCTTCATTACTAGTTCTTGCTTTGGGATTGGCTTTCACTTTTGACGATTACCACACTATATTATAAGTGTCAGTTTTCTGCATAATATTCTGTTTGTTGGGTGGTTCTCTTCCACTCAAATAGATATTCTTCGGCGTCCATAATTTTGGCCTATAGTTCTGCTATATATAAGTGGATTGTGCAAAGTTTGTATATGATGTTGCTTCTAAACTGCTACAATTATGTTTTTTAATAAAGCTTCTTCTTCCTCTTTTTACCTAAAAAAAAAAAGGTTAGACAATTAAATCTACTATCAAGATAGAAGTTGTTTGACAACTGCACTTAAAAGATAAAGAAAAATAGAGTGGATTTACCTAGAAATGATTATAAGGAGTTCGTAGATCAACAATCATCATGACATTTTATAATAAAAATGGCACTACAATGCAAGGGTGAATGTAATTTAGGTGAATGGTTATCTTTGGATGCATAATTATCTATCTATCTAGAGGAGATTCCTTATATCCGACTCTTAGAGTTTTCTTTATGCAATAAATAAATGGAATTTGCTTTTAGTTTGAACTAAATTTTAATGATGAATCAGATATCTTAAAGGATCGATCTAATTATGAAGAATATTTCAATCAATCAAGTAAGCATACTTGGATAGGTCCTATTATTTAGGCAAGTAACTGGGTATTGGTAATTCTTACATGGATCAATTTATTACCCTAATAAAAGAGAACCATTCAGAAGACGTGGCAAACAAATAGGATCATGCATGGTTAGATAATTAAAACTAATTTAAGGTACAAGTTTTCCATCATTCATACCAATCTTTGCTACAAAATAATAATAATAATAATAATAATAATAATTAATATGTTAGAATTTTTTTTCTATTGTGGCTTAAATTATCATTAAAATTAGGATCTTCCTAAGAATTTATTTTAATAAAACCTAAAACCATTTTAAAAGTTTTTCAAATCAAGTTAGAACACTACACCTAGTTATATATGAAAGGTGATAGAGATCTTGTTAAAACTGGGAATTATGATGGGAGGGTATATAATAGCTAAATATAGAAGGCTAGATTCATCTCTCCAATCACTGAAAGATAGCCCAATAAGATGGATCCTCATCAATCCTCTCATGATAGTCTCAGTGATTGATGAATCCTCCACAATCTTGAGTCAATTGTACATAGGATAGCATGTTTATTATTATATATTAGTTATTATGACATATTCTAACATCCCATTCATGGTTGATAACCCCACTTCAATAAAAAGGAAATCATTTAATCATAAACAATTATAGAGAGTTTTTAGATCATTCTCACTAAACTATAATATGCAACACGGTCATTACATCTACTAGTAAATATAGCACCATAATATTAAACAAATAGAATTTAGGAGAACGGTTATATTTGGATGCATAATTGCATGTCCAAAGTTGATTCCTTATAGATAATTTTAGAATATTTGTGGCAAGATTTCTTTGTAAGAGAGATCAATGAAAAACCTTTTTCTAATAGATAAAATGATATATATTATTGCAACCAATGTAATAGATCTTAAATTACATAGTGAATTTCTATTTAATTATGATTTTGTAAAAGAATATATGGTCATTTTTTCATAGAAAATATATATTTTGGGGTCCTTGGATACGTCCTTAATTTAAGTATAATGCAACTATATTTTTCTAGAGAGAAAGGTGTTGAAAGTAGGGTATATCCTAAAAGTTATTTGCATATTTAATATTAATAATAATTAAGAAATCATAATATTAGAGTATGTATCAAACATCATGGTGCCAAAAAAGAGTCTACGAGTATTCATAGGGTTAATCCTGGTGGACAAAAGGTTCTTCATGAGGAGGACTGGACATTTCTACGTTCTTCAAAAATTATTCACAGTTATGGATGAGGTTAGGTTGCAGAGATAGATAGTGACATCGTGGATGTAAAGTTCTTTCTTCATCAAGGTCAAATCTTATACTGATACCTAAGCTTGCTATCACATTTAACAATCAATATTGACAATCCATCTCACAAAGTACTATTGGGGGTAAAGATGTAAATCAATTATATGAGCTTGCAAATGGTCCTTGTCATGAAGAATAGGACATCTTGCCATGCTCTAAAGGTTAGTAAATTTACATCAAACCTATATATTAACATTGATATTCCAAACTTTCTTCCAGATAAGGATCATAGTAATAAACTAGATTTAGATACAAGCGAGGATCAAACTATCCAACATGAAAACTATCATACTGGCATAGTTCATATCAAAACAAAGATGTAGTCAATCATTTTAGTCCAAGCAAGATAGTAATTTAAAAATTTTAAAAATAATTATTTTACTAATTATTATAGTTAAAATTAATTATTTTTAAAAGAGATTCATGCCAATAATTTTTTAAAATGATGTCCGAGAAAATCAAGATTCTAATAGGTAATGAAATCATATAATTAAGGATTTGATAGTAAAGTACTTAGTAGTCATGCAAGAATATTGAAATTGTTGGGGATAAATTCCGCTCCTGCCGAAGCCCGGCCCGACGCTCGGCCTAATATAACCAGTAGCCGCAGAAGAGCTCCGGCAGACGGGCTTCAGCCGAACTCCCAGCAGCCGAGCTTCTTCCAGCAGGCCGAACTAGTCAGCTTCCAAACTTCTTCCGGACTTCCAACGTCGAGACCGAACTTTCTGGGCTGCCGAACTCCTTCAGACTTCCCTTCTGCCGAACTCCTTCAGACTTCCCTTCTGCCGAACTCCTTCGGACTCCCCACAGCCGAACTCCTTCGGACCGACTCCAAGCGACCGAGCTTCAACGAAGTCCTCTCAGCGGTCGAACTCCTCGGCAATCGTCCCTCGGTCGAACTCTACAGATGGCCGACCCTTCAGCAAGCCGAACTCCCCCAGCCTTCCCCTTCGACCGAACTCTCCTACAAGTCCGAACTCCTCCGAACGAACTGTCGCCTACAACAAGACCGGACGACGCCTTACTCTCCATACCGGACTCCATGCGGCCCGCGACTTGCCAGTATAGCTCCCACGATCCACCGGACGACGCCTTCCTCTCCGTACCGAACTCCATGCAGCCCACGACTTGTCAGTACGGCCATCACCGACCGCCTGACAACGCCATCCTCTCCGTACCAAACTCCGTGCGACGGTATGACTATCGCCATCAACTAAGCTCCGCCTACAAAGGACCCTCCAGATATGCCAAGGCTAAGCTCTCTGAACTCTCGACTCTCTAAACTCTCCTCCTCATCTCTAAGCTCCGGAACTCATTCCGAGCACTCCATTCCTATTGGTTGGAAACTAACTTGATCGTCGAAGGATCCTGCCGGAGCCACCCCCACCGGTTTCGGATGGGACTTCGTTTTGCAGGTCCCCGGCGGCGACCTCAGCGGCCTCGACTCTGGCGACCTCCGGCGAAGATAGATTTCTGCACCAACAGAAATGATGGGGGTTGATGTATAGAATATAACTTGCAAGAAGAGGGAGACTAATCAGTCTCATTCTACTCCCCAAGAGGTTCAATAATATGATATAAGCTTCATATATTCATGCTAGAGTGTACAACTAATGTATAATTATGTAGATTTGAAGGGGCAAGCTTTTGGTGAGTGACAATCTGAATTAACTTACCATAGTAACGTGTCTAGGTAGCATACGTCATTTGTATCCAACATAATAGAATAAGATTTTAATTTATTATTATCTTATAAATTAGACGAAGAAACATAGAGATTTCATTGAAGAAGATATTGGGCTAGAAAAATAGCTTGAATAGTTAGGCTAGGTTGGGTCAATGATGTGTCTTAAAATTAACCACAAGCACATGGTATGTAAAATAGCACATCCAGCGAGTATGGATCAATCTCACGAGAAATTAAGTATTTAAATTATGTTCAAGCCCTTGCTTAGATGAGCTTTAACAAAAAGAAGGAAAGATTATCTATTACTTACTACTAAATAATAAATTAATTATAAAATAATAATCTAAAAATTTAGAACTTTTGAATCTACTAGACCAATGACTTAGAAAGCATTTTTATGATTTCTCTTATGATGTCCCTTGATTAAGATATAATGTATGGACAAGCATTCATCCTAATTAAAAAATTCTCTTTTCAACTGCTTTTTTATGTTACCCAAGTATAGATTATAAAGGAGCTCTGATCCAACAATAATTCATTAAAAATTTCTGCAAGAAAGAAGAGAAAAGAATTTAAAAAGATTATATACTTTCTATCTATTATCCTTCTTATACCGAATCAAGCATGAACCATAAAGGAATTGAAACCTAATGATAGTCAATCAAGTCTCTTAGTAAGAAGCTTGAAGAAAGAAAAACTCTAAAAAAAATAAAAACCAAGAAAAAATCCTAAGAAAAAATTTCTAATCATGATTTAGCTTCATCGCAAATCCTAGAGAAATTGCTTAGCCAAATATGATTTAAATTAAAACTCTAAAATTATTTGAAAATAAATTCTATGCTACTTACTAAAATTTAAATTATAAAAATTAAAAAATTAAAAAATTAACTATTATAATGCTTAGCAAGAAAAATAAACTATCCTAGTGCTCAAATTAAAAATTGCAAAAATTAAATGCAAAAATCTAAGCTATCGTATTTATTGAAAATAAAAGAATTATAAATTATAAAAATTAAATTAATAAAAAAAATTAATTTTTATTGCTGATAAAATTTTTAATATAAAAAAAATAACTCTCAATAAAAAAAAAATTTATTGAAACAGCAATAAAAATAAAAATAAAAATTTTTAGAACCCAACTAAGGCTTCTTTTTTTTTTTTTTCCTCCCTCAGCTTACTCTCAAGGGTGGAAAAAAGTCGAAAGTCATCCTCACCCTCTAAAGGGGGTTAAAAGCCTTTTTATAGATATTGTGAGAAAGGAGATTTTTACTTTTTTAAGATGTGGGACTAAAAAAAATTTCAAATGACTCAAATCCAAAAAACTTTCTCGCACATTACGTGCGTAACGCATATTTTCGCATTTCTGATGTCATTGTCGTGTGCATACCGCATTCGCCTATGTTCTCCTCTCATCGCACATCCATGGTTGAATCAGTCAAATAGGTGAGTGAAGCCCTATTCGCATGCATAGAAATACTTGTGAATCGTACGTGCGCTTAGGTGAGCTGCATCCCACTGATATGCGCTCCCGCATACTGACTCACGCACCAGACAACAGTATTTATGCCAAAACTAGCAACCTTTTCGCTCATTGCATTAAATGCACCAAAGACCATTAAATACCACTTTCTCTTCACTGAAATTCCAAAAAGAACATGTTTTTAAATTATTTTCATCTACATCCTTTTTCCTTCCGTGCCTGCATTTATATACTTGAATTTAAACTTGAAATTCATATGCATATATTAAAAGATCGTTACTGATTGATTTATAATTAAATTTTTATAATTAATTATTTTTTAAAAAAATTATTAATATAAAATCTGATTGATGTCGAAATAAGCTGAAGCTAGAGAGGATAAGGTCACCGCTAGGATCCACAAAACAAATCCTAACCGAAATTGGGGTGGCTCCGACAAAATCTTCCAACGATCAAGTCAGTTCTTCTTATCAATAAAAATAGAATACTTAGAGAATTTTTTACAGAATTTCTAAAAGAAAATGAAAGCTTAAAGAGAAACGTATCTGAAGAGTTCCTATATAGATGAAGCTCGTAATAAACTAATAGTGACAGTCGTAACTGTCTGATAGTGGGTCGTTTCAAGCCATATAAAGTCTATTACAAAAGGTGGTATCCGTTGTCGTGATGTGCCAATCCATTGAAAATTAATAATTGAAGTTTGGAAGGAAAGTGAGGAAGCTGAGACAGTGAAGAACTCTATATCCCAATGATTTTGAAGGGGTTCGAACTTCTCCGAGGTCGTCTACAGGTCCACGGCCATGTGCCGAGCTAGAAGTCGGAATGATTGGATTCTGATACTCAAGCCTTACTTGGAACCAAACATTAGGCCAAACTTCGATAGGAGCGGATTTATCCCCAACAATAGTTTTTCTACTCCTGAGTTTGAAGTTCGAAAGAAGGAAGTGTAAAAAGATGACTGTCAAAGTCCTTTTATGATTTTCCGTGCTCGCATAATGGAGAGTTTTGACATTTTTCATACTGATGCCAAAGCTTCTTGAATACGAGATGACCCAAAAAGATAATTTTTTGGAATTCTCGCTGAAGCTCGGTCCAAGGTACGGCGCCATTAAGATTCTATCAGCTGTCAGTTTTCTACCATGATGGATGGGGCACATGTCAAACGAAGATCGACTGGAGAAGACCTATAATCGTAACCGTCTCGAGCTCCATGGGATATTTAAGCTCGCCTTATTCCACCAAAACTTCATTTCACCTGAGTTCTTCTCTTTCTTTTTTTAGTTTCTATCTTCCTTCTGCTTGAGAGTTCCAATTTTTTTCATCATTTTTTTTTTGTTTAAGAACCGAAGATCTTCACCCTCATTAAGACGAGGGTAGCCTCCTGTTTAAAAACCGAAGGTCTTTAATTCAGCGCCAGAATGAGGTCCTCCTCCTATTCTTGATGCGGTTGGCCTTTTCCTTCATTAGGACGAGATTCTCTGCATGTTCCTAATGAAGTTATCGAAGCACAAAAAAGGCCGTTGGGAGGACCTCTCCCTGTTTCCTTCTATTTAAGAATCGGAGGTCTTCACCCTCGTTAAGATGAGATTAGCCTCCTGTTTAAGAACCAGAGATCTTCAATTCCACGTCAGGACGAGATCTTCCTCCTATTCCTGGCATGGTTGGCTTTTTTCTTCGTTAGGACGAAGTTCTCTTCATATTCCTAATAAAGTTATCGGGACATAAAAAGAGCCGTTGAGAGGGCCTCTCCTTGTTTCCTCCTATTTAAGAACTGAAAGTCTTCAATTTCATGCCAGGACGAGATCCTCCTTCTATTCCTAATGCGATTGGCCTTTTTCTTCATTAAGACGAGGTTCTCCTCTCGTTCCTAATGAAGTTGCCAGGGAACAAAAAAGGCCATTGAGATGGCCTCTCTCCGTTTCCTCCCGTTTAAGAATCGGAGGTCTTCACCCTCGTTAAGATAAGGTTAGCCTTCTATTTAAGAATCGGAGGTCTTCAATTCCACGTCAGGATGAGCTCCTCTTCCTATTCTTAACATGGTTAGCCTTTTTCTTCATTAGGATGAGGTTCTCCTCCTATTCCTAATAAGATTGTCGAGGCACAAAAAGGGCCATTGAGAGGGCCTCTCTACATTTCTTCCCATTTAAGAATCGAAAGTCTTCAATTCTGCACCAGGACGAAGTCCTCCTCCTATTCCCGATGCATTTGGCCTTTTCCTTCGTTAGGACGAGGTTCTCCTCCTATTCCTAGCAAAATTGCCAGGGCACAAAAAGAACCATTAAAAGAGCCTCTCTCCATTTCTTCCTGTTTAAGAATCAAAAGTCTTCACCCCCGTTAAGACTAGGTTAGCCTCCTATTTAAGAATCGAAGGTCTTCAATTCCGTACCAGGATGGCGTCCTCCTCCTGTTCCTGGCATAGTTGGCCTTTTTCTTCATTAGGACGAGGTTCTTCTCCTATTCATGACGAAGTTGCCGAGCACAAAAAAGGCCGTTAAGAGGGCCTCTTTCCATTTTCTCCTATTTAAGAATCAAAAGTCTTCATCCTCGTTAAGACGAGGTTAGCCTCCTATTTAAGAATCAAAGGCTTTCAATTCTATGCCAGGACAAGATCCTCCTCTTATTCCTGACACGGTTGGTCTTTTTCCTTTGTTAGAACGAGGTTCTCTTTCTATTCCTAACAAAGTTGTCGAAACACAAAAAGAGTCATTGAGAGAGCCTCTCTCCGTTTCCTCCCATTTAAGAATCGGAGGTCTTCACCCTCATTAAGACGAAGTTAGCCTCCTGTTTAAGAACCGGAGATCTTCAATTTCTTTTTAGTGGAGTAGCTTCCTGCCATCACACAATGGTGCACCAAAGACAAGGATGTTAAGGTAAGAGAATTTTATTGAAATATAGTTATTGAAAGAACATCCATCGATTTTCCAAGTTCCATGGCCGTGGCAGTGCAGCTCCTCCAAGTTTCTTCAAATAGTAACTTTTGAGTCAGACGATTTCAATGAGCTCATGAGAGTCTTCCCAATTTGGGGTGAGCTTCCCCTAATTCTGAGGTTGTGAAACATCGGCCCGCTGAAGCACTAAGTCTCCGATCCGAAATACCTTGCTTTTGACTCTGAAATTATAATAATAAGCCACTTTTTGCTTATAGGCCGCCATCCGAATTTGAGCCTCTTCTCATTTCTCTTTTAACAGGTCGAGATTGGTTCTAAAATTCTGAGTTTCTTTGTTCATTGAATGCCACAACTCATGCTGATGAAAGTTTAAGCTCTATCGAGCTTCTGTTCCAAAAGCCAGGGCAAATGGTATCTTCCCAATTGACAACCTTTAAGTAGTTCGATATGCCCAGAGTACATGATAGAATTCATCTATCCAAGTTCATTTCATTCTTTCAAGTCTTGCTTTTATGCTCTGTAATAGAATCCTGTTAGTTACCTCGACTTCATCGTTTGCTTGTGAATGAGCTACCGATGTAAAATTATGATAGATGTTCAGACTTTCACAAAACTCGATAAATTTTGTTTCCACAAACTAGCATCTATTATCAGTGATTAGAGTTCGAGGCAAGCCAAATCTGCAGATTATTAACTTTCAAACGAAATTCTGTACTTTAGCTTCAGTGATCTTTGCCAGAGGTTTGGCTTCAACCCTTTAGTGAAGTAATTTAATGCTATCAGGAGAAACTTTCGCTGTCTGGATGTCATGAAAAAAGACCCGAGTATATCCATCCCCCATTGTGCGAATGGCCATGGGGCGCTTAGGGATGTAAGCTTAGAAGCCGATTGTCTTTGAATATTTGCATTTCTTTGTCATCGATTATATTTTCTGACATACTCTATAGAATCTTGGTGCATAGTCAGCCAATAGTAGCCATGTCGAAGTAATTTATGAGATAAAGATCTAGCCCCTAAATGACTTTCATATATTCCTTCATGCACTTTTTATAGTACAAAATCAGCCTCAGAAGATCAGAGATATTTCAAGAGTGACAAAGAGTATGACCTTTTATATAGTTTGTTCTTATATAGGACATATCGGGAGGCCTGATTTCTTATCTTTCGAGCTTTCTTTTGATCTCAGGGAAAGACATCATCTTTGAGGTAAGCAACGAGCGGGTCGATCCAGCTAGGTTCATGGTCGATCTGCATTACGATGTAGGGTTCTTCCAAGCTTGGATACTTCAAAACTTTGAAGAAGACTTTTTTGGGTAGTTCATTCAAGGCTAGCATGGCTAACCTAGAGAAAAAGTCGGCCCTGGCATTTTTTGCTCTCGGGATCCGTTGAATGTTAAAACTGTTGAAGGCCAGGGTTAGACTCCTCATCCTTTCCAAATATTTCATCATATTTTTCTTCTGAACTTCATAATTGCCACTAACTTATCCCACTACCAACTGAGAGTCACTGTAAGCTTGGAGCCAATCTGCTTTCAGTTCCTTAGCTATCTTCAACCCCGCAATCAGAACCTCATATTCTGTCCCATTGTTTATTATAGGAAACTCGAAACGCAGTGCATATTCAGCAATGATTTTCTCTAGATTAACTATAATTAAACCTGCACCTCCACTGAAAGCATTGGATGAACCATCCACATATATGGCCCAGAAGCCTTCAGGAAGGTTTGCTCTTTCTTCGGAGGATTTCGGCTACAACCATAGAATACTGGCCTCATTTTGCTCAAGTTCGGCTTCATCTAGAATGGTGCATTCTACTATAAAATCTATCAATATTTGGACTTTGATTGATGGCCAAGGTTGAAAATTGATGTCAAACTCTATGAGTTTGATTGGCTATTTTGCTATTCTTCCAGAGATATCCGTTCGATGAAGAACCGCCTTGATTAGTTGATCGGTGGGAGCATTATAATGTGCCCCTAAAAATAAGATCGAAGCTTCAGACTGCAATTAATAGAGCATAAGTTAATTTTTCTAACTTGGAATACCTAGTTTTAGCATCCCTCAGAATTTGGCTGATATAATAAACCAGCCTTTGCACTTTCGCCTCTTTCTTGACTAAGACTACTGCCAGGGCTGCTGGGAAGACCGCCAGGTATAGAAATAATTTCTTTCCTAATTCAAGCTTGGCCAATAGGGGAGGTGAGTCGAGGTAGTTTTTCAGCTCCTCAAATGCCTCCTGGCATTCATGGATCCAACAGAAGTTCTTCGACTACTTGAGAACTTGAAAGAAGGGCATGTATCACTCGACTGACCTTGAAACAAAGTGGTTCAGTGCTGCTACTTTCTCGGTTAGGCGTTGAATCTCTTTTATTGATTTTGGGATAGTTATTTCTTGGATGGCTTGAATTTCTCTAAGTTCGCCTCGATTTCTTGTCTCGACATCATGAATCCTAAGAGCTTTCATGAAGTCACTTCGAAGGCACACTTAGTCAAGTTCAACTTCATCTTATACTTCTGGAGGGTACTGAAAGTCTCTTCAAGGTCGACGATATGATTTATTGAAGATTTGCTCTTAACAAGCATGTCATCTACATAGACTTTCACATTACGATCGATCTACTTCTTAAAGATTTTGTTCACCAAGCACTGGTAAGTCGCACTTGCATTTTTTAGTCCGAAGGACATAACCCTGTAACAATAGAGACCACGATCAATAAAAAAAATAGTTTTTTCTCATCTTCTGGTGCCATCCAAATTCGATTATAACTGGAGAAGGCATTAGTTGGTATAGAATCTGATTAACGCCAGATCGAATTAGAGTAGAGGAAGAAGAGATTGCCATCAGTGACCTACAAAATAAAGTCTCGTCCGGAGTCGGTGATGGTGGCTCCGACAGAACCCTCCAATGATCAAGTCAGCTCTTCTAGCCAATAGAAATGGAGTGCTCAGACGAGAATTCAGTAGAATTTCAAAAAAAAAAAAACTTAAAAAAAACATATCTAGAGGATCTCTTTTATAGATGGAGCCTATAGCAGATTGATAGTGACGATTGTAACCGTCCGATAGTGGGCCACTTGGGGCCATGTGGAGTTTATTACGGAGAGAGGTGTCCGTTGCCATGATGTGGCCGTTCGTTGAGAGTTAATAGTCACAGTCTGAAGAAAATGGACATTGGTTGGTGAAGAGCATTGACATACATCAATTTCAGAGAAGTTCGGACTCCTAAAGAAAATATGACTAGAGGGGATCATCCGGAAGGAATGCTAGTTGAAATCTAGAAGCAATCCACTGAAGAAATTTGAATGGAGTTTGACTGATGAAAAAGTCCAGAAGAAGTCTGACTGGTGCAAAAGTTCGACCGAAAGAGATGTCCAGAAGGAGTTCGGCTCCTATAAGCGTCTGAAGAAGAAGTTCGGAAGGAGTTCGACTACTGGAGGAACTTGATTGAAGAAAATATTCGAAAGAAGTTCGACTCCTGGAGGAATCCAACTACTGGAGGAATTCGGAAGCAGTTCGACTCATGGAGAAATCCGACTGAAGAAAAAGTTTAAAAGGAATTCGACTCTTGGAGGAATTCGGAAGGAGTTCGGCTTATGAAGGAATCCGACTGAAAGAGAAGTCCAAAAGGAGTTCGACTTCTAAAGGAATTCGACTGAAGACGATTTGATCAACCGCTTAGACCTAATTAAGCTACCCAAATCCGAACCCAGTATTATGAATATGTCTTAGATCTGAAATTCTCAATTTTAGACCTAATTGATATTCCATAATCTTAATTTTTAATTAAGTAGGGTTCATAAACAAAATATGCACAATAAATCCTAAGATTTCAGGATCTAGGATTTGCAGAAAGTAAGTTTTGGGTTTCTGATTAAGGACGAACATGCAGCACCCCTACACATCATAAAAACATCCATCGAATGGGAAGAGAGGGCCTTTAAACCCCTCTTCGTTCTTATGACCGGACGGCCAAGAGGAACGCCTTAATCAGGAACATGCAATACTACAAAACAGTTTTAAATCTATATCATATATCTCATATACAAATCAGATCTAAACATGGCATATTTTGCATACATCTCATGTATCGAATCATGCATGTTTTCATATCTAAATTATCTCATAATAATTTGAAAAATTAGATTTAAATTGATCTAATCAAAATAAATTTTAATCTAGACAATTATGTAGAACTATTCTACAACTAGTCTAGACATGCATCAATCATATTTCATATGATATTTAAAATTAAATAATTTTATTTACTATTTTTCAGATGTCATTATAACCATTATAATATCAGAAAATAGTAAATAAATAGATCTAAAATATGATTTAATCAGATTAAATCAAAAACATGCAAGACTATTCTATAGAACTATTCTATTTTAGAATTAGTAATGCATATTTCCTAATCTTAGATCCAAATTATTTAATTTTAATTTTTCTGATTTCAGATCTGATCACATCTCATATGACATCTGAAATTATTTATTTTTTGATTAAAATAAATTTAAAATTAGATCTAAACACTTTTAGAACCTTGGCTCTGATATCAGTTGAAAGAAAATTCTGATTTTCCAGATCAGGTTCGTTCAGATCTGATCAGATCAAGAGATATATTTCAAAATTTTTTCTCTTTAATTTAGATTAAATCTAAGATATTTCAGATTTGATTATTATTATTTTAAAAATTAAATAAAATTTAGATAAATTAAATCAAATTTAATTTACCTTGATATGGATAATCCTATTACCCGTTGATGATTCTGTATGCAGTGGAAGGTTCTGGATCTAGCCATGCAAGTGTCTGGCCTCTACCGATATCCACTCAGGTTGGATCTGAAGATCCTCTTCTTCTCTATCACGTCTCCAAAAATTAGATCTGGATCTGATATGGAGGATCTTCAAAAACTCCTTTTGAAGATCAGTAGTCGTCATTTGCAGCAGCACAGCCTTCTAGCTTTTAGTCGCCTTTCTCTTGTCTAGATTGCACCAACCAAGGTCCAAAACCCTTTTGAACGTGGAGAGGAGAGGGAGAAGGTGGTTTGGCGTGGAGGAAGAGGGGAGAGGCAACCTTAGGGCGTGGGAATTGTGATTCCTTTCAATCACTTCCAATCACATTCTGGGTTGGGTGCAGGATCTTATTTATAGACTATCTGTGATCCAACTTCTCTTCTTCCCAATCAATCACAACTCTTTATGAAATCAGATCTAAATCTGATTGGTGGGAATAGAGTCCCCTGGATTCCTCCTTAGAGGGCGCCTAAGACCAATCAAAGTTGGTTCTTAGGAGAACTCTAATTGAAATCCAAAAAGGAGATGGAGTCCTTGTCCAACAAGGATTCCTAGGCGCCTCAAACTTGGGCACACGCCTAGGGTGGCATGCACCCTCCTCCTTGCCAGATTCTGGCAGGGGGACAAGCCCCCACCAGCTCTCCAATAGGTGCGTGACATGTGGTCAAAAGTCAAAGTATCAATGGTTAACATTTGACCGGTTAAAGGTAGACTTTTGACCAAAGTCAAAAAACAAGAAATGGTAGGTGACCAAAATTGGCAGGTAATGTCTTACAAAATAAGACAACCTTTTCTAACTTGGACAACCTCCAGTCAAACCATATAAAGGCCTCTGATTGAGCACAAACTCCTTTAGCTCAGGCAAGATAACTTATTTATGATAGTAAAAGAAGAACGTTAGGTTCAATCGAGTGCTAGCACGATTTTCTTGAACCTAATTGAATCTCATTCAGACCAATTGAACTGGACCAGTTCAATTGATGATCACCAGATTCAAATCCTTGTTTGTGTGATCCAGTTAGATTCAGTTCTATATGGTAATGAGATATGTCATGATCTCTATCATCGACATCATCGAAACTCCTTTCGATGGATCAGAACTCTTCTGATTCGAACAGCTAGAATGATCGATCATCTAAATCATTCTAATTGCTCCCAAAATCCACACAGTGACACCTAGCAGTATATTGGTGGAACCCATCAGAGCTGAATGTGAACCTCTTGGTGCAGCTACCTATGTGATTAAGTCCTTCTATCTTGAGCTTCGATCAGATTAGGGTTAAGGTAAACTCGTCAAACCCTAATTTCTATCATATGATGTAATCATTCGATTCGAGTCTGATGTGAAAATCTAAATAGAAACTCTTTCTATTATTTCACTCTACCATGACCATGGACTTCTGGACTTGATTCTCATGATCATCATAGGGCTGCTCCTCTACCACCGAGGTAGATAGATTCCATCTTGATGCCATCTAGTTCCTACAATGAACATGCTATAGCCAACATACACCTCAGGTTTCCGAATGGCTAGGAGATCGAGTAATGGTGTAGTCAAACTATAACACCCTCAAGGTGAACTGTCGATGCATCTCAGATCAAAGAACCAAACATACTACTGCAGCATTGAGTCAGTCATTGATGAGAAGGTAGACTCCCTAATGACTACTCAAGGTGGTCACGCTCAGTGCCCTCGTTCTCTAATGAGTACCTATACTCTCACTCCGGTTTCTCCACACCGTAGAACTTAGAACTCATCTACTAAAGAGAAGCGATTGACTCTTCTACACTATGCTCGTGATGATCCTATGGTCGAAGCATTTTATGAAATATAAGATTATTCATGTCTTAAATTTTCACATTGAAAATATGAATTATCATTACCATTAACTCAAGGATGTATCACAGACACTAAATAACACATATGTGATAGAAAATAACTCATTTTATTGATATTAGTCAAAATTATAATTGCAGAAGTGATTATTATCTATGGCTTCTAGGACACATTATCTAACATTATCTCCAGTTGAGGTGGAAGGAGATCTTATCTCTTGTTGACATAAACGTTGAGAGATCTCACCAAGATTGAAGGAGATCTTATCTCCTGTTGATGTTGAACTCAGGGGAGATCTTATCTCCAACCAAGATTGAAAAATCTTATTGTAGAAGCTCAGGAGAGATCTTATCTCCAGCAAGGTTGAGGAGATCTTATTGAAAGACGTTGAAGCTCGGAGGAGATCTTATCTCCAATCGAGGTTGAAGTTGAGATTTAAAGCTCGAGGAAAATCTTATCGCTAGCCGAGGTGAAGTTGAAGGAGATCTTATCTCCTGTTGATGTAGAAGCTCGAGGGAGATCTTATCTCCAATCGAGGTTGAAGTTGAAGTTGAAGAAGATCTTATCTCCTTTGATGTTGAAGTTGAAGCTAGAGAAATCTTATCTCCAATCGAGGTTGAAAGAGATCTTTTCTCCTGTTGATGTTGTAGTTGAAGCTCGAGGAGAATCTTATCTCCTCAGCCGAGGTTGAAGAAGATCTTATCTCCTCTTCTCACCTCGTCTAAATGAATAAGGCCTTCAACTTTGCTTACGTTAAGACAGAATTCTCCTCCTATTTCTAACGAACTGTAGGAGCACATAAGGCCGTTGTCAGGCCTCTCCCTCTATCTCATCTAAAATGAACGAGGTCATCGACTTTGCTCGCATTAGGACGAGATTCTCCTCATGTTCCTACAGACTATTGGGGCATATAAGGGCAGTTATCAGGGCCTCTCCCCTCATCTCGTTTAAAATGAACGAGGCCTTCGACTTGCTCATGTTAGGATGAGGTTCTCTCCTGTTCCTAATGAACTGTAGGAGCACATAGGGCCGTTGTCAGAGCATCTCCCATCATCTCATCTAAAATGAACGAGACCTTCGACTTTACTCGCATTAGGATGAGGTTCTCCTCCTGTCCTAACGGACTATAGGAGCATATAAGGACCATTGTCAGGGCCTCTCCCCTCATCTCGTCCAAATAAACGAAGCCTTCGACTTGCTCATGTTAGGACGAGGTTCTCCTCATGTTTCTAATATGGCCACTATTGATGCTTCTTCCCTATCGTCACATAGTTTTTGCACCAAGAAACAAAAATGTTGAAATGGAGGAGTTTTATTGAAGAAAATTACCGACAGTATATACTCAGATTCTCTGAGTTTCAAAATCGTGAGAGCATTGTTCCTCCGAGCTTCTTCAGACGATAAGTTTTGGACCGGATGATCTCCTCTATTTCATATGGGCCTTCCCAATTTAAAGCAAGCTTCTCCTGGCTCTGAGGCTGAGAGATAGCAGCTCGCCGAAATATTAAGCCTCCCAGAGATAACGTTGATGATGCCGGGAGGCGGCCGATCTCCTTATTGTTCCTCCCTCATTGGTGGTTCTAGCTGCAGTAGCGTCATTAGCTTACTTCAGGCCAACACCTATGGAGCATTAAGAGAAGCGTAGTTGTGAAACCTTCAAGGGAGAACTTCTTCGCGCCCTTCCGTCGGGGCTTCTTTGATGACGAGCTCGAGGAGTTCGGACTCGCTTGCGCTCGAGAAAAGTCCGTGAGCACGGCCGAACTTCATTCGACCCTCCATCGACGGCGAGTTTATGCCGCTCTCCTATGGCTTTCTCATCCTTCAATTGGAAGGCTTCTTCCGCTCGGACATATCCCTCAGCATGAGCTAGCCAATCAGCAAAGTTTCTGAGGTACTTCTTCTTCAGGGAGAACAGCAAATCATTCTTTTGAAGGCCACTCTTGAGTGCGGCCATCGCAACTGACTGGTTCAGATTTTGGACCTCCAATGCAGCAACATTAAATCAAATGACATAAGCCCGGATGGATTCTCTCTCCTTCTGCTTGATGTTCATCAAAAAATCCGAACCTCGATAGGGACGTCGGCTGCTGACGAAGTGAGCCGCAAACTGATGGCTCATCTGATTAAAGGAGAAGATCATATCCAACTTCAACGTCGAGTATCAGTTTCTTGCTGCACCCTTTAAGATAGATAGAAAAGCTCAACATAATATGGCATCTGGTGCGCCATGAAGCAGCATCATGGTCCAAAAGACTTCCAAGTGATCGACCGAATTAGAGATTTCATCGTAGCTTTCAAATTGGAGGAGCTTGAAGTTCGGCGGAACGGACTCTTGCATAATTTAGGAAAAGAAGGGAGGATCGATGCGGACGTCGTCATGGTGAGCCGGGATGACGTGGTCGAGCTCCTCAATCCGCCAATCCATCCCCCACCGTTTCTGATCGAAAATGTCATCTCGAT
Source organism: Cocos nucifera (assembly GCA_006176705.1). NCBI lineage: Eukaryota > Viridiplantae > Streptophyta > Magnoliopsida > Arecales > Arecaceae > Cocos > Cocos nucifera. The sequence continues at coordinate 71,027 of QRFJ01000254.1, forward strand.
CACAGATCTTGGAAGGCTTTCAACTATGGATGGGGAAGATCCCTTCCGGAGAAGAACCATGATCCAAGCAAGGATCCTCTGCTCTCTATTTCTCCTTCTCAGGGCCGACGAGTATGCTAGCCCAAGTGCTCCTCCTTGGGATCGATTTCTGACATCCCGATGGTGGATTTTCTGACGGAACCACCATCGGAGGCTGTCGCATAGCCTGCACCATTTCAGTGAGGCCCTGAATCCGCTACATCAATAGGTTAAACTGCTCTAGGTCTACCACGATCGTCGATGGAGGAGGAGGTTGAAGCATCGACGATGGAGCAAGAACAAACAGATCTGACCTAGATCTGACGATGGAAGCGGTAGATCTCCGAATAGTCGCCCTCTTTGGAGGCATTTCTCGGGATTGAGGGAGAGGATGGAGATGGATCTTGAAGAAGAAGATCCATAGGATCGACTGAGCACTCTTTTAAGAATAAAGGTACCTCAGGAATAGAAGCCCTCCTTCTAGCGCTAATCCTGTTGGTGCAGAATCTAGTTGATGCGGATCGAGCTGGAGTGGAGGAAGAAGAGGTCGCCGTCAGTGATCTGCAAAACAAAATTCCATCCGAAGTAAATTGCCTCTAGCCGGCACATCAAATGGGCCGCACACATCAGTATGTACTAGGGCAAGGAGATCTGTGGCCCTCTCCCCATGTCCAACAAAAGGGAGTTTAGTCATTTTGCCTTGAAGACAAGATTCACAAGTTGGATATGACTCGAAAGTCAATGGACTCAATAGCCCATTTTTCTCCAATTTGTTGATCCTATCTTCTGCTATATGACCTAATCTCAGGTGCCATAGATATCTGTCGTTTGGACTATCCCTAGGTCGTTTGGCATTCACGTTTTGCTCGATAGTTAGAATAGGTACATCAATATGTAGCTGATAAAGACCATTAATAAGGAAACCATTTGCAATTTTATTTCTTTCATAAAGAATGTTACAATGGTCCTTAAAGAAGGTAATCACATAAGCCTTCTTGTGCTAAGCATGAAACAGAAATCAAATTCCTGCTAGCTGCAGGCACATAATAACAGTCTTTCAAAACTAAGTCTAAACCAGATGGTAATCGAAGAGGGTATGTTCCCACGGCTACTGCAGCAACTCTTGCTCCATTACCGATGCGTAGGATCATGTCTCCATCCCTCAACCTCCTGCTATCCTCAAGACCCTGCATGGAAGTGCACAGATGAGCACTAGAACCAGAGTCAAGCACCCAACTGGATGCAGAAGAAATCGTAAGGTTAGACTCAATAACGAGCATACCTCCAGAAGGACCTTCCTTCTTGTTCTTCAGGGTGGCCAGGTAAGTAGGGCAGTTCCGCTTCCAATGGCCGTCGCTGTTGCAATGGAAACACTTTCCTTTGACATCGGCCCTTTTCTTTGGTTCTGCCTTCTTCTTCTTTGATCCTTCCACCTTTTGCTTTTTCACAGACTTCTTTTTCTTTCCATAAGACTTTCTTTTGGAAGAAGTCCATTCCATAGCAAGAACTGAGCCTTTAGAACCTTTCATAGAAAGCTCAGCGGTAACCAGCATATTCATTAATTCGGCCAAGGAATTTTGAAGTTTATGCATGTGGTAATTCATGATGAATTGCCCATATGCATCAGTCAAGGATTGCAGAATAATATCGTTCTGCAGGTCCAAGTCCAACTTCACACCGAGCTTCTCAAGCTCTTCCATGTCCTTGATCATTGTCAGACAGTGATCTTGGACTGACTGCCCATCACGCATCTTAGCCTTAAAAAGTCATTTTCGTGACTTGATATTTGGCTGCGCGACTCTGTTCACCAAACATCTCCTGCAGGTGAGCCAACATTTGGCGAGCAGTCCCGATATCTTCATGTTGGCGCTGGAGCTCATCAGACATCGAGCCCAACATGTAATATCTGGCCTTATTATCTTCGTCAATCCATTTTTCCAGAGACGCTCTCTGTTCAAGTGGATGGACGGGCTGGTAAGGTGGGAGGGTCCTGGTCCAAAACATGGGTTAACTTCTCTGAACCCAAAATAATTTTGTAGTTCCTGAGCCAATCTTTATAATTGGGTCCAGTCAGTCTATGTGTGTCCAGGATACGTGCCAATGGGTTGGACGCAGACATTTTCCTGTAGAGAGTCAAAGATTCTAGTTAGATACTGTAATTTTGACTTGACCAATTTGTTTAGGGATTTTATTTTTAAACAAATTAGCTCCCACTATTTTCTCGGATCCCTACACTCCCTCTGTAGAGATGCGAAAATCTCCATGATTAATGATTTCTAGTGGGTGGTGCGGTCTCACCAACTGACTCATCACCTCACCTAACAGTTATTGGTGATGGGTTAGCCAATGAGTGAACAACTCTTGTTCAATGATTCTCTAATCATGGTGCACCCAAACTTGGTCTCTAATTCATGAATCTCACCGTATCCGGAATATTGATCCACTCCTTAGTTAAGTCAGACCCACCATTTGCATAGACTGGGTTCCTAATTGAGTCTCTCACCGTATCCGAAATATTGAGCCCAACTCATCCTCCAGCCCATAGCATCCAATGCCTAATAGACATGGTTGCATCTTCCCGGTGCAACTGAGCCACTGTATCCAGCCGAGAACAATCAACCCCGGGAAGGGCCCGCACATCTACAATGGTGGAAGACCTCAGACTTAATCTTTTCTTAGGGAGAATTGATTCAGGTCTCATTAAACTAGACTTGGCTTAGTCATAACAATTATGACTAACCTAGTGGCATGGGGTTAGCTCGGATTATTGACCACCTCAGATCAGAACTGTGTCAACAGATATGGCCAGGTAAGTGAGACCGGTGGAAGGAATATGCCATTAACTCGTACAAGAATGCATTCAGGTCGAGTAGCTTCCAATTAAAAACCAGTCGGTCGTCTGTGCCAAACTTACCTTAGACACCAAATTGTTGAGTCAGAACCAATTGGGTTAGCCTACAATCCAGACTCTAACCTCTGAGCCTAATTAGGTCTTGCTTGATCGTGACTCGATCTTGACCCAGACTTAATCCTATTAGGCTGGTCAATTTAAGCATTGTTGATCCCATCTAACCAACTCTTGATTCGGTTTGATCAACCGCTTAGACCTAATTGAGCTACCCAAGCCCGAACCCAGTATTATGAATATGTCTTAGATCTGAAATTCTCAATTTTAGACCTAATTAATATTCCATAAACTTAATTCTTAATTAAGTAGGGTTCATAAACAAAATATGCACAATAAATCCTAGGGTTTCAGGATCTAGGGTTTTGCAGAAAGTAAGTTTTGGGTTTCTGATTAAGGACGAACACGCAGCACCCCTACACATCATAAGAACACCCCATCGAATGGGAAGAGAGGGCCTTTAAACCCTTCTTCGTTCTTATGACCGGACGGCCAAGAGGAACGCCTTAATCAGGAACATTCAATACTACAAAACAAGTATCAGATCTATATCATATATCTCATATACAAAGTAGATCTAATCATGGCATATTTTGCATACATCTCATGTATCGAATCATGCATGTTTTCAGATCTAAATTATCTCATAATAATCTAAAAAATTAGATTTAAATTGATCTAATCAAAATAAATTCTAATCTAGACAATTATGTAGAACTATTCTACAACTAGTCTAGACATGCATCAATCATATCTCATATGATATTTAAAATTAAATAATTTTTATTTGCTATTTTTTCAGATGTTATTATAACACTTATAATATCAAAAAATAGTAAATAAAAGATCTAAAATATGATTTAATCAGATTAAATCAAAAACATGCAAGACTATTCTATAGAACTATTCTATTCTAGAACTAGTCATGCATATCTTCTAATCTTAGATCCAAATTCATTTAATTTTAATTTTTTCTGATTTCAGATCTGATCACATCTCATGTGACATCTGAAATCACTTTATTTTTTAATTAAAATAAATTTAAAATCAGATCTAAACAATTTTAGAACCATGGCTCTGATACCAGTTGAAGGGAAATCCTGATTTCCCGGTCCAGGTTCGTTCAGATCTGATCAGATCAAGAGATATATTTCAAAAATTTTTCTCTTTGATCTCAATCAGATCTTGATATGTTTCAGATCTGATTCTTATTATTTTAATAAATAAAATAAAATAAGATAAATTAAATCAAATTTAATTTACCTGATTTGGGTAATCCTATTACCCTGTTGATGATCCTGTTTGCAGCGGAAGGTTCTGGATCTTAGCCACGCAAGCGCCTGGCCTCTACCGGTATCCACTCGGGTTGGATCTGGAGATCCTCTTCTTCTCTATCACACCTCCAAAAATTCAGATCTGGATCTGATCTGGAGGATCTTCAAAACTCTTTTGAAGATCAGCAGTCGTCCTTTGCAGCAGCGCAGCCTTCTTAGCTTTTGATCGCCTTTCTTTGATCTGATGGATCGCACCAACCAAGGTCCAAAACTCCTTTTGGACGTGGAGAGCAAGGGGAGAAGGAGGTTTGGCATGGAGGAAGGAGGGGAGAGGCAGCCTTGGGGCGTGGGAATTATGATTCTTTTCAATTCATTCAATAATTCTGAGTTGGGCGCAGGGTCTTATTTATAGACTAAGCTGTGATCCAACTCCTCTTCTTCCCAACCAATCACAACCCTTTGTGAAATCAGATCTAAATCTGATTGGTGGGAATAGAGTCCCCTGGATTCCTCCTTAGAGGGCGCCTAAGACCAGTCAAAGTTGGTTCTTAGAAGAACTCTAATTGGAATCCAAAAAGGAGATGGAGTCCTTGTCCAACAAGGACTCCTAGGCGCCTCCAACTTGGGCACACGCCTAGGGTGGCGTGCGCCCTTCTCCTTGCCAGGTTCTGGCAGGGGGACAGGCCCCCACCAGCTCTCCAATAGGTGCATGACATGTGGTCAAAAGTCAAAGTGTCAATGGTCAACGTTTGACCAGTCAAAGGTAGACTTTTGACCAAAGTCAAAGAACAAGAAATGGCAGGTGACCAAAAATGGCAGGTAATGTCTTACAAAATAAGACAACCTTTTCTGACTTGGACAACCTCCAGTCAGACCATATGAAGGCCTCTGATTGAGCACAAACTCCTTTGGCTCAGTCAGGACAACTTATTTATGATAGTAAAAGAAGAACGTTAGGTTCAATCGAGTGCTAGCACGATTTCCTTGAACCTAATTGAATCTCATTCAGATCAATTGAACTAGATCAGTTCAATTGATGATCACCAGATTCAAACCCTTGTTTGTGTGACCCAGTTAGGTTCAGTTCTGTATGGTAATGGGATATGTCATGATCTCTATCATCGACATCATCGAAACTCCTTTCGATGGATCAGAACTCTTCTGATTCGAACAGCTAGAATGATCGATCATCTAAATCATTCTAATTGCTCCCAAAATCCACCAGTGACACCTAGCAGTATATGGTGGCAACCCATCAGAGCTGAATGCGAACCTCTTGGTGCAGCTACCTGTGTGATTAAGTTCTTCTATCTTGAGCCCCGATCAGATTAGGGTTAAGGTGAACTCGTCAAACCCTAGTCTCTGTCATATGATGTAATCATTCGATTCGAGTCCAATGTGAAAATCTAAATAGAAACTCTTTCTATTATTTCACTCTGCCATGGCCATGGACTTCTGGACTTGATTCTCATGATCATCATAGGGCTGCTCCTCTACCACCGAGGTAGATAGATTCCATCTTGATGCAATCCAGTTCCTACAATGAACATGCTATAGCCAACATACACCTCAGGGTTCCATATGGCTAGGAGACCGAGTAATGGTGTAGTCAAACTATAACACCCTCAAGGTGAACTGCCGATGCATCTCAGGTCAAAGAACCAGACACACTACTGCAGCATCGAGTCAGTCATTGACGAGAAGGTAGACTCCCTAATGACTACTCGAGGTGGTCACGCTCAGTGCCCTCGTTCTCTAACGAGTACCTGTACTCTCGCTCCGGTGTCTCCACACCGTAGACTCAAGACTCATCTACTAAAGAGAAGCGATTGTACACCAACCTTCCGGATCAATCACCATCCTCGTGATGATCCTATGGTCGGGAGCATTTTATGAGTTAATAATGATTATTCATGTCTTAAATTTTCAACTCTTGAAAATATGAATTATCATTACCATTAACTCAAAGGATGTATCACAGACACTAAATACACATATGTGATAGAAAATAACTCATTTTATTGATTATAGTCAAAATTATAATTTTGCCCCTAGAAGTGTATTACAAGTGTCAGCCAATTCTGGCTTCTAGGGCACATATATCTAACATTTTAGTTGGGTGAAGAGATCTTATCTTTGTACATTGAAGAAGAGATCTCACCAAGATTGAAGGAGATCTTATCTCCTGTTGAGTTGACAGGAGATTTATCTCCAACCAAGATTGAGAAATCTTGAGTAGAAGCTCAGGAGAGATCTTATCTCTGTTGAAGGAGATCTTATCTTCTGTTGACGAAGACGTTGAAGCTCGGAGGAGATCTTATCTCCAATCGAGGTTGAAGTTGAAGTTAAAGCTCGAGGAAAATCTTATCGCTAGCCGAGGTTGAAGTTGAAGGAGATCTTATCTCCTGTTGATGTAGAAGCTCGAGGGAGATCTTTATCTCCAATCGAGGTTGAAGTTGAAGTTGAAGAAGATCTTATCTCCTGTTGATGTTGAAGTTGAAGCTCAGAGAAGATCTTATCTCCAATCGAGGTTGAAAGAGATCTTATCTCCTGTTGATGTTGTAGTTGAAGCTCGGAGGAGATCTTATCTCCAGCCGAGGTTGAAGAAGATCTTATCTCCTCTTCTCACCTCGTCTAAAATGAATAAGGCCTTCAACTTTGCTTACGTTAAGACGAGATTCTCCTCCTATTTCTAACGAACTGTAGGAGCACATAAGGGCCGTTGTCAGGGCCTCTCCCTCTATCTCATCTAAAATGAACGAGGTCATCGACTTTGCTCGCATTAGGACGAGATTCTCCTCATGTTCCTAACAGACTATTGGGGCATATAAGGGCAGTTATCAGGGCCTCTCCCCTCATCTCGTTTAAAATGAACGAGGCCTTCGACTTTGCTCATGTTAGGATGAGGTTCTCCTCCTGTTCCTAATGGACTGTAGGAGCACATAAGGGCCGTTGTCAGAGCATCTCCCATCATCTCATCTAAAATGAACGAGACCTTCGACTTTACTCGCATTAGGATGAGGTTCTCCTCCTGTTCCTAACGGACTATAGGAGCATATAAGGACCATTGTCAGGGCCTCTCCCCTCATCTCGTCCAAAATAAACGAAGCCTTCGACTTGCTCATGTTAGGACGAGGTTCTCCTCATGTTTCTAATATGGCCACTATTGATTGCTTCTTCCCTATCGTCACATAGTTTTTGCACCAAGAAACAAAAATGTTGAAATGGAGGAGTTTTATTGAAGAAAAATTACCGACAGTATATACTCAGATTCTCTGAGTTTCAAAATCGTGAGAGCATTGTTCCTCCGAGCTTCTTCAGACGATAAGTTTTGGACCGGATGATCTCCTCTATTTCATATGGGCCTTCCCAATTTAAAGCAAGCTTCTCCTGGCTCTGAGGCTGAGAGATAGCAGCTCGCCGAAATATTAAGCCTCCCAGAGATAACGTTGATGATGCCGGGAGGCGGCCGATCTCCTTATTGTTCCTCTCTCCTTGTTTGTTCCTCCCTCATTGGTGGTTCTAGCTGCAGTAGCGCCCTTCATTAGCTTACTTCAGGCCAACACCTATGGAGCATTAAGAGAAGCGTAGTTGTGAAACCTTCAAGGGAGAACTTCTTCGCGCCCTTCCGTCGGGGCTTCTTTGATGACGAGCTCGAGGAGTTCGGACTCGCTTGCGCTCGAGAAAAGTCCGTGAGCACGGCCGAACTTCATTCGACCCTCCATCGACTATGGATATTACGAGTTTATGCCGCTCTCCTATGGCTTTCTCATCCTTCAACTTGGAAGGCTTCTTCCGCTCGGACATATCCCTCAGCATGAGCTAGCCAGATCAGCAAAGTTTCTGAGGTACTTCTTCTTCAGGGAGAACAGCAAATCATTCTTTTGAAGGCCACTCTTGAGTGCGGCCATTCGCAACTGACTGATTCAAGATTTTGGACCTCCAATGCAGCAGCATTAAATCAAATGACATAAGCCCGGATGGATTCTCTCTCCTTCTGCTTGATGTTCATCAAAAAATCCGAACCTCGATACGGACGTCGGCTGCTGATGAAGTGAGCCGCAAACTGATGGCTCATCTGATTAAAGGAGAAGATCATATCCAACTTCAACGTCGAGTATCAGTTTCTTGCTGCACCCTTTAAGATAGATAGAAAAGCTCAGCATAAGATGGCATCTGGTGCGCCATGGAAGCAGCATCATAGTTCCAAAAGGACTTCCAAGTGATCGACCGATTAGAGGATTCCATCGTAGCTTTCAAATTGGAGGAAGCTTGAAGTTCGGCGGAACGGACTCTTGCATAATTCGTAGAGAGAAAGAAGGGAGGATCGGATGCGGACGTCGTCATGGTGAGCCGGGCATGACGTGGTCGAGTTTCCTCAATCCGCCGATCCATCTCCCATAGTTTCTGATTCGAGGATGTCATCTCGATCACAGATCTTGGAAGGCTTTCAACTATGTAGATGGAGAAGATCCCTTCCGGAGAAGAATCATGATCCAAGCAAGGATCCTCTGCTCTCTATTTCTCCTTCCTCAGGGCCGACGATGGGTATGCTAGCCCAAGTGCTCCTCCTTGGGATCGATTTCTGACATCCCGATGGTGGATTTTCTGACGGAACCACCATCGGAGGCTGTCGCATAGCCTGCACCATTTCAGTGAGGCCCTGAATCCGCTACATCAATAGGTTAAACTGCTCTAGGTCTACCACGATCGTCGATGGAGGAGGAGGTTGAAGCATCGACGATGGAGCAAGAACAAACAGATCTGACCTAGATCTGACGATGGAAGCGGTAGATCTCCGAATAGTCGCCCTCTTTGGAGGCATTTCTCGGGATTGAGGGAGAGGATGGAGATGGATCTTGAAGAAGAAGATCCATAGGATCGACTGAGCACTCTTTTAAGAATAAAGGTACCTCAGGAATAGAAGCCCTCCTTCTAGCGCTAATCCTGTTGGTGCAGAATCTAGTTGATGCCGGATCGAGCTGGAGTGGAGGAAGAAGAGGTCGCCGTCAGTGATCTGCAAAACAAAATTCCATCCGAAGTTGATGGTGGTGGCTCCGGTAGGACCCTCCGATGATCAAGTCGGCTCTTCTGGCCAACAGAAATGGAGTGCTCAGATGAGAATTCAGCAGAATTTTGGAAAGTAAAAGAGTGCTTAGAGAAAAAGTATCTGGAGGGTCTCTTTTATAGATGGAGCCTGTAGCAGACTGATAGTGACGGTCGTAACTGTCCGATAGTGGGCCATTCGAGGCCACGTGGAGTTTATTATGGAGAGAGGTATCCATTATCGTGATATGGCCGTTCGTTAAGATTTAATAGTTGAAGTCCGGAGGAAGCAGGCGTTGGTTGGTGAAGAGCATTGACATACATCAATTCCAGAGAAGTTCAGACTCCTAAAGAAAATACGGCTAGAGGGGATCATCCAAGAGGAATGCTAGTTAAAATCTGGAAGCAATCCACTAGAGGAATTCAGATGGAGTTCGACTGATGGAGAAGTCCAAGAGGAGTCCGATTGGTGCAGAAGTTCAACCGAAGGAGATGTCCGAAAGGAGTTCGACTTCCGTAGGCATCCATCTAAAGGAGAAGTCCGAAAGAAGTTCGACTACTAGAGGAACTTGACTGAAAGAGATATTCGAAAGAAGTTTGGCTCCTAGAGAAATCCGACTGCTAGAGGAATTCGAAAGGAGTTCGGCTCTTGGAGGTATCCGACTGAAGGAAAAGTTCGGAAGGAGTTCGGCTCCTGAAGGAATTCGGAAAGAGTTCGGCTCCTAGAGGAATCCGACTGAAGGAGAAGTCCGGAAGGAGTTCGGCTCCTTGGAGGAAACCGACTGAAGAAGTCCGTAAGGAGTTTGACTCCTATAGAAATCCGACTGAATGAGAAGTCCGGAAGAAGTTCGGCTCCTGAAGGCATCTGACTGAAGAAGAAATTCAAAAGGAGTTCGGCTCCTATAGAAATCTGACTGAAGGAGAAGTTCGGGAGGAGTTCGGCTACTGGAGGCATCTAACTGAAGAAGAAATCCAGAAAAAGTTCGGCTCCCATAGAAATCCGACTGAAAGAGAAGTCCAGAAGGAGTTCGACTCTTAGAGGCATTTGACTGAAGGAGAAAACTTGAAGGAGTTCGACTCCTAGAGAAATTCAACTGAAGAAAAAGTTCAGAAGGAGTTCGACTCCTGGAAGCATCTGACTAAAGGAGAAGTTCGGAAAGAGTTCGGCTCTTGGAGGAATTCGATTGAAGGAGAGGTCCGAAAGAATTTCGGCTCCTATAGGCATCCGACTGAAGGAGGGATCCGAAAGGAGTTCGACTTCTGAAGGAGTCCGACTGAAGGAAGAGTCCAGAAAAAGTTCAGCTCCTGGAGGAATCCGACTCTGGAGGAATCCGACTGTAGGAAAAGTCTGAAAGAAGTTCGACTAGAGAAATTCAATTGAAGGAGAGATCCGAAAGGAGTTCGACTACTGTAGGCATCCGACTGAAGAAGAGATCCGGAAAGAGTTCGGCTCCTGAGGAGTCCGACTGAGGAAGAAGTCCAAGAGGAGTTCGACTCCTGAAAGCATCTGACTGAAGGAGGAGTCCGGAAGAAGTTCGACTCCTGAAGAAATCCGACTGAGGGAAAGGTTCGAAAAAAGTTCGACTTCTGTAGGAATCCGACTGAAGGAGAAATCTGAGAGTAGTTCGACTAAAGTTCGAAAGAAATTCGACCGTTGGAGGGGTTCGACCGCTAGAGAAAGAATTTTCGATCGAAACTCCTCCGAGATTACCAGTTACATTATGCTGAGCATCAGACTGGACTTCAGCGGGAGTGAGGTTTATCCCCAACAGCATCCATGAAAATAAGAAGCTCATGGCTCGAAGTCGCGTCCACTAATTGATCAATTTAGGACAGGAGGTAGCTATCTTTTGGATAGGCCTTATTTAACTTCTTGAAGTCTATGCACGTTCTCCATTTGTCGTTTGCTTTTTTGATGAGGACTACATTGGAGACCCAGTTCGGATAAGAGACTTCTTGGATGAACCCGACTTTGAGGAGTTTATCGACCTCATCCATAATTGCCTTCTGTCTCTGGCACATAGCCGTGCATTTTTTCCTTCACTAGTCGATGCTTGGAATCAATAGCTAGATGATGTTCCATGACTTCAGCATCAATTTCAGGCATATCTGCGGGAACTCAAGCAAAAATATCCATATTTTTTTATAAGAAGATAACGAGCTGTTCTCTGACTTCTCCCTTTAAATTGGAGCTGATCTAGATACACTACTAAAAATAAGGGCTTCCTTGACGAACAAATCCATCAAAAAAAATCATAAAATTCGTCAGAGTTTATGACGAATTTTCTGATGGATTCTCATCTGTCAAAAAAAACCATGTTAATAATTTTTTTCTAACAAATCATATCCATCAAAACATTTTTGAACAAATTTATAATGAATAATCCATTAGAAATATACTTTCAATATTCTCCAATAAATATTATTCTTTCATCAAAAAATATAATTATGATAAAATTTTCTAGCAGATAGTCGATCAGAATTTTTTTTGACAAACTATCCATTAGAAAATTTTTTACTGACTTAACACTCATATTGATAGATTTTTCATCAAAAAATTTCTAACAAAATATCTATCAAAAATCTATCACTATTGTGTTTAAATTTTTTTTCTATTCACTGGCAAATAATTCATCATAAAATTTATAGATGAAAAATTCATCAAAAATTTACAAACCCTAAATGAATATCAAATTTAACAAAACAAATTATTAAAATTCACCTGTTAATATACAACCAATTACATATATTCAAAATCTAAAATTTACCATCAAATACATTAAAATATGTCAAATACCATACAATAAAAAATTTTCACATCCTTGTAAAAGTGCATTACATATATAAATGTTAAATCTAAAATATCAAATGTCTAATCAATCAACAACTAAAAGATCGTTGGGATCATAAGGAAGAGGTGAAAATTGGCCTAAAGGTGATATCTCCATGTCCCTTGAATGTGCCCAAGCTTCAAACAACTAAGGAATCTGGGCCATCATATGAGCTACAATTCATGCCTCTATCTCAACTATCTATGCCTGCAAGTACTCTTCCACTCGTTTGTCGAGCATCTCCTCAAATTGCTCCTATATCTAGTTAGGCTAGAATGAAAAGTTGCCTAACTGCATGCAAGAGTAAGATATGAAAGGACCTCCAAGTACAAATGTTGCTCCTACAACTTATAAAAGAGAAATAGTAAAGCAGCCTACTTGTGAAGCAGATAAATTAGAGTGAAGATAGAGGATGTATAGAAAGATCCATGAATTACCTGCAACTTATAAGAGAAGATCAATCAATAGATGTGTTTGATCAAACCAACCACAGTAATAAAAAGAGGCAGCACAAGAATGGGGAAATTGTAAGAAGCAGGCTGCTCCATGGTGCCTACAGATACGTTTCATGGTTGTAGGATAAACTGTGAAACCATAAAATAACTAGTTTTAGATACACATGCTCCAAAATAACATATATAAAATAAAAAATACATGATTATCTATTTTGATATTGCAAGTGCAACAAACAAAGGTAGAATTTTCAGAAAACTAGCATTATGCACATGCAATGTATGTGACCTTGCATAAATGGTTGATGAGCATTGAGATTCTATAAAGACTCATTATTGTATGTTAAGAAAATTAAAAATTTGAAAACTGTTGAATCTAATGGTTGAGTCAATGTCCCAGGACTTCCTGTTATACAAGTAAGAAGATAAACAAGCAGAGGCCAATTGTATATCATGAATTGCAATAATGATGACTATTTCTTAAAGGTACATTGCATCACTGACATCATCTATTTAAAATCCATAAATACTGCTGACTAAGGGCTTATGAGAAAGACCGTAGGCATCAATTGTATGCTTAAGCTTACCTCCACGGCTTTTTTTTTTTTTTTTTTTTTTTGGTAAATATTACTCAAGGCTTACATATATAAGGTCTGTAGTACATACTCCATGCACCAAACTGTGTTGTAGAAAGTATCAGAACCAGCACCCAAAACATACAACGGTAATGCAACCCAGACAATGGTACATGTCCACATCACAGGCATTATACCAGCAGCCACCATACAACACAGGTTGACTACCACCATCCAATAAAATAAGATATTGACAACGAGTACAGAGTTATGCGGATATATGGGTTGAGTAGCGCACCGTCTCCCAGCCATACGAGGCCGCATCATGAGCAATGAAACATCTTCTTCCCAGCATTTGTAAGGTCTAGCAGAGCCTGGAAGCCGAAACCTATAGCAATTAATTCCCTAGCAGCTTGCATAGGTATAGAGATTAACTATTATAGAGCACTATTAGCCATCTGTTGAGGATCTCAAAGTAGCATATTCAATTGACATGGTTCTCTTATTGATAGAAAGGTCTAATAGGTAGTAGACGTAGCATACAAATGACATAAAAAGAGTCATAGATAACTGTGCCAGCATACTGAGCATATGATGAGGGAAGTATTGAAGATGGAAGCTTGACAATGTACAAAAACAAGGCATGCCAGTAAAATGAAGCTTATGCCAGTTGATGCAAAAACTGAATGAAAGCATGTATTTTGTTGGCAGGACACCCTTATTGTATAGAGACAATCAGCCCATTGGATGGCAAAATGTGAAATGTTGAATCACCCAGGATCGAAAAATGTAATCGAGCAGCATTTGCATAATTGGTGATGAGTGAAATAACTGCCCTTTAATTTCAGGCTCCCAGCAAAATATTATTGGAGAACCTCTAGACTGAGTGTTTTCTCAGCTTTACGTCATCTCCTTTCAAGTGGCCTATTGTTTTTATTGACCAAGAAAGAACAAGGAGTTCCAGTACCACTTGAATCAACAACAATCTTTGTATTCTTTCCATCATTAGTATATGTTAGAAAATATTGCTCTGACAACTCAGGAACTACATTTTTCTCTTTCAGCATCTCATTAAGGCCCTCAACAAGATTACATTCAGGGAAACTATGAAGACCATTCTCATAGCTTCAAATACAGATTGGTTTAGGTTCCAATTTTTGACTCCCAATTTAAAGCATGTCAATAACTTCAAGAAATGATCCTTCTTGTGGTTCTGCATCAGTGATAACTTGAGCATTGTTACCTCTTCCCATCTATTGTAATGATTGCAAGAGGATGACGCTTGGTAACGTGATTTTGATTAACCAAGAGAGAAAGACCATTATATAACAATAATTTTCAAGAGTATAAAACAAGGTGGCAGCCTTAGAACATAATCTTGTAAATGTAGCAACCAAGAACATGGCATTTTTTCACTAACAACTCTGAAAATCAATTTTATTTTATGTATGCCAGTTTACAAAAACAAACAGAAATTACAATTTTTTGGAACCTGCAGGGTTTTAACTAAAAAATAAATGCTTTCCAATGAGATTGAAAGGCCAACTTAAGAAAATAAAAAACCCATGTGTCTACAAAGAACTGGAAAGAAATCTTCACCTGTAAAATTATAGGGGCTCTGGTATCCATGATGCAAACAATTATGTAAACAAGTACTAACAAAATTAGAGCACACTTAAAGATTTGGAAGACTATGAGGATGGCCGCCTCATGCCTTGAAAAACATAGACTATATGGAGAAGAAAACAAGCTAGAGACTGGGGGCGTTGGGCGAAAACGAGCTCCTGATGATAGAGATAGAGATCCCACAAACAATGGTTAGATGGGACAGTACCATCAATTGAAGATTTTGTAGCCAAAAAAGAAACCTTTCGATGGAAAATCCCCAAACCCTACAAAATATCATTCTTCTACAACGATTAATCTCAAAACCTCAAGGAACCAACCCACACCGCCACAACTCGCACAAAATCGCATATACTTGACAAAAAAGCCTAAGCAGAACCTAAAAAACCCCTCTAATCTCTGCTCTCCCTTCCCACATATCTCTGAAAAAGTACAATGAAAAAAAAAAAAAAAAGCGAAAAAAAAAAATATGATCATATATGTGGGACCCTTAAATTTTTTCTGTCTTTCCTTTGTTTTCGTTGATTTTTCTTATGTTTTCCCTCGTTGATTTTTCTTATGTTTCCCCATTCTTCCAGAATTTTTTCCATCCTGAGTCCCAACCAGGTGGAAGCTTGGAGCGGCTGAATACGAATGCTTCGACGATCGCTGTGGTTTTGTAGGTTTTGTATTGGGTATTTGCTTTCTTTTTTCCATTGTCGGAAGTCTCAATCGGGTGGGAGGCGTGGAGCGGCCAAATATTATCCATAGATTCAAGAGGCAAAAAGGTGAGGGAACGGCGGACGAAGAGTGAAAATCCGTATTTTAGGTTTCATCTTCTTTTTAGATCGGGATGATTCTATTTTTGAGCGAGTTAGCCCCGCGGCAAACGAAATTTCGGATTTGAAGTCCATGCTCAACCCATTTTGAACCGATGCTGAGATAGAATTAACAAATAGATTGAGTCATTTTAGGTATAAATTGAGTTAAAAATTCATCAATCTTAATTTAATTTATTTAAATTAATAAAATAAAAAATAAATTTTAATTTATTTATTAAATAAATAATTTAATTTAATTTATATAATTTATTTATTAAATAAATTAAATTAATTTAAGATACATAGATTAAATAGATTTTAAATAGATTTAATGAATATAAATATGTTAAGCGAGTCCGTTTAAATTTGATAAAAATAAATTAAGCATGTTTTAAATAGATTAATGATCCAAAAGATTTATCTGACATAATGAAAAATCATTTTGGCTACTATGGATAAATGATTAATGATCACTAGACTTGATGAAGCCACTAGCTCGAAAGCTAGAGATATAGTCTGGCTCCGTTGGATCGTTGACTTATCAATGTTACGGAATGCATCGTCTCAAATCCGATAGATGTTGTAGGAGTTGAAGTGGTTACTATCACTTACCAAAATCGATGGAGCCATCAGCTGTTGTCGATGGTACCCCACCTTACTCCTTATTTGGCTATTGCATATCTCTCTCTCTCTCTCTCTCAAGTTTCTTATCTATATTCTTTTAAGGTTAGCTCGGCAACTAAGCAACATCGTGCTTCACTTTCTCCCTTCCTCCTTTGAGGAGATAGAGAAGACCTTGCAACGGAGACCAACGATGGTGATTATGGAGAGATAATGCAAGAGAGGATGAACCAAAAGCCACTCGAAAAATGACAATGGAGATCGTTCTTTACCTTCGATGACACCATCCTTCACCTTCGACGATCAACCCTAGGTCTCTAATCGTTCACTCAATGCAGTGGCCGAACAGAAAAGCTTAGTTGATGGGTAATGGTTTTGAGTTAGATTTATATGTAAAGATTTAGATGATATAAATATTTTGTCAATCATAACATTAATAAATCTTGATAAGGCTTTGGTGGCTTAAGTAGTGGAGATGTTATTTAAGGATTTGAAGTTCAAATCCTTACTTTTATTTATTATAAATTATTTTTTTTCAAACTTGTAATATCAATTTTTGATGGATTATCCATCACAAAATCTATTTTTATTTGTTAAAATATTTTTAACCACCTTTATGTTAGAATAACTATTTTAATAATTTAAAATCTATTGAAATTATATTTCTATTGGAAATTTTCATCAAAAATATTACTAATAAATAATTTATCACTAAATCGATCATAAATTTTTTTTATTTTTTTAAATTTTTTTTAAAAAATTTTGATGAATTTTCTGACGAAATTATTTCTAATAAATAATTTATCAAAAATTTGTTAGAGATTTTGAGCTATATCAATTTGATTTTGTTGCTTCTTTTTTAACGACATTCTGTCAATGATCCGTCATAAATTTTTGATGGATCACATTCGTCAAAAATTTCTGTTAGTGAAGTCTTTATTTCTAATAGTGATAGTATGATCCTCCTTTCTATCATTCAATGGGATTGAGATGAGATCTTTCATAGATTTATCCCTTCTTTAGTAAGATCATCACAGGCATTAAGTCCATCCACTAGGCAAGGATCGACTGACCTTCTCCCTACAAGGCAATCATATAATAGTGCCTGGCCAGGGCTTGATCTCCTCTGACTTCTCCGATCCTATAGTTTGTTGGAAACTTCATTTTAAGGTAATAAGTTGATACAATCGTCCGAAGTGCATTTAAACCAAATCGGCCAAGAATAACATTATAAGTGGAAGGAGTTTTTACTACTAGAAAATCAATTTATGCTTTGGACTGTCTTAGGTATCATCTTACAACTACAGATAAAGTAATTACTCCTTCAATTAGCACAGCATCGCCAGTGAAGCCTACAAATAGAGCATTCATTGGTCCCAATCGACTATTAGGCATGGACATTTTTTAAAAAGCATCGTAAAATAAGACATCGATAAAGCTTCTATTATCAATAAGAATGCGGCGTACATCATAATCAGCAATATTTAAAAAAACTACAACCACATTATTATGCGAAAATTGAACCCCTTGTGTATCTTCTTCAGTAAAAAAAATAGGTTCTTCAGTCCTCTATCGTTTAGCTTGCTCTCCTGATCCACTAACTTCTCCCCATCAAAGTTCCTTAGAGATAGTATTGATGATCCCAAGAGGCGGTCGATCTCCTTACCGCTCCTCCCCCTTGGTGGCTCTAGTGGCAGCGGTGCTCTCAGACGATCTTTCCTTCCTTCTGGTCGACATTGCAAAAATCGATCAAGCCGGCCTTGCCCAATGAGCTCCTCAATCTTATCTTAGTGCTAAATACATTTCTCAGTATCGTGATCATGATCACAATGGTAGAGGCAATACTTATTAGAGTTTTGCTTGTCAGGATGAGATCGCATCTTGTCCAGCCTTGACAGCTACTCCTTGATCTCCATCAGCATTTGAGTCTTCGGAGTATTGAGGGGAGCATAGTTGTGAAATCTTCTAGAAGAAGAGTTCCACCATACCCTTCTATCAGGGCTTCTTTGTTAGCAAGCTTGAGAAGGAGTTCGGACTCGTTTGCGCTTAGGAGGAGTACTGGAGCACGGTCAAACATCACTCAACCTTTCTTCAACTGTGGGCTTGCTAGCTTCTTCTGCATGCCGTTCTTCTATGGCTTCATCATCTTTGAGTTTAAAAGCCTTTTCTGCTCTGGCATAACCATCAACCCAGTCCAACATATCAGCAAAATTTTTGAGGTACTTTTTCAGAAAGAACAGAAGATCATTCTTCTGAAGGTCATCCTTCAACACGGCCATAGCTACGAACTGGTCCAAATTCTAGACCTCCAGCGCAACAGCATCGAAGTGGCTGATGTAAGCTCGGATAGACTTCTCTTCCTTCTATTTTATATTGATGAGAGAGTCCAAACCTCGTCTTAGACATCGATTGTTGATAAAATAAGTCACAAACTGATGGCTCATTTGATCAAAAGAGAAGATCGTATCTAACTTAAAAGACGAGTACCAGTTTCTTGCTGCCTCCTTAAGAGTTGATGGAAAAGCTCGACATAAAATAGTATCTGATGCATCATAGAGTAGCATCATAGTCTAGAAGATCTCAAGATGGTCGACTGGATCAGTGGTCCCACGTAGCCCTCAAATTGAGAGAGTTTGAAGTTCGATGGGATGGACTCCTGCATGATTCGCTAGGAGAAAGAAGGATCGGTGCATATATCATTGCCATGGACTAAAGAAGCTTGGCGGAGTTCATCAATCCGCTGGTTCATCTCTTGAAGCTTTTGATCGAAAAGATCCTCTCGATCATGAATCTCGAGAGTCTTCTGGCAGAATGGAGGTAGGGATCCTCTAGGGGTGGAGTTATGATCAGAATAGGAGCTCTCAGTCTTTTGTTTTTTCTTATCAGGGGTCATCAGATGGCTTGCCCAGGTGGGCCATTCTTGCACCAAATCCTGACATTTCGATGAAGTTCTCTCCCACCGAACTGATGCCAGGGGTTGTTGCATGACCTACATTACTTCTGTGAGGCTTTTGATCTACTAGATCAGTAGATTGAACTACTCCACATCCACCATAACTGACGATAGAGGAGCCTGGGATGTCGAAGAAGAAGTCGGAGCAGACAGATCTGGGTGAGATCTGATCATAGAGGTGGTAGATCGTCGGATTGATGCCTTCTTGGGTGGCATCTTGCAGGACTGATCGAAGAAGAAGAGCTTAAAGGAGAAAATGAATTCTACTGAGCACTCCTTTAAGAACAAGGGATCAAAGTCCCTTCCTCTACCATCAATTCTGTTGGTGTAGAATCTGGTTGATGCCAAAATGAGCTAGAGCTGGAGAGGATGAGGTCACCACCGAGGACCTACAAAATAAGTCCTAATCGAAGTCAGGGTGGCTCCGGTAAGATCCTCCGATGATCAAGTTAGCTCTTCTGACCAATAGAAATGGAGTGCTCAAAGAATTTTTTACAGAGATCCTAGAAAAAGATGAGAGCTTAGAGAGAAACGTATTTGGAGGGTTTCTTATATAGGCAGAGCTCGTAACAAACTGATGGTGATATTCATAACTACCGATAGTGGACTGTTTGGAACCACGTGGAGTCTATTATAGAGGGTGGTGTCTATTGTCGTAACGTGCCAGTTTATTAAAAATTAATAGTTGAAGTTTAGATGGAATTGTTATACTAGTGAGGAAGTTGAGACAGTGAAGAACTCTATGTCCAATGATTCTGGAGGGATTCAGACTTCTTCGAGATCGTCTGCAAGTTCGCGGCCATGCGTCGAGCTAGAAGTCAATCTTGTATAGATGACAAAATCCATCTGCTATTCAAGCTCACTCGATTGTTGTTCAGGATGTAAGATAGCTAGCCTGACCACCGATAGAAGTTTGACTGAAAGGAGATCGATCGGAAGAAGATTGATCGAAAGGAGCCAGCTAGCAACTGGAAGGAGTTCGTCCGGAAGGAGCCTGACTAGCGACTGGAAGGAGTTCATCCAAAAGGAGATCTACCAGAAGGAGCTTGGCCGACGATTGGAAAGGAGTTCATCTAGAAGAAGATTGACTTGGAGTTTTGATGGACTTCAACCGGCTATTGGAAGGAGTTCAGTTTGGTAGCTGGGATAGGTAGACACAATCAGAGCATTCTGATGAGTCTCAACTACTTCTTTAAGGTTCGATTGTCTTCAAAATCATTTGCAACTAGATAACTATCCTAGATTGAAGGTTGACAAGGACAGTAGATTCACTAACTCAAAATCACGGCCAGGCTCTTTAGGAAGGAGTTCAGACTTAATTTGATGATGAAGTCCTTTCGTTAACCCTGGCTTGCACACTCGAGATCCTAAACACAATAAAGCCAAGTCCTGCCACTCTCAGTAAGATATAGAAGTTTATCCGAGGAAAAATTCTGCCAGTCTATAATTCTTATTGTGAAGCTCAATCTACGAAGGTGAGATCTGGCTTGGAGGATATCTGATTGGAGAGAGATTTGGCTAGTTTTCAGGTTGGCTAGAGTGGACTACTCAGAGAGTGAATATTTAGCACTTCTGCTACTTAGACGACTACCTTTACTATTCAAGTTCGTCTAACAGGAGTTTGACTGAACAGAATTAACTGCTTGTAGCGGAGAAATTCGACCGCCTTCATAATTTATCACAGAACAAAGTCGGAATGATTGGGTTCTGATACTCAAGCCTTACTTGGGACCAGACATTAGGCTGAATTTCGGCATGAGCAGGTTTATCCCCCACAAAGATCATAAAAAGTATCAAATATAAAATAAAAAAGATTAAATAGCATAGATTTTAATACTTCTTATGTCATATTTAATATATTCATCACACCCTCCAACTTGAATCTTACTCATCTTTGAGTAAGAATAAAAGATAAAATAATTGAGGAGACCATCAAAAACTCTCAATGTCAGACATAAGTTTGTTCAGACTTAAAGATTTTTCTCACACCCTTTCTTATAAGTAGAAGATTTTCCATCAGCTAGTTGATGAAACATGTCATTAGGATATTAATAACACCTAGTAAATTGGTTATGTGCAACTTCCTCATTTTTCCAAGATAACTCATAACTCCTCTTGTTATATCAAAATCTTCTACTTCCAAAGAGTAGTGAGGTATTATTTTGATGCAAGTCTGTTCCTTTTATTTTATTATTATTATTATTATTTCTCTCTTTATATATATACATCGTGTAATGTCTTGATCTTTTAAGCTTTCTTTCTAATCCTTGTAATGAGTTTTCAACCAATATTTTCCAAACTAGTTGACCTTAGGGCACTATATGTAAAACACCTCTCGGACTTACTGGCTCGAGTTAGAAAGGCTACAAATCAGAACTGGCTGTATAACAGAATTTTCTTACATCTCCATTTTTTGATGCGAGACTCAATGCTTATTTAGGCAAAGAGGCTCAGTTACTTGGCAAAACAATGTTTAGAATCTATTTTCTCTCTCTCTCTCTCTCTCTCTCTCTCTCTCTCTCTTTTAATAAGAACTTTGCATTTGTTAATACCCATGTGTTAGATATGTATGCCCTAGAAATTAAAATTAGCTAACACTTGTAATACACATCTAAAGGCAAAATTATAATTTTGACTATTAATAATAAAATAAATTATTTTCTATCACAGTGTGTATTTGAAAGTGTCTGTGATACATCTCTTAAGTTAATGGTAATGATAGTTCATATTTTCAAGAGTTGAAAATTTAAGACATGAATTTTTATTATTAACTCATAAAATGCTTTCGACCATAGGATCATCATGAGGATGATGATTGATCCAGAAGGTTGGTGTACGATTACTTTTTTAGGATAGATGAGTCTTGAGTCTACGGTGTAGAGACATCGGAGCAAGAGTACAGGTACTTGTTAAAGAATGAGGGCACTGAGCGTGACCACCTCGAGCAGTCATCAAAAAGTCTACCTTCTTATCAATGATTGGCTCGAAGCTACAGTGGTGTGTCTAGTTCTTTGATTTGAGGTGCATCGACAGTTCATCTTAAGGGTGTTATAGTTTGACTACACCATAACTCGATCTCCTAGTCATTCGGAACCTTGAGGTGTATGTTGGCTATAGCATGTTCATTGTAGAAATTGGATTGCACTAATAAGAGATCTATCTACCTCGGTAGATAAGGAGCAACCTTATGATGATCATGAGAATCAAGTCCATAAGCCCATGGCCATAGTAGAGTGAAATAATAGGAAGAGTCTCTATTAGGATTTTCATATTGGACTTGAATCGAATGATTATTCATATAACGAAAATTAGGATTTGACGAGATCATCTTAATCCTAATCCAATCGGGACTCAAGATAGAGGAACTTAATCACATAGGTAACTGTACTGAGATGTTCATTTTCAGTTCTGATGGGTTATCACCATATGCTGTTAGATGTCACTAATAGATTTTGGAAGCAATTAGAATGATTTGGATGATCGATCATACTAATTGTCTGAATCAGAAAAGTTCTGATCCATCGGAAGGTGTTTCGATGATGTCGATGATAGAGATCATGACATATCCCATTACCATATGAAACTAAATCTAACTAGATCACACAAATAAGGGTTAGGATCTAGATATCATCAATTAGACTAATCCAGTTCAATTGATTTGAACAAGATTCAATTAGGTTCAAGAAAATCGTGCTAGCATACGATTGAGCCTAATGTTCTTCTTCAATAATCATTAAGAGTTATCTCGACTAAGCCAAATATATTTAGACTCACTCAGAAACCTTTACTTAATCTAATTGAAGCTTATCCAGATCAGAAAAAAATTATCTTAATTTATGAGATAAATTTTAGATAATACCTACCATTTTTCGTCACCTGCTAAATCTTGTCTTTAGACTTTGGTCAAATGTTGACCTTTGACCCTTGGACATCTGCCCATGTGTCATGCATCCATAGGAGAGAGCTTTGACCCCTGTCTACCTACTAAATAGCAAAAAGATAAGGCCGTGTGTCCAAAGTGGATAAGGATTGGAGTTCCATATAGATGGGACTCCAATTGCTTCATGCATTCAACTTAGGTGGCGCCAAAGAGTCATCTTTGACTAGTCTTGGCGCCACCTAAGGAGGTTTGTGAGGGACTCTAATTTGATTAGATCAGATGATGTCATTCCATCAATCAGATTTAGATTTGATTGCATGAAGAATCATGATTAGTCGGGATGATGTGGCACTGCATGGCGCAGCAGGGTCTATATAAACCCTGTCTGCGCCTAGGATTTAGATCTCTACCTTTTGCCCACACCATAAGACTTCTCTCCTTCCCTCTCCATGCCATCTTCACATCTTCTCTCTCCTCTCCATGCCCAAGAAGCTTTGGGCTTGAGTTTGGTATGATCCAAGCAAGAGAAAGGTGACAAGAAAGAAGAAGGCAATACTGCTACAAGAGACAACACCCGATCTTCAAAAGGTATTTTTGAAGATCTTCAAGATTAGATCCAGATCTAATTTTTAGAGTACAGATTAAGAAAAAGAAGATCTCTAAATTCTACCTGAGTGAATATCGATAGAGATCAGGTGGTGGCATGGCTACATCCAGAACCTCAAGCAAATATCGGAATCATCATAGGATAATAGGATTACCCATAACAAGGTATAATTAAATTAGATTTAATTTAATTTATTTTTATTTTTATTTTATTAGATTGATAAAATCAGATCTGAAGAGTCTTAGATCTAATTTGGATTTAAGAGAAAATTTTTTGAAATATTCTTCTTAATCAAATCAGATTTGAACGAACCTAATCCGAAAAACATGATTTTTCCTTCAACTAGTATCAGAGCTAGGTTCCATAATTATTTAGATCTAATTTTAATATAATTTTAATCTAATAATTAGATAATTTTAGATGTCATATTATATATGATTAGATCTAAAATTAAAAATTAAAAAAAAATTAAATAATCAAGATCTAAGATGTATGAGATACATGACTAGATTAGGAATAGAATTATTCTATGTGTAGTCTAGGATGATTATAGTTTTAATTTAATTAATTATAATTTTAAATCTATTTATTTATTATTTTTTAATATTATAAATATTATAATTATATCTAAAAAATAAAAAATAAATTTATTTAATTTTATTCATATGAGATATGATAGATGCATGTTTAGACTAGTTGTAAAATAGTTCTACAAAATTATCTTGAATAAATTTAATTTGATATGATCAAATTTAAATTTTATTTTTTAGATATTTATGAGATAATTTAGATCTAAAAATATGTATGATATAACACATGAGATGTATGCAAGATATATTTTTTAAGTTAGATCAATTTTATATATGTGATATAAATGTAGATCTAACTAGTTTTGTAGATTCATCATATTTCTGATTAAGACATTTCCCTTGGACGTCCAGTCATAAGAATAAAGTAGAATTTAAATACCCTCTTCTCTTATTTGATGGGATGTTCTTATGATGTGTAGGGGTACTGCACGTTCGTTCTTAATCAGAAATCAAAAAATTTATTTTCTGCAAAATCCTAGATCCTAGAACCCTAAAATTTTATTTACATATTTTGTTAATGAATCCTAAACTTAATTAAGAATTAAGTTTATAAAATATATTAGATCTAAAATTAAAAATTTTTAAATTTAAGATATATTCATAAAATTGGGTTTGGGCTTGGGTAGCTCAATTAGGTCTAACGATTGATCAAACCAAATTGAGAGTCGATTAAATGGGATCAAGAGTGCTTAAATTGACCAGTCTAATAGGATTAAGTCTGAGTCAAGGTCAAGTTACATGAGTGATCAATCAAGTTAAGACCTAATCAGGCTTAGTAGTTAAAGTCTGGATTGTAAGCTAATCCGATTGGTTCTGACTCAATAATTTGGTGTCTAAGGTAAGTTTGGCAGATATGACCGACTAGTTTTTAATTGAGAGCTACTCGACTCGAATTCATTCTTATCAAGTTAATGGCATATCCCTTCCACCGATTTCACTTACCTGGCCATATTTATCGACTCAGTCTTGATCTGAGGTGGCTAATAATTTGAGCTAACCCATGCCACTAGTTTAGTTATAATAGTTATAACTATGTCAAGTCAAGTTTAAAGAGATCTAAATCAAATCTCCCTAATAAAAGATTAAGTCTAAGATCTTCCACCATTGTAGATATGCGGACCCTTCTAGGGGTTGATTATTCTCGGCTGGTCACAGTGGTTCAGTTGCACCAAAAAGATGCAACCATGTCTATTAGGCATTGAATGTTATGGGCTGGAGGATGGATTGAGCTCAATATTCTGGATACGGTGAGAGACCAATTAGAAATTCAATCTGTGCAAATGGTGGATCTAACTTAACTAAGAAGTGGATCAATATTTCGGGCATGGTGAGATTCATGAATTAGAGACCAAGCCTTGGTGCACCATGATTAAAGAATCATTAGATAAGAGTTGTTTACTCATTGGCTAATCCATCACCAATAACTGTTAGATGAGGTGATGAGTCAGTTGCTGGGACTGCACCATCCACTAGAAATCATTAATCATGGAGATCTTCACATCTCTACAGAGGGAGTATAGAAATTCAAGAAAATAGTGGGAACTAATTTATTTAAAAATCAAACTCCTAAATAAATTGTTCAAGTTCTAATTACAAAATCTAACTAGAAGCTTTGACTCTCTATAGAAAAAGAAAAATATCTGCATCCAACCCACTAGCCCGTATACTGGACATCCATAGACTGATCGAATCCAATTATAAGGATTGGCTCCAAAACTTTAAAATCATTTTGAATTCCAAGAAGTTAACTCATGTATTGGACCAAGATCCTCCCACCTTACCAGTCCATCCATCCACTGAACAGAGAGCATCTCTTGATAAATGGACGGATGAAGATAACAAGGTCAAATACTATATGTTGGACTCGATGTCTGATGAGCTTCAAAGCCAACATGAAGATATCAAGACTGTCCGTCAAATGTTGGCTCACCTACAAGAGTTGCTTGGTGAACAGAGTCATGCATCCAAATATCAGGTCACTAAACGACTATTTAAGGCAAAAATACATAATGGATAGTCAGTCCAAGATCATTATTTGATGATGATTAAGAACTTGAAAGAGCTTGAGAAGTTTGGAGTAAAGTTAGACTAGGATCTACAGAATGATATAATTCTGCAATCCTTGACTGATGCGTATGGGCAGTTCATCATGAACTACCATATGAATAAACTTCAGAGTACTCTGATCAAGCTTATGAACATGCTTGTTACTGCTGAGCTTTCTATAAAAGGTTCTAAAGGCTCAGTACTTGCTATAGAATAGACTTCTTTCAAGAGAAAGTCTTTTGAAAAGAAGAAGTCTATGAAAAGGCAGAAGGTGGAAGGTGGAAAGAAAAAGAAGGCAGAGCTGAAGAAGAAGGCAACTGATAAAGAAAAATATTTTTATTGTAATACTGACGGCCATTAAAAGCGAAACTGCCCTATATACCTAGCCATCGTAAAGAATAAGAAGGAGACAGATCCTTCTGGAGGTATGCTTGTTATTGAATCTAACCTTACAGTTTCTTCTGCATCCAGTTGGGTGCTTGACTCTAGTTCTAGTGCTTATTTGTGCACTTCCATGCAGGATCTTGAGGATAGCAGAAGGCTGAGGGATGGTGAGATGATCCTATGCATCGAAAATGGAGCAAGAGTTGCTGTTGTGGCCGTGGAAACCTACCCTCTTCGACTACCGTCTAGCTTAGATTTAGTACTTAGGGATTGTTATTATGTGCCTGCTGCAAGCAAAAATTTGATTTCTATTTTACGTTTAGCACAAAAAGATTGTGTAATAAGTTTTCTTAAGGACCATTATAATATTCTTTATGAAAGAAATAAAATTACAAGTGATTTTCTCATTAACGTGTTAGATACGTGTGCCGTAGAAGCCAAAATTGGCTGACACTTATTATACACTTCTAAGAACAAAATTATAATTTTAATTATAAATAATAAAATAAATTATTTTCTATCATAATGTATATTTAGTGTCTGTGATACATTCTTTGAATTAATGGCAATGATAATTCTTATTTTCAAGAGTTGAAAATTTAAGATATAAATTTTTATTATTAACTCATTAAATGCTTTCGACTGTAGAATCATCATGAGAATGGTGATTGATTCGAAAGGTCGGTGTACAATCACTTCTTTATAGTAGATGAGTCTTGAGTCTACGATATAAAGACACCGGAGTGAAAGTATAGATACTCGTTAGAGAACGAGGACACTAAGCGTGATCACCTCGAGCAGTCATAAGAAAGTCTACCTTCTCATCGATGACTGGCTTGAAGCTGCAGTGGTGTATCTGATTTTTTTATCTGAGGTGCATCAGTAGTTCACCTTGAGGGTGTTATAGTTTGACTACACCATGACTCGGTCTCCTAGCCATCCAAAATTCTAAGGTGCATGTTGGCTATAGCATGTTCATTGTAGGAATTGGATTGCACCAAGAGGGAATCTATCAACCTCGGTAGATGAGGAGCAGCCTTATGATGATCATGAGAATCAAGTCCATAAGTCCATGGCCATAGCAGAGTGAAATGATGGAAAGAGTTTCTATTAAGGTTTTTATATCGGACTTGAATCGAATGATTAATTCATATGACAAAAATTAGGGTTTGATGAGTAAATCGATCGGGGCTCAAGATAGAAGAACCTAATCACACATGTAACTGCACCAAGAGGTTCATTTTCAGTTCTGATGGGTTGCCACCATATACTACTAGGTGTCACTGGTAGATTTTGGAAGCAATTAGAATGATTTGGATGATCGATCATTTTAGTTGTCTGAATCAGAAAAGTTCTGATCCATTAAAAGGTATTTCGATGATATCGATGATAGAGATCGCGACATATCTCATTACCATATAGAATTGAACCTAACTGGGTTACACAAATAATGGTTTGGATTAGGATATCATCAATTAGACTAATTCAGTTCAATTTATTTGAATTAGATTCAATTAGGTTCAAGGAAATCATGCTAGCACACAATTGAGCCTAATGTTCTCCTTCAACAATCATCAAATGTTATCTCGACTAAGCCAAATATGTTTAGGCTCACTTAGGTACCTTTACTTGATCTGACTGGAGTTTGTTTAGGTTAGAAAAGGATTATCTTAATTTATAAAATAAATTTGAGACAATACCTACCATTTTTCGTCACCTGCTAATTTTTGTCTTTTGACTTTGGTCAAATATTGACCTTTGACGCTTAAATATCTGCCCATGTGTCATGTATCCATAAGAGAGTAGATGGAGATTTGTCCCCTTACTAGAAAGAGGAAAGGAGGGGGTGCTGCCTAGGGAGGTGTGCACCCAAGGATAATGACGCCTGGAGTCCCATATAGATGGGACTTCAGGTTGCTTCATGGAATAAACTTAGGTGGCACCTAAGACTCTACTTTGATCAATCTTGGCACCACCTAAGGATGTTGGAGAGGGGCTCTCATCTGATTAGATCAGGTGATGTCATCCCATCAATCAGAGTTAGATCTGATTGCATGAAGAGATGTGATTGGTCGGAATGATGTGGCACTGCATGGCACGGGAGGGTCTATATAAACCCTATCTGCACCTAGGTTTAGATAGGTTCTCCCCTTGCCCATGCCACATAGCCATCTCACTCTCTCCTCCATGCCTACCTCCGATCCTCTCTCTCCTCTCCACGTTCAAGGGGCTTTGGGTTTTGGTTTGGTGCGATCTAGGCAAGATAAAGGCGACAAGAAAGGAAGAAGGCAGCACTGCTGCAAGAGATGACATCGGATCTTCAAAAGTTGTTTTGAAAATCTTCAAGATCAGATCCAGATCTGATCTTTGGAGAAAAGATTAAGAAGAAAGAGATATCTAAATCCTACTCGAGTGGATACTAGTAGAGGCCAGACGATTGCGTGGCTACATTCAGAACCTTAGGCAATCAGCAGGATCATCATAGGATAATAAGATTACCCAAGAATAAGGTATAAATTAAATCTAATTTAATCTAATTTATTTTATTTTATTAGATTCATCAAATTAGATCTGAAAAGTATCAGATCTAATTTAGATTTTAAAAAAAAGTTTTTAAAATATTTCTCTTGGTCAAATCAGATTTGAACGAATCTGACCCAGAAAATAGATTTTTTTTCTTCAACTGGTATCAGAGCTAGGTTCCTATAAATAATTTAGATATAATTTTAATTTAATTTTAATTTAATAATTAGGTAATTTTATATGTCATATTAAATATGATTAAATTTAAAATTAAAAAATTAAAAATTAAATAATTTAGATCTAAGTTCTACAAGATATGCATGACTAGTTCTAGAATAGAATAGTTCTATAGAATAGTCTTGCATGTCTTTGATTTAATTTGATTAAATCATATTTTAGATCTAATTTATTTACTATTTTTTGATATTATAAATGTTATAATAACATCTAAAAAATAAAAAATAAAATTATTTAATTTTTAAATATCATATGAGATATGATGATGCATGTCTAGACTAGTTGTAGAATAGTTCTACATAATTGTCTAGATTAGAATTTATTTTGATTAGATCAATTTAAATCTAATTTTTTAGATTATTATGAGATAATTTAGATCTGAAAAACATGCATGATATGATACATGAGATGTATGCAAAATATGCCATGATTAGATCAATTTTATATATGAGATATATGATATAGATCTAACTGTTTTGTAGTATTTTAATGTTCCTGATTAAGGCGTTCCTCTTGGCCGTCCGGTCATAAGAACGAAGAAGGGTTTAAAGGCCCTCTCTTCCCATTCGATGGGGTGTTCTTATGATGTGTAGGGGTGCTGCGTGTTCGTCCTTAATCAGAAACCCAAAACTTACTTTCTGCAAAACCCTAGATCCTGAAACCCTAGGATTTATTGTGCATATTTTGTTTATGAACCCTAAACTTAATTAAGAATTAAGTTTATGAAATATTAATTAGGTCTAAAATTGAGAATTTTCAGATCTAAGACATATTCATAATACTGGGTTCGGGCTTGGGTAGCTCAATTAGGTCTAAGCGGTTGATCAAACCGAATCAAGAGTTGGTTAGATGGGATCAACAATGCTTAAATTGACCAGCCTAATAGGATTAAGTCTGGGTCAAGATCGAGTCACGATCAAGCAAGACCTAATTAGGCTCAGAGGTTAGAGTCTGGATTGTAGGCTAACCCAATTGGTTCTGACTCAACAATTTGGTGTCTAAGGTAAGTTTGGCACAGACGACCGACTGGTTTTTAATTGGAAGCTACTCGACCTGAATGCGTTCTTGTGCGAGTTAACGGCATATTCCTTCCACCGGTCTCACTTACCTGGCCATATCTGTTGACACAGTTCTGATCTGAGGTGGTCAATAATCCGAGCTGCCCCATGCCACTAGGTTAGTCATAATTGTTATGACTAAGCCAAGTCTAGTTTAATGAGACCTGAATCAATTCTCCCTAAGAAAAGATTAAGTCCTGAGGTCTTCCACCATTGTAGACGTGCGGGCCCTTCCCGGGGTTGATTGTTCTCGGCTGGATACAGTGGCTCAGTTGCACCGGGAAGACGCAACCATGTCTATTAGGCATTGGATGCTATGGGCTGGAGGATGAGTTGGGCTCAATATTCGGATACGGTGAGAGACCCAATTAGGAACCCAGTCTATGCAAATGGTGGGTCTGACTTAACTAAGGAGTGGATCAATATTCCGGATACGGTGAGATTCATGAATTAGAGACCAAGTTTGGGTGCACCATGATTAGAGAATCATTGAACAAGAGTTGTTCACTCATTGGCTAACCCATCACCAATAACTGTTAGGTGAGGTGATGAGTCAGTTGGTGAGACCGCACCACCCACTAGAAATCATTAATCATGGAGATTTTCGCATCTCTACAGAGGGAGTGTAGGGATCCGAGAAAATAGTGGGAGCTAATTTGTTTAAAAATAAAATCCCTAAACAAATTGGTCAAGTCAAAATTACAGTATCTAACTAGAATCTTTGACTCTCTACAGGAAAATGTCTGCGTCCAACCCACTGGCACGTATCCTAGACACACATAGACTGACTGGACCCAATTATAAAGATTGGCTCAGGAACTACAAAATTATTTTGGGTTCAGAGAAGTTAACACATGTTTTGGACCAGGACCCTCCCACCTTACCAGCTCGTCCATCCACTGAACAGAGAGCGTCTCTGGAAAAATGGATTGACGAAGATAATAAGGCCAGATACTACATGTTGGGCTCGATGTCTGATGAGCTCCAGCGCCAACATGAAGATATCGGGACTGCTCGCCAAATGTTGGCTCACCTGCAGGAGATGTTTGGTGAACAGAGTCGCGCAGCCAAATATCAAGTCACGAAATGACTTTTTAAGGCTAAGATGCGTGATGGGCAGTCAGTCCAAGATCACTGTCTGACAATGATCAAGGACATGGAAGAGCTTGAGAAGCTCGGTGTGAAGTTGGACTTGGACTCTGCAGAATGATATTATTCTGCAATCCTTGACTGATGCATATGGGCAATTCATCATGAATTACCACATGCATAAACTTCAAAATTCCTTGGCCGAGTTGATGAATATGCTGGTTACCGCTGAGCTTTCTATGAAAGGTTCTAAAGGCTCAGTTCTTGCTATGGAACGGACTTCTTCCAAAAGAAAGTCTTATGGAAAGAAAAAGAAGTCTGTGAAAAAGCAAAAGGTGGAAGGATCAAAGAAGAAGAAGGCAGAACCGAAGAAGAAGGTCGATGGCAAAGGAAAGTGTTTCCATTGCAACAGCGACGGCCATTGGAAGCGGAACTGCCCTACTTACCTGGCCACCCTGAAGAACAAGAAGGAAGGTCCTTCTGGAGGTATGCTCGTTATTGAGTCTAACCTTACGGTTTCTTCTGCATCCAGTTGGGTGCTTGACTCTGGTTCTAGTGCTCATCTGTGCACTTTCATGCAGGGTCTTGAGGATAGCAGGAGGCTGAGGGATGGAGACATGATCCTACGCGTCGGTAATGGAGCAAGAGTTGCTGCAGTAGCCGTGGGAACATACCCTCTTCGATTACCATCTGGTTTAGACTTAGTTTTAAAAGACTGTTATTATGTGCCTGCAGCTAGCAGGAATTTGATTTCTGTTTCATGCTTAGCACAAGAAGGTTATGTGATCACCTTCTTTAAGGACCATTGTAACATTCTTTATGAAAGAAATAAAATTGCAAATGGTTTCCTTATTAATGGTCTTTATCAGCTACATATTGATGTACCTATTTTTAACTATCGAGCAAAACGTGAATGCCAAACGACCTAGGGATAGTCCAAACGACAGATATCTATGGCACCTGAGATTAGGTCATATAGCAGAAGATAGGATTAACAAATTGGAGAAAAATGGGCTATTGAGTCCATTGACTTTTCGAGTCATATCCAACTTGTGAATCTTGTCTTCAAGGCAAAATGACTAAACTCCCTTTTGTTGGACATGGGGAGAGGGCCACAGATCTCCTTGCCCTAGTACATACTGATGTGTGCGGCCCATTTGATGTGCCGGCTAGAGGCAATTTTGTCTACTTCATTACCTTTACCGATGATCTGTCTAGGTATGGGTATGTGTATCTTATGAGACACAAGTCTGAAGCTTTTGAAAAGTTCAAAGAATTCAGACATGAAGTAGAAAAACAAACTGGAAAACCCATTAAGGTTCTTCGATCAGATCGAGGAGGTGAATACCTTAGCCGGGAATTTCTAGACTATCTCAAGGAAAATGGCATAGTCTCTCAATGGACTCCACCAGGAACACCTCAACTCAACGGGGTTTCAGAATGGAGAAATCGGACTCTATTGGATATGGTTCGATCCATGATGAGCTTCACAGACCTCCCTGATTTTCTTTGGGGACACTCATTGTTAACTTCAATCTATTTACTGAATAGGGTTCCCTCTAAAACCGTTCCTACCACACCGTATGAGATATGGCACGGTAAGAAACCAAGTCTGAGTCATCTCAGAATTTGGGGTTGTCCGGCTCATGTCAAAAGACAACAAGCGGACAAGTTAGAGTTTAGGTCCTTTAGAGCTCGATTCATAGGATATCCTAAAGAGTCATTAGGATACTATTTCTACATTCCAGAAGACCACAATGTGATTGTGAGTCGACATGCCATCTTTCTTGAAAAATAGTTTATTCAAGATAGCGGCATTGGAAAGCAGATTAAGCTTGATGAGAAAGTCTCACAAGTAGCAACGAGCTAAGGACCAAAGTGGAACCAAATCAGGTTGAGCCAATAAGAACACTACCTCCTCCACCTCGTAGATCGGAAAGAGTTTTCCGTCCCCCTGAAAGATACTTAGGTATTATTTCAGAGGAAGTAGAGGAAAATGTTCCTCATAGGTAATGGTGCTCATGGTGATGATCCCAAAACCTACAACGAGGCGATATCAGATATCGACTCCGAGAAATGGCTTAGAGGCAATGCAGTCAGAAATTGACTCGATGCACTCAAACCAAGTCTGGACCTTGGTAGATCCACCAGAAGGTATAGTACCTATTGGGTGTAAATGGATCTTCAAGAGAAAGATTGGTGCAGATGGGAATGTGGAGACATTCAAGGCTAGACTAGTGGCAAAAGGTTATAGTCAATGCGTGAAGGCATTGACTATCAGGATACCTTTTCCCCAGTAGCTATGCTAAAATCCATCCGCACATTGCTTGCTGTTGCAGCCTATTTCGATTATGAAATATGGCAAATGGACGTGAAAATGGCATTCCTTAAATGGATATCTTGAGGAAGATATCTATATGGAACAGCCGCTAGGTTTCACATCCAGTGATACTGATCACAAGGTTTGCAAGCTGCAAAGGTCCATATATGGACTTAAGCAAGCATCTCGGAGCTGGAACACTCGTTTCAATGATGTGATCAAAAAGTTTGGTTTCATCAAAAATGAAGAGGAACCATGTGTTTTCAAAAAGGTCAGTGGGAGCGCTGTTGTCTTCCTCGTATTGTACGTGGATGACATCCTCCTTATTGGGAATGATATTCCCATGTTGACATCAGTCAAAATATGGTTGTCCAAGGAATTCTCCATGAAAGACCTAGGTGAAGCATCCTTTATTCTAGGAATTAAGGTCTATAGGGATAGACCGAATAGGATGCTAGGACTTTCACAGAAGATGTACATAGAGGAAGTACTAAAGAGGTTTAGTATGGAAAACTCTAAGAGGGGATTAATACCCTTCAGACATGGTATTCATCTTTCCAAGAAGATGTGCCCCTAGCACACCTGAGGAAATAGAACGCATGAGCAAGATCCCTTATGCTTCTGCAATAGGGAGCCTCATGTATGCCATGCTATGTACACGACCTGATATAGCCCATGCTGTGAGTGTCACAAGCAGATATCAGTCAAATCCAGGTGAAGAACACTGGACTTCTGTGAAATGTATCCTTAAGTACTTGAGAAGAACTAAGGATATGATGTTGGTCTTTGGTAATGGAGAACTCCAAGTCCAGGGATACACAGACTCGGAATTTCATGTCCGATATAGATGATCGAAAGTCGACATCTGGGAGTCTGTTTGTGTGCAATGGTGGAGCTGTCAGCTGGAAGAGTTCCAAGCAAATAGTGATAGCAGATTCCACCATGGAAGCAGAATATATCGCTGCATCAGAGGCTGCGAAGGAAGCATTCTGGTACAAGAAGTTTGCTGCAGAAATTGGAGTAATGCCATCAGATGCCATTCCTCTATACTGCGACAACAATGGCGCCATAGCCCTTGCTAAGGAGCCGAGGTCTCACCAGAAATCCAAGCACATTGAGCGGCGATACCACCTCATCCGCGATTACCTCGAGAAAGGTTACGTCGAGGTCAAGAGAGTCAACTCCGCAGATAATGTGGCAGACCCACTTACAAAGCCGTTGGGCCAGCAGAAGATCGAAGCCCACCTTGAGAAGATGGGACTTAGACTTGTAGCCAATTGGCTTTAGGACAAGTGAGAGATTGTTAGATATATGTGCCCTAGAAGCCAGAATTGGCTAACACTTGTAATACACTTCTAGGGGCAAAATTATAATTTTGACTATAATCAATAAAATGGGTTATTTTCTATCACATATGTGTATTTAGTGTCTGTGATACATCCTTTGAGTTAATGGTAATGATAATTCATATTTTCAAGAGTTGAAAATTTAAGACATGAATAATCATTATTAACTCATAAAATGCTCCCGACCATAGGATCATCACGAGGATGGTGATTGATCCGGAAGGTTGGTGTACAATCGCTTTCTTTTAGTAGATGAGTCTTGAGTCTACGGTGTGGAGACACCGGAGCGAGAGTACAGGTACTCGTTAGAGAATGAGGGCACTGAGCGTGACCACCTCGAGTAGTCATTAGGAAGTCTACCTTCTCGTCAATGACTGACTCGATGCTGCAGTAGTGTGTCTGGTTCTTTGACCTGAGGTGCATCGGCAGTTCACCTTGAGGGTGTTATAGTTTGACTACACCATTACTCGGATCTCCTAGCCATATGGAACCCTGAGGTGTATGTTGGCTATAGCATGTTCATTGTAGGAACTGGATTGCATCAAGATGGAATCTATCTACCTCGGTGGTAGAGGAGCAGCCCTATGATGATCATGAGAATCAAGTCCAGAAGCCCATGGCCATGGCAGAGTGAAATAATAGAAAGAGTTTCTATTTAAGATTTTCACATCGGACTTGAATCGAATGATTACATCATATGACAGAAAACTAGGGTTTGACGAGTTCACCTTAACCCTAATCTGATCGGGGCTCAAGATAGAAGAACTTAATCACACAGGTAGCTGCACCAAGAGGTTCGCATTTTCAGCTCTGATGGGTTGCCACCATATACTGCTAGGTGTCACTGGTGGATTTTGGGAGCAATTAGAATGATTTAGATGATCGATCATTCTAGCTGTTCGAATCAGAAGAGTTCTGATCCATCGAAAGGAGTTTCGATGATGTCGATGATAGAGATCATGACATATCCCATTACCATACAGAACTGAACCTAACTGGGTCACACAAACAAGGGTTTGAATCTGGTGATCATCAATTGAACTGATCCAGTTTCAATTGATCTGAATGAGATTCAATTAGGTTCAAGAAAATCGTGCTAGCACTCGATTGAACCTAACGTTCTTCTTTTGCTACATATCATAAATAGTTGTCTCTGACTGAGCCAAAGGAGTTTGTGCTCAACTCAGAGGCCTTCACTATGGTCTGACTGGAGGCTTGTCCAAGTCAGAAAAGGGTTGTCTTAATTTATGAGATAAATTTGACAACACCTGCCATTTTCCATCACCTACTAATTCTTGTCTTTTGACTTTGGTCAAACGTTGATCTTTGACACTTAGATATCTGCCCATGTGTCATGCACCAATAGGAGAGCAGATGGGAGTTTATCCTCCTACTAGAAAGAGGAAAAAAGAGGATGCATGCTAGGGAGGCGTGCGCCTAAGGATAATGATGCCTGGAGTGCCATACAGATGGGATCCAGGTTGCTTCATGGAATAAACTTAGATGGTGCCTAAGACTCTACTTTGACTAGTCTTAGTACCACATAAGGATGTTGGAGAGGGGCTCTCATCTGATTGGATTAGGTGATGTCATCCCATTAATCAGAGTTAGATCTAATTGCACGAAGAGACGTGATTGGCCGGAATGATGTGGCACTGCATAGCACAGTAGGGTCTATATAAACCCTATCTACGCCTAGGTTTAGATAGGTTCTCCCCTTGCCCTCTCCACATAGCCATCTCCCTCTCTCCTCCACACCTACCTCTGATCCTCTCTCTCCTCTCCATGCCCAAGGGGCTTTGGGTTTCAGTTTGGTGCGATCCAGGCAAGATAAAGGCGACAAGAAAGGAAGAAGGCAACACTACTGTAAGAGACGACATCGGATCTTTAAAAATTATTTTGAAGATCTTCAAGATCAGATCCAGATCTGATCTTTGGAGGAAAGATGGAGGAGGAGATATCTAAATCCTGCCCGAGTGGATATCGGTAGAGGTCAGGCGATTGCGTGCCTACATCCAAAATCTCAAGCAATCAGCAGGATCATCATATGGTAATAAGATTACCCAAGAACAAGGTATAAATTAAACCTAATTTAATTTAATTTAATTTAATTTATTAGATCCATCAAATTAGATCTGAAAAGTATCAGATCTAATTTAGATCTAAGAGAAAAATTTTTAAAATATTTCTCTTGGTTAAATCAGATTTGAACGAACCTAACCCGAGAAATAGATTTTTTTCCTTCATAATGGTCTCTATCAGTTACATATTGATGTATCTATCTTTAATATCGAGCAAAATATGAATGCTATAAAATGACCTAGGGATAGTCCAAATGATAGGTATCTATGACACCTAAGGCTAGGTTATATAGCAGAAGATAGGGTTAACAAATTGGAGAAAATCGGGCTATTAAGTCCATTGACTTCTGAGTCATATCTAATTTATGAATCATGTCTTCATGGCAAAATGACTAAGCTTCCATTTATGGGACATGGAAAAAGGGCCATAAATCTACTTTTTCTAGTACATACTGATGTATGTAGCACATTTGATGTACCGGATAAAGGCAACTTTGTTTACTTCATAATTTTTATTGATGATTTATCTCGATATGGGTACGTGTATCTTATGAAACATAAGTTTGAAGCTTTTAAAAAGTTTAAGAAATTTAGATATAAAGTAGAAAAGCAAACTGAAAACTCATTAAGGTTCTTCGATCAGATCGAGGAGGTAAATACCTTAGTTGAGAATTTCTTGACTATCTTAAGCAAAATGACATAATCTCTCAATGGACTCCATCTGAAATACCTCAACTCAACGAAATTTTAGAATGGAGGAATCAGACCCTATTAGATATGGTCCGATCTATGATGAGCTTCACAGACCTTCTAGATTTTTTTTGGGGACATAGGCTATTAACTGTAATATATTTACTGAATAGGATTTCCTCTAAAACTATTCCTACCACACCGTATGAGATATGGCATGGTAAAAAACTAAGTCTAAGTCATCTCAGAATTTGGGGTTGTCCGACTCATGTCAAAAAATAACAAGTTGACAAGTTAGATTTTAGATCCTTTAGAGCTCGATTAATAAGATATCCTAAAGAATCATTAGGATATTATTTCTACATTCTAGAAGATCATAATGTGATTATGAGTTGGCACGCCATCTTTCTTAAAAAATAGTTTATTCAAGATAGCGGCATTGGAAAGTAGATCAAGCTCGAGGAGAAAGTCTCACAAGAGCAATGAGCTAAGGACCCTATAGAACCAAATCAAGTTAAGCCAAAATAATCACTATTTCCTCCACCTCGTAGATCGGAAAGGATTTTCCATCTCCTTGAGAGGTACTTAGGTACTATCTTAGAGGAAGTAGAGAAAATGTTCCTCGTAGGTAATAAGGTTCATGGTGATGATCCTAAAATATATGATGAGGCAATATCAAATATCGACTCTGAGAAATAGTTAGAGGCAATGAAGTCAGAAATTGACTCAATGCACTCAAACCAAGTTTGGATCTTAGTAGATCCACCAGAAGGTATAGTACCTATTGGGTGTAAATGGATCTACAAGAAAAAGATTGGTACAGATGAAAATGTGGAGACATTCAAAGCTTGATTAGTGGCAAAAGGGTATAGTCATCGTGAAGGCATTGACTATTAGGATACCTTTTTGCCAGTAGCTATGCTAAAGTCCATCCACATATTACTTACTATTGCAGTCTATTTCGATTATGAAATATGGTAAATGGACGTAAAAATGG
This sequence comes from Cocos nucifera, assembly GCA_006176705.1. Classification (NCBI taxonomy): domain Eukaryota; kingdom Viridiplantae; phylum Streptophyta; class Magnoliopsida; order Arecales; family Arecaceae; genus Cocos; species Cocos nucifera. The sequence goes on from QRFJ01000254.1 coordinate 109,976, forward strand.
CATTCTTAAATGGATACCTTGAGGAAGATATCTATATGAAACAGATGCTAGATTTCACATCCAGTGATGTTGATCACAAGGTATGCAAGCTGCAAAGGTCCATATATGGATTAAGCAAGCATCTTGGAGCTAGAATACTCGATTTAATGATGTGATCAAATTATTTGATTTCATCAAAAATGAGGAGGAACCATGTGTCTTCAAAAAGGTCGGTGGGAGCGTTATTATCTTTCTCGTACTATACGTGGATGATATCCTCATTATTGAAAATGATATTCTCATGTTGACCATAGTTAAAATGTGGTTATCTAAAGAATTCTTCATGAAAGACCTAGGAGAAGCATCCTTCATTCTAGGAATAAAGGTCTATAGAAATAGACCGAATAGAATGCTAGGTCTTTCACAGAAGATGTACATAGAGAAAGTGCTAAAGAGGTTTAGCATGAAAAACTCCAAGAGGGGTTTGATATCCTTAAGACATGGCATTCATCTCTCCAAGAAGATGTGCCCTAGCACACCTGAGGAGATAGAATGCATGAGCAAGATCCCTTATGCTTCAGCAATAGGGAGCCTCATGTATGCCATGTTATATACACGACCTGATATAGCCCATGCTATGAGTGTCACGAGCAGATATTAGTCGAATCCAGGTGAAGAACACTGAATTTCTATGAAATATATCCTTAAGTACTTGAGAAGAACTAAGGATATGTTATTGATTTTTGGTAATGGAGAACTCCAAGTCCAGGGGTATACAGACTCGGATTTTATATCCGATATAAATGATCGAAAGTCAACATCTGAGAGTCTGTTTGTGTGTAATGATGGTGCTGTCAGTTAGAAAAGTTTCAAGTAGATAGTGATAGCAGATCTACCATGGAAGTAGAATACATCGCTGCGTCAGAAGCTACGAAGAAGGTATTCTGGTACAAAAAATTCACCGTAGAAATTAGAGTGATGCCATCAGATGCCATTTCTCTGTACTGCGACAATAATAATGCCATAGCCCTTGCCAAGGAGCTAAGATTTCATCAAAAATCTAAGCACATCGAGCGGCAATACCATCTCATCTGTGATTACCTCGAGAAGGATTATGTCGAGGAGAGTCAACTCCGCAGACAATACGACAGATCCACTCACAAAGTCATTAGAATGATAGAAGATCGAAATCCATCTTGAGAAGATGGAAGTTATATTTGTAGCCAATTGGCTTTAGGACAAGTGGGAGTTTGTTAGATATGTGTACCCTAGAAGTCAGAATTGACTAACACTTGTAATACACATCCAAGGATAAAATTATAATTTTGATTATAAATAATAAAATAAATTATTTTCTATCATAGTGTGTATTTGAAAGTGTCTGTGATACATTCCTTGAGTTAATGGTAATGATAATTCATATTTTCAAGAGTTGAAAATTTAAAACATGAATTTTTATTATTAACTCATAAAATGCTCCTGACCATAGAATCATCATGAGGATGGTGATTGATCTAAAAGGTTGGTGTATGATCACTTCTTTAGGATAGATGAGTCTTGAGTCTACTGTGTAGAGACATCGGAGTGAGAGTACAGGTACTCGATAAAGAATGAGGGCATTGAGTGTGACCACCTCGAGCAGTCATCAGGAAATTTATCTTCTTATCAATGACTAGCTCAAAGCTGCAGTGGTGTGTCTGATTCTTTAACCTGAGGTGCATCAGCAGTTCATCTTGAGGATGTTATAGTTTGACTATACCATAACTCGATTTTCTAGCCATTCGAAATCCTGAAGTATATATTGGCTATAGCATGTTCATTGTAGGAATTGGATTGCACCAATAGGAGATCTATCTACCTCGGTAGATTAGGAGCAACCCTATGATGATTATGAGAATCAAGTCGATAAGCCCATGGTCATGGTAGAGTGAAATAATGGAAAGAGTTTCTATTAGGATTTTCATATTGGACTTGAATTGAATGATTAATTCATATAACGGAAATTAGGGTTTGACGAGATCACCTTAATCCTAATCCGATTGAGGCTCAAGATAGAGAAACTTAATCACACAGGTAACTACACCGAGAGGTTTATTTTCAGTTCTGATGGATTACCACCATATGTTGCTAGATATCATTGGTAGATTTTGGGAGCAATTAGAATGATTTGAATAATCAATCATACTAATTGTCTAAATTAGAAAAGTTTTGATCCATCGAAAGTTGTTTCGATGATGCTGATGATAGAGATCATGATATATCCCATTATCATACGAAACTGAATCTAAATAGATCACATAAATAAGAATTTAGATCTGGATATCATCAATTGGACTAATCCAGTTCAATTGATTTGAATAAGATTCGATTAGGTTCAAGAAAATTATGCCAGCACACGATTGAGCCTAATGTTCTCCTTCAACAATCATTAAGAGTTATCTCAACTGAGCCAAATATGTTTGGGCTCACTCAAGAACCTTTACTTGGTCTAACTGGATTTTGTCCAGGTCAGAAAAAGGTTGTCTTAATTTATGAAATAAATTTGAGATAACACCTACCATTTTTCGTCACCTGCTAAATCTTGTCTTTGGACTTTGGTCAAATGTCGACCTTTGATACTTAGACATCTGTCCATGTGTTATGCACCCATAGGAGAGAGCTTTGACCCTTGTCTACCTGCTAAATAGTAGAAAGGCAAGGGGCATATGCCTAGGAAGGCGTGCGTCCAAAGTGGATAAGGATTGGGTCTCATATAGATGGGACTCCAGTTGCTTCATGCATTCAACTTAGGTGGCATCAAAGAGTCATCTTTGACCAGTCTTGGTGCCACCTAATGAGATTTTTGAGAGACTCTAATCTGATTAGATCAGATGATGTCATTCCACTAATCAGACTTAGATCTGTGGCACTGCATGGTGCAATAGGGTCTATATAAACCCTATCTGCACCTAGGATTTAGATCTCTACCTTTTGCCCACACCACAAGGCTTCTCTCCTTCCCTCTCCATGCCATCTTCACATCCTCTCTCTCCTCTCCATGCCCAAGAAGCTTTGGACTCGAGTTTGATATTCTCCAAGCAAGAAAAAGGCGATAAGAAAGAAGAAGGCAGCACTACTGCAAGAAATAACACCCGATCTTCAAAAGATGATTTTGAAGACCTTCAAGATCATATTCAGATTTAATTTTTGGAGTACAGATTAAGAAGAAGAAGATCTCTAGATCCTATCTGAGTGGATATCGATAGAGGTTAGGCGCTTGCGTGGCTATATCCAGAACCTCAGGCAAAAATCGGAATCATCATAGGATAATAGGATTACCCATAATAAGATATAATTAAATTAGATTTAATTTAATTTATTTTTATTTTTATTTTATTAGATTGATAAAATCATATCTGAAGAGTCTCAAATCTGATTTGAATCTAAGAGAAAAATTTTTGAAATATCCCTCTTGATCAAATCAAATATGAACGAACCTGATCCAAAAAATAGGATTTTTCCTTCACCATACACTCCTAAGAAGTAAATTCTTCTTTAATGTGAATAGAAGGGTTAGAATTATCCAAAAATTAATTTTACTATAATTTTATCCTTTTTACTTTAGTCTATTAATATTTTATCCTCTCAGTATTTCAAAAATCATCTAGACTATTCAATCAATTACTTATCAATAGTGTATGATTTACCTTTAAGTCTGAGACATGACAAATATAAGAATATGAAAATGGAAGGTAGCTCCAAATATATATAAATTTTGCTTCTTATTCCCCCATAAATAAAAATAATTGCTAAACTTAAGCATAATATGGAATAAAAGAAAATGAAAACACTTGATGGAGAATTTTGAACTTCCCCCCAACTTAGCCGAAGAGCTCATCTTTGAAGTACTTAGTCAGGATCTGATAAATCTAACCATACTAAAAGGAAAATAATTAGAAAACAAGAAGCTGGATTGCCTCCCAGGAATGCTAAGTTTAAAGTTTTCAGCCAGACTAAATACTGACAATAGATTAATCGAGATATATTGGTTCATAGAGAACCATGGCTTCTTCAATAGATTCTTTAGGTAGTTCTAAGAATGGTTTTAATTATTGATCATTAACTTTAAACACCGCTTCATTGCTTGAGTTCTTAATTTCTATATCCCCATGCGAGAAAATTTTTTTAACAGTGAATGGTCCTGTCCATCTAAACCTAAGCTTTCCAAAAAAAAAGATGTAATCTAGAATTATACAAGAAAACTTTCTATCTAGGAGTAAAAGATTTTCTCATAATTGCTTGATCATGGAATACTTTTGTTTGTTTCTTGTACACCCTGTCATTTTTATAAGCTTCATTTCTAAGTTCTTCTAATTTATTAATTTGAAGCTTTCTATGGTTTCCAACTATATCCAAGTTCATATTTAATTTCTTGATGGCCCACATGGCTTTATGTTCCAACTCAACATGCAAGTGGCAAGGTTTACCAAACACAATCCTATAGAAAGATATTCCTAGATTGGTCTTGAAGGCAGTGCGGTATGCCCAAAATGCATATACTAATTTCAAAGACCAATTCTTTCTATTGGCATTAACAATTTTCTCCAGGATCTGTTTGATTTATTTGTTAGACACTTCTACTTATCCACTAGTTTGAGGATGATACGGTGTGGCCAACTTATAGGTAATATTATATTTTTCATTAATGCAACAAAGGGTCAGTAGCAAAAGTGTGTCCTCGAATCACTAATGATTGCTCTAGGAGTACCAAAATTAGAGAATATTTTCTTTGAGAAGTTTAATGACCACTTTACTATCTATCGATCTATAAAAAATAGTTTCTACCCACTTAGAGACATGATCGATAACTATTAAAATATATTCATTATCAAAGGAGTTTGGAAATGGCCCCATGAAATTAAATCCCCCATACATTCAAAATTTCAACCACCAAGATTGTATTGAGTAGCATCATGTTTTTCTTGGTGATCCAACCTATTTGTTGGCACCAAGCACAACTTATATAGTATTCGTGTGCATCTTTGTGTGCATCTCTAAATAAATCAGGCCAATAAAACCCATAACGGAGGACTTTGGCAGCTGTCTTCTTGGATGGAAAGAGACCACAACATGCTTGGTCATGACAAAAAGATAAAATATTTCTAACCTCATTGTCCGAAATGCACCACCTAATGATCTGGTCAGGATACTATCTAAATAGGTATGGGTCATCCCAAATGAAATACTTCACTTGAGTGAAAAATTTATGCTTGTCTTGAGTGGTCCAATGGAAAGAAACTTTACTATTAGCTAAATAATTGACAATATTAGCATACCATGATTCAATGGACATCGACATGAGTTGTTCATCAGGAAAAAACTTATTAACAGGTGGTTTACTAGATGATGTGACTATGATTCAGAATAAGTGATGAGCTATTGCATTCTCTGTTCCTTTTTAGTACTTAATTTCTAAGTCAAATTCTTGAAGAAGTAAGATCCATCATATCAAGTGCACCTTAGCGTCTTTCTTTGCTAGAAGTTGTTTAATGGCTGAGTGGTCAGTATACATAATAGTGTGAGAACCAAGCAAATATGACCTAAATTTTTTTAGGACAAAGACAACAGCCAAGAACTCCTTTTCTGTAGTAGTATAATTAAGCTACGTACAATTTAAGATTTCACTGACATAATAAATAACTCTAGGTAGCCTATCAATCCTTTGATCTAATACTGCACCTACGTACAGCTTGATCAGACACATCGCACATGAGTTCAAAGGGTTCAATCCAGATAGGTAGATAAATAATGGGAGCTGAAATGAGTATCTTTTTAAAAAACTTAAAAGATTCTAGGCACTCAGAAGTGAACTCTAATTTTATTTTCTTTGCTAACAAGTTGGTCAATGGGTAAGCCACTTTGCTAAAATTGGCTATGAACCTTCTATAGAATCCATCATGTCTTAAAAATGAATGAATTTTGTTGACAGATTTGGATGGTGGAAGACTCACGATCAGATCTATCTTGGCCTTATCTACTTCAATTTTCTTTTTCGAAATAATATGGCTAAGAACTATACCCTCTCTAACCATGAATTGGCATTTCTTTCAATTAAGAACTAAGTACTTCTCCTTATATCTATCGAAGACAAGTCTCAAATGATCTAAACATTCAAAAAAGATGGGGCTAAAGATAGAAAAGTCATCCATAAAAATTTCTAAAAATTGTTCAACCATGTCAGAGAAAATGCTAATCATACATCTTTAAAAGATTGCTGGTGCATTGCATAACCCAAAAGGCATGCATCTATAGGCAAAGGTTTCAAATGGATAGGTGAACGTAGTCTTTTCTTGGTCTTCAGGGGCTAGGGGATCTAGTTATAGCTGAAGTATCCATCAAGAAAATAGTAAAACTCCTATCCAGATAATTTTTATAACATTTGGTCAAAAATGATAAAGAAAAATGATCTTTCCTTATTGCCGCATTCAATTTCCTATAATCTATGCAGACCCTCCATTCCATTTGAGTCCAAGTTAGAATAAGTTTGTTTGCTTCATTTTGGACCACTGTTACTCCAGACTTCTTAAGTACAACTTGTATAGGGTTTATCCAAGAGCTATCAGAGATAGGTGATGCGTGCTAATTTATAGCTATGGCAAGTGCACCAGTCGATCAAGTAATAAAGTGAATGAGTAGAGTATCGTCCCTAGAGGATTGAAAAATAAGTACTGAAAAGCTCTTTCCTATGCTTTATTTCGAAGATCGATTTATGAGAATAAGAAATTAAAAAAAATAAAAAATAATTAAAAGTTTTTAATTAAATAGAGAGAGTATAAATTATTAGGATTTTAAATTCAAGAGCAAGGGATTACTAAGGCAATCGATTCACCAACTCAGTCAATACAATATTCAGGTTTTTAGATTAATTTTATTTTATGTGACGGTGGAGTCTCCTAATTTATTCACTATCCTTTGGTCCAGGCATAGCAAAATTATTAATATTTATTAATTACCCTTTGGTCCAGGTGTAATTTAAATAAATATTAATGCATTAGGTTTTGTGAAACCCTCTAATTAAAATAGGCTGCGTCCAAAGCACACTAAAATTTCCGCATGCATATGAATTCTAATTTGATTCATAATACAAGGTATATAATCAAGAAGCATTAACATAGATGTACTCGGTCCGTAACATCTATGTTCATCAGATCAATTAGAAGATGGCCAGTAATCTAAAAGCATTAAGATCAGATTTATATACTCCTCATGAATAAAATTTAAAAATAAATCACACTGAATATTGCATCAAAAGAGTGGCTACACCTTAGCTTTAGTAAAATAAAATTTAGTTCATGATAACAAATTCAAAAATAGCAAATAAAATAAAAAGCATGAAGAAATTAGACTATTTGATAGCTGAAATTGATTGTCTGCTGCTCTTGATGTGGAGAACTTGGCGAAGAAGAAGAGGCTCCTTGATCGATGTCTTGATCGTCGAAGAAAAATCAAAAAAACCTTTTTTGATTTTCTCACAAATCACTTTTCTTTTATCTCTCTCCTCTCTCTTTCTCTCTCTCTTTCTCCTACTCTCTCTTTCTCCCCGTCTCTCTCTTTGTCTCTCTCTAATTTTTTTCACGATAACAATAGGCTTTTTATAGATCAAGAGTTTGATTTTTCCCCAAAATCCATCAAAAACTAGGTTTAAGACTCCCAAAACAATTCAAACTAAGATTTGGATAATTCTGGCCGTTCGATGTTGATCAAACGGTCCAAAAACCACTCAAAAAGCCTTTAAAATAACCCAGATCAAGTTGGATTTAATATCAACCATTGGATCATCCATTGGATCGAATCTGGGCCATCCGACGCGTTGAAATAAGCCTTCAAACCTTTAGTTTTACGTCGGGATGAATCTCGACCATTAGATCTTGATCGGGAGCTATGGATGCCATCCATCAGCGCCTTCTTCTCATCCGTCCGATCAAGCTTCAGTGAAAACCACCCATTGGATCAGCCAGAATTCCCAAATTACCATTCGTGGACCGTGCGCAAGCCCGGTGTTGCGTAGACCGCCGCATTCTTCAGCCAATCAAAGTGCTCTTCATGCTATGAAATTTTCGAATTACCCTTCAGATGGTCCACCGTGCACTGCGAAAAATGCTGACGTCATCCTGACGTCAGCATTGCATCGACGGGTTTTTTTTTTTCTTTTGAAATTCGATTCTGGGCTCGTTTGAAGTCCATTTTGTCTGAATTTTTTTTCATCTGAACCAAAAAAATAAGATCTTCACATTGGTGGCCTTCTTTCCTGCATAAGATTAATAAAAGTATCAATTTCTAATAAAATAGATTAATTTATTTTATAATTTAATACTTTTATTAGTATATTTTTACCACTCATCACACCCCCCAACTTAGTCATTGCTAGTCCCTTAGCAATGTTTTATTTAATATCATATTTTAATAAGATTATCCATCATAAAGATAAAATCTAGGATTAAATGGCAAAAGGTTTAGAAAATACTGCTAACTAAGCATTGAGCTTCAGAAGCAAATTTTTCAGTCAATATAATTAAAAACTTTCTTAGAGTATATCAAAGATCTATAACACTTATATTCGTGATGTCTAACTTTAGTATGTCGGTATTAAATTAAAAGAACAAAAGTATCCTCTCTTATCATCTATTTTGGTCAATTTTCTATACATTCTCAATTTTATACTCATGAATTAAGATAGCTTTCACACTGCCTTTTCTTTCTTTTCTTTTCTTTTTTTTTTTACTGTGCTGAGCATCCTGGCCTTTCCTTCACCATTTTACGTGAATTTTTACACTTGACCTAGGTGTAGAGATCCAGTTACTAGGCTTTGGGTAATCCACATATACTCTGTCTTTTGCATTTTATTTATAGGCAGGTAGCTCTTTCCTTAAATTCAAGTTTCTTTGATTAGAATGTATATTAATTATCAATTTTCAGTGATAATTAAATCCTCAGTTGACCTTATAATCAATACCTACTTTGCCTTGTTAGTGTGCATGTGCAATAAAAAGTGCTAATAATCTTTTAATGACCTAAGTAGGCTTGCTAAAAGTTGACCAAATAATCTACTTCTTTAACTCTTTACATTCATTAGCAAATAATTCTATCTTTTATCACTTATCCAATTTATCTTGCTCAAGATTTTCTTCTTGACACATGGTTTTTTTTTTTTTTTTTTTTTTTTTTTTTTTTTTTTTTTTTTTTTTTTTTTTTTTTTAACTTTAACTTGTTCTATGTTGTCTTAAAGGAGAGAAAAATAAAGGATGTAATAAAGGACAGGAAGGAATATACCTGATTTTATTCAGTCTGGTTCTTTGGAGCTTTGAAATTTTGCTTGAGTTCTCATTGATTTTTCTGCAAAATTGAAAATACACACCAGAGCAGTAAAAGAGCAACAATAAATTACTAAAAAATAAAAGAAAAGAAAAATGATCAAAACTAAAAAGAAAAGAAACAACCATCTAGTAGTTCTAATTTATAGTCTTCAGCTTGACCTTCTTTAAGTTTTAAAGTGGATCAATCCGGTGCCACTTCAATTGGAATACTTTCATATTTGATCGAGTCTTCTTTAAATTTGACATTGCTCGCTTTTATAGTCTCAAACCTGTTTTCTACAGAATTCTCATATAATGGATTATCAATAATGTCAATTAAAAAATAAGTTTGATTATCATCAGGATGTTTAGTATCTTTAAAAATATTAAAAATAACTTGTTCATCTTGGACTCTAAGAATTAATTTTTCTTGTTGAACATCTATTAAAGCTCCTCCAGTAGCTAAAAAAGGTCTCCCTAAAATAAGGGGTACATCATAATCTTCTTCCATATCAAGAACAATAAAATCAACAGAGAAAATAAACTTGTTTACCTTTACCAAGACATCCTCCACTATACCTCTTGGATATTTAATGGATCTATTGGCTAATTGAAGAGTAATAGTGGTAGGCTTTGGTTCTCCTAGACCCAGCTTTCTGAAAATAGAAAAAGGCATGAGATTTATGCTTGTTCCTAAATCACATAAAACTTTATCAAAACTACAATCACCGATAATGCAGGGGATAGTAAAACTCCCTGGGTCTTTCAACTTTTGTGGTAATTTATTTTGAAGTATTGCTGAGCATTCTTCATTCAAATTTATTTTCTCATGCTCCTTCATCTTTTTCTTATTTGTTAAGATTTCTTTGAGAAACTTGGCATACCTGGGCATTTGAGTAATAGCATCTACAAAAGGAATATTAATATGTAAATTCTTTAAAATTTTGAAAAAGTTAAAAAATTCCTTATCTGGATGCTGTATTTGTCTCTCTGGGAATAGTAGTGGCGGCACGTAGGGCTTCACATTTGGATCAGCAAACCGTATACCTAGAGACCATCCATCTGCTGGTTGTTTTGGTGACTGACGAATTTGAGCTGATGGTTCCTTATTTGTAGTTGGCTCTTCAGTCTCATTCTTCTAATGTAGCTCCTCCAGCTTTGTACCACTTCTTAGGGTGATAGCATTGACTTGCTCTCTTGGATTTATCTCCGTATTACTTGGCAAGGATCCTTGAGGTCTCTCGGAGATTATCTTAGCCATTTGACCTATTTGCATCTCCAAGTTTTGAATTGCTGCTGTTTGGTCCTGCCTAAGTTTGGCTTCTAAATTTTTTATAGTTGCTTCTTGATTTTGCATAAATTTAACCATCAGCTCTTCCATGTTGGACTTCTTTTCAGGTACTTGGAATCCTGGGGGTGGTTGTTATGCTGCATTTTGATTGCTCCATGAGAAATTTGGATGCTGTCTCCACCCTTGATTGTATGTGTTAGAGTAGGGATTATTTTGTTGCGGCCTGAAAAAATTACCAATATAATTAGCTGTATCAGTTGTTTTAGCAAAAGGATTACCTGTCTGGCAATTGCTCATATCGTGTCCTCCTCCACACAGGTCACAAGTCATGCTCTGAACATGCATAGCTGTTCCCTTTAAGTTGTTGACTTCAGCTCCAAGGGCTGCAATTTCAGCTAGTAAAGTTGGTACGCAATCTACTCCTTGTACAGCTGCTAGTCTTTTTGGCATCATGCGCTCTGTCTGCCATTGATAGCTATTTGATGCCATCTCATCGATCAGATCGAAGGCTTCTTCCTCCGTTTTTCGATTAATGGTTCCTCCTGCTGCTGCATCAATCATAGATCAATTAGTAGGAGATAAACCATTATAGAAAGTTTGTACCTGAAGTCATACGGGTAGTTGATGATGTGGACATCTCCTCAGTAGTTCCTTGAAACGCTCCCAAGCCTCATATAGCTTCTCCATATCCATCTACATAAAAGAAGTGATATCGTTGCACATCTTAGCAGTTTTGGAAGGTGGAAAGTACTTAGCTAAGAATTTTTGGATCAGAACATCCCAAGTTGTGATAGAACTTGTAGGAAGAGAATGAAGCCAATTTTTAGCTTTATCCCATAAAGAGAAAGAAAATAACCTTAATCTAATAGCATCATCCGACACCCCATTAATTTTAAAAGTATCACAAAGTTCAAGAAAATTAGAAATATGGGCATTCGAATCATCATGCATGTGTCCACTGAATTGGACAGTTGATTGAATCATCTGGATCATCGTCGGCTTTATTTCGAAGTTATTTGCTCGTACAGGCGGTCTCCTGATGCTCGAAGCTGCATCGGCTATAGATGGTGTGATATAATCATTTAATGAACGATGTACTGGTCGAATAGCTTCATGTTGTCCTTCAGTCACCGTATCCACTTCTAGATTGATGTCGTTAGGATCTTCAGCTGCCATGTTTCTCTCTTGTTGTAGTCTTCTAATGGTTCTTTCAATTTCTGGATCTAAAGATAGTAAGTTACTATATCCAGTACATGTCATGCACTTAAATTTTTTTCTTTAATAATAAAAATTAAAAATAAATTTCTAAAGTAAAGTTAGGATCAAAATTTTAATATTGTTTTAGACACAATCCCCGATAATGGTGCCAAAAACTTGATGCGTGCTAATTTATAGCTATGACAAGTGCACCAGTCGATCAAGTAATAAAGTGAATGAGTAGAGTATCGTCCCTAGAGGATTGGAAAATAAGTATTGAAAAGCTCTTTCCTATGCTTTATTTAGAAGATCGATTTATGAGAATAAGAAATTAAAAAAAATAAAAAATAATTAAAAGTTTTTAATTAAATAGAGAGAGTGTAAATTATTAGGGTTTTAAATTCAAGAGCAATGGATTACTAAGGCAATCGGTTCATCAACTCAGTCAATATACAATATTCAGGTTTTTAGATTAATTTTATTTCATGTGACGGTGGAGTCTCCTAATTTATTCACTACCCTTTGGTCCAGGCATAGAAAAACTACTAATATTTATTAATTATCCTTTGGTCCAGGTGTAATTTAAATAAATATTAATGCATTAGGTTTTGTGAAATCCTCTAATTAAAATACGCTGCGTCCAAAGCGCACTAAAATTCCCGCATGCATATAAATTATAATTTGATTCATAATACAAGGTATATAATCAAGAAGCATTAACATAGATGTACTTGGTCCGTAACATCTATGTTCATCAGATCAATTAGAAGATGGCCAGTAATCTAAAAGCATTAAGATCAGATTTATATACTCCTCATGAATAAAATTTAAAAATAAATCACACTGAATATTACATCAAAAGAGTGGCTACACCTTAGCCTTAGTAAAATAAAATTTAGTTCATGATAACAAATTCAAAAATAGTAAATAAAATAAAAAGCATGAAGAAATTAGACTGTTTAATTGCTGAAATTGATTGTCTGCTGCTCTTGATGTGGAGAACTTGGCGAAGAAGAAGAGGCTCCTTGATCGATGTCTTGATCGTCGAAGAAACATCAAAAAAATTCTTTTTTGATTTTCTCATAAATCACTTTTCTTTTATCTCTCTCCTCTCTCTTTCTCTCTCTCTTTCTCCCTCTCTCTCTTTCTTCCCGTCTCTCTTTGTCTCTCTCTAATTTTTTTCACAAAAACAACAGGCTTTTTATAGATCAAGAGTTTGATTTTTTCCCAAAATTCATCAAAAACTAGGTTTAAGACTCCCAAAATAATTTAAACTAAGATTTGGATAATTCTGACCGTCCGATGTTGATCAAACTGTCCAAAAACCACTCAAAAAGCCTTTAAAATAACCTAGATCAAGTCGGATTTAATATCAACCGTTGGATCATCCATTCGATCGAATCTGGGCCGTCCGATCGCGTTGAAATAAGCCTTCAGACCTTTAGTTTTACATCGGGATGAATCTCGACCGTTAGATCTCGATCGGGAGCTACGGATGCCGTCCATCAACGCCTTTTTCTCGTCCGTCCGATCAAGTTCAGTGAAAACCGCCCGTTGGATCAGCCAGAATTCCCAAATTGCCCTCCGTGGATCATGCGCGAGCCCGGTGTTGCATAGACCGCCGCATTCTTCAGCCAATCAGAGCGCTCTTCATGCTGTGAAATTTTCGAATTACCCTTCAGATGGTCCACCATGCACCGCAAAAAATGTTGACGTCAGCGTTGCGTCGGCGATTTTTTTTTTTTTTTTGAAATTCTATTCTGGGCTCGTTTAAAGTCCGTTTTGCCTGAAATTTTTTTCATCTGAACCAGAAAAATAAGATCTTCATATTGGTGGCCTTCTTTCCTATATAAGATTAATAAAAGTATCAATTTTTAGTAAAATAGATTAATTTATTTTATAATTTAATACTTCTATTAGTATATTTTTACCACTCATCAATAGGATAAATAATTCCATTGTCAAGTAACTTTAAGATCTCTTTTTTGACTACATCCTTCATGGTCGAGTTAAGTTTTCTCTGGGCATCTTTAGTTGGTTTGGTTACTTCCTCTAGGTTTATCCCGTGTTGAACTATGGAAGAGCTTATTTCCTTAATGTCTGCCATGGTCCAGCCTATTGCTTCTCGATTCTTTTTCAAGATTGCTAATAACTTCTCCTCTTGTTTAAGGTTTAGGTCTGATGCAATAATTACAGGCAAGGTTTCTATTGGACCTAAATATGCATACTTAAGATGCTTGGGGAGAGATTTTAGTTCTAATTTGGGTGCCTCTTCTATTGATGGCTTGGATGATGGTTTAGCCATTTCCATGAGTGGTTCTGTGGGAGGCTCCCATGTTTGACTGATTCTATTATTTATAGAAATTTCATATATATTCTTAGATTCATGGTTTAGCCAAATACTTGATTCGAGATTGACTTCTTCATCACTAATGTCAATGGATTCATAAATATCATCTTAGATTTTATTTACATTAGCATGCTAGGTAAATTCTTATTCCAGATTAAATATATTTAATTAAATAGTCATGTTCCTAAAAGATAGCTTCATAAGTCCATTCTGATAGTTGATTTTAGCATTAGCAGTTGCTAGGAATGGTCTTCCTAAAATAACTGAGATATGGCCTTTCGGATTTGAAACTAGTTCAATCTCTAAAATGATGAAGTCTATAGAAAAGATAAAATTATCAAACTTGATTAAAACATCTTCTACCATTCTCTTAGGAATCCTAAAAGATCGGTATGCTAATTGCAACATAATCCCTATTGGCTGAAGTTTTTCTAATCCTAATTACTCGTAAACTGAATAGGGCAAAATATTTATACTAGCCCCAAAATCTAGTAAGGCCTTCTTAATATGGGTTTCCCTAATAACACATAAAATTGTCGGAGATCTTGAATCCTTATATTTTATTGGCACATGACTTGATAAGTATGAACTCACACTTGCAACTAAGAATGCTCTCTTGGATGCATTAGTGGTCCTCTTCTTGGTGCAAAGTGTTGGAAATGTATCCCAAAGCCAATCGTTAGTCTGTTGATGGTTGGACCATATATTTATAATTGTATATGAATTATAAATTAATAAAAGTTATTTTGACATTTTTAATGATAAATTTTATTATCTTCTAATGAACTCTTGTGTTGTGATGAAGTTCTTAGGACTATCTAGATTCGGCAAAGGAGGATTTATCATTTAGTCCTTAAATAGTTCACAATCAAATAATACGTTGTTATTTAAGACGACAACGTTTATCAAGTATAGATCATTATGTGCCATATAGGTTGGTTGTCCTCATAACCAAGGAGTGTTGAGACACTGATATGGCATGCAAGTGAGATGTATGGGTACATCTGCACTAAATGTGACTAACTCTGGAGCTTTTCTCCTATCAAGATTAACTTCGATGGAATATGGGTATAAATATCCCTCCGACCTGAGATCACCATGGTGACTTTCAAGCAATTCACTGTATTTTGATGCCGGACTATCTAAATTTTTAATTTAATGATGGAAAATTTTTAGACACAGTCAAGTACTTATGGAGTTGGTGCGTATATTAAAATGGGATTGACCACTCATAACTTCAGGAGCTGTGTTCAATTATGTTTCAATTTAGCAAAATCTTAGTCAAGGTAGTCTTAGTGAGGAGTCACGAGACTAATTACTTTGAGACATGATATGGATATATTTTCTAGGATTGACAGTCTAACGCTGAGTCATCTATTACACAGAGGTGATAGGGATGAATTATATAGTAACCATATTCACGTAGGTTCTGAATGTTGTGATTGCGATTATTCGACCTATCCGGACGTTGGGTACCATTGCTAGATGGTCACTTCGATTAGTATAGAAATTAGTTTCTGTGCTACCGACTTAGATTCGGACCTATGGGGTCACATATATTAGGAGTTCCTACCTAATCTGATGGTTGATCAAGAGTTTCATTGGTTTAGGACTCTATGGTCAAGAGTCTCACTAGACTGGGACTCTATGATCAGACTCCTACTGGACTGGGACTCTAAGTCCGACTTGTCTGGGACTCTCTGATCAAGAGTTCCATTAGTCTGGGACCCTATGATCAAATAGTTTCATTGGATAGAGACTCTATGACCAAGAGTTCTACTGGATTAAGACTTTGAGTTCTACTTGTTTGGGACTCTCTGATCATGAGTTCTGATAATTTAGGACACTATGGTCAAGAGTCCCACTAGACTGAGACTCTATGATCAAAAATTCTATTAGATTGAAACTCTGAGTCCTACTTATTTGAGACTCTTTAATCAAGAGTTTCATTAGTCTGGGACTCTATAATCATGAGTTCGATTCATTTGGAACACTGGATTCAAGAGTCTCACTGATTTAGAACTCTTCAAGAGTTTCATATTCATAGGACTCTATTGCCTAGTAATCCATTCGATTTGGACTCAGATATTTTTTAGAAGATTAATTAGCAATTTGATTGCTAATTAACTTAATTTGATTGAACGATCAGGATTCGATCAAATCTGATTGAATTTGATTCAATTGGATTTGATCCGATCAGGTCATGAGATGACCTAATCGCTATGGAAGTTTTGATCATGATTTAATTAAGACATAAATCTAATTAATTTTTAATTTGATTAAAATTTTATTAGATTAGGCTAAGTTTAATTTGGTTGGATTTAACTTGATTTAATTGGATCTAAATTAATTGGTTTGGTTGAAACCAATTAGGACCAAGTCAAATGAAGTTTGAATTTAAATTCTCCCATGCGCCTACCATCTTTTACTTTTTGCTCTACTTCCCATGCCCTCCATTTTATTTATCAAATATTTTTTGAAAAATAAAAATATGCACATAGAAGGAGAGTCCTTCTACATATTAAGCATAAGGAAGGGGGCATTGGATAAGGATAAAAGGCTTATTTGATTTTTGAAATCAAGTGAGTGGTTAAAACCTCTCAACCACTCGATCCTTATCATTTTTTATGTAATTTTCCTATGGTATTCATGTCAATAAATTATGAGAATTTTTTTGCACATAGGAGATGGGGTTATCATTATGTGGTAAAAAATTTAGAGTATTTGGGCATCAGTTATGGGCAAAAAAAATTTTGGAGTAAAGGTGAATAGGATCCTATAGCACTTTTCTTTTCCTTTATGACTCTCTTCTCTTATGATTTTCACCTCTAAGGATATTTTATTGTTAGATATGATCTAAATAGAAATTATATATCTAAAAGTTATCTTTCCATAAAAACTTATTTCATAGAAAAACTCTAGATAGAGAGGGTGTGATAGGATTTTTAGTGTATCAGGATTTTTGGGCTGAGTGAAATCCTAGATTTGGAAATTTGGGTTCGAATGGAGAGATCGAGTGCTGTGAGCATCAGATCGCCACCAAATTTGAAACACATCTTCATCATCCTTCAATATTTATGTTCTAATTTTTTAGAATATCTAAAAATAAGAAAGTATATGATCAATCGGATCGATCGTGATCAGCCATCGAAGGCTCCGACGAGGAGCTAGCACTCCAATTAGACTGATCGAGATCAGAAGCTCTATGTGGACCAACCGTAGAGGTCGAACATATGTGCGGCTGTGATGTGATACCAGAGCATTATTTGATGGACTCAGATTATGATGATCGACTATCCATAAAAAGATATTATATTCTGAACATGTAGATATAGTAAATAGTTTATTACATAATTTTATTTTCAGATCTATTGATGTATGCATGCATATTATGTTTAGATCCTAATGTGTAGAGTTAAATAATTTGATATGATCAGTATATAATTAATTAGATTAATTATTTTTTGCTACATCATTGCCATGTTTGAAATATTTTTTTAAAATAGCATGGCAAACCTTGCACTATTTTTTTCACAAAGATCTTTTAAGAATTTAGCATAGGTCGGTACTTGCCAGATCATATCTAGTAAAGGGATATTCACTAGACTTGTTTAAATACTTTTAACATTTTATTCAAATATTCTGATTGTTTATTAGACTTTAGTCGATTTGGAAAAGAAGCTCTAGGAATTCTGGGTACTGGGCTTGGTATACTATTAGTTTTAGGAGCTTGAGTTTGCACGGAAGGTTGTTCATAAGGTGACTTAGCAGAAAGAGTCTTCTCTATTAACAAATATACCTACCTTGTTATCCACTTGTTTTCCTAATCTTAAGGAGTGAATAGCATTCACTTGATTAACTTGGTTTCCTGATTGGGGTCATGTACCATTTTGGTTTTTCGGATTGGTTTTAGGTTGGCTAGGTAGCTTACCTTGTTCTTATTCACTTATGATAGATGCTAGCTGACCTACCTGCATTTCCAAGTAGGTTATGGCCTGGGAGTTTGCATTTAGAAGATAGCTTGTAGTTTGTATGAAATTACTCAATGTAGCATTGATGTCAGCATTGGATTTGGCTAGGACTTTCAGACTTTTCTCTAAAGAACTAAGTTTCTTATCATTATTATTAAAGCCTGATGGTGGTGGGTTGTTCATCATAGGGCTAGGCCTTGGGTTTTGCTAGTTGAAGCTAAGACCATCTACATTTGGGCTCTATGATCATGAGAAGTTTGGATGATTCCTCCGTCCTGGATTATATGTGAGTGCATAAAAATTATTCATTGATTTTTGATATGCAGCATTTACCTGTATGCACCCATTCTCTATTGAATTTTATCAGGAAAAGATAGTCTTCAAGGACATGGTTTGGTGCACTATACTCGCTGCACATGGGTGTAAACATATGGTTTACACTAGTTAATCTGTACAATTCTAAGGCCTCCAACCTACGTGTTAGGGTTGTGATTTTAGCCTCTAAGGCTAGGAAAGTTTATACTTGGTGCATTCCACCTCTTGAGAGTGTTGATCTTTCTGGTTTTCTAGTCATTTCTTATTGTAGACTCTTCTTAGCTATATCTTCTAAAAATTGTCAGACCTCATTAGATTCTTTATACATAAATTGACCTTGGCACATGGACTCTAGTATGGTTTTGAAATTTGAGTCTAGCCCCTCATAAATTATTTGGCATAGCCTCCAGGTCTCTATTTTATGGTGTGGGCATCAAGTCAAGAGGTTCTTAAAATAGTCAAAATACTTTCAAAATGATTCACCAACTAGTTTGTTGAATTGGTTAATCTCATTTCTAATTATTGTTGTCTTATGATGGAGGAAGAATTTTTTTAAGAACACTCATACAAAACCCTTCTAAGTCATAATAGACTAATTTGGAAGGCTGTAATACCATTTTTTGGCATTATCCTTAATGGCAAAATTGATCAATCTCAATTTGATTTTATCCTCAAAAAGTTATTACAACCTCATGGATGCACAAACCTCTTCGAATTTCCTAATAAATATATATGCATCCTCTATTCTAGTGAACTTTGGAAGCATATTAATCATTTGAAGTTTAATTTCAAAGTTATTTGTAGTAGGTTAGGGCAACATGATGCAACAAGGCTAGACGGATCCAACTGGATAATATAAATCCTTAAGGATTTAGGGCTGATTAGTTCTTCCATTTTAGTGACTTTAGGGCTTGACATAGGAATCAAATCAATTCTAACTAGTCGACCCAAAATCTTTTTCCACAAGAAAAGTGGAGAACTCACTTTACTTTTTATTTTTTATTTTTTATTTTTTTTGAATTTTAATAAAAGGTTGGAATTAAATACGATATTTTTTAATTTAAAAAAAATTAAAGAAAAGAGAAGAGTAAGAAGAATTAGTTGAGTTTTTTTTTTATTTTTTAAATTTTTATCAAGCAAATATCTATCTTAAGTTACCCTAATTCTAGACAGTTCCTAACTGCCAAGGCCATTTTGAAGCCCTCCAAGTCAGAAACTAACTAGCCAACCAGCTAAATAAAAGTAAGATCAGAGGGAGTCCCTCCATTGCTTTTTTTAAATATCAATTAGATTGACCAAGTAAGCGAATGAAATTATTAAAGAACCATCTTTCTTCAAGCTCTTATCCCTGAATTCCTTTTCTAGACAACAATCAGCTAGGCAATTGTTGCCTAGGACTACCCAAGAGGGGAGTGAATTGGATATTTCTATAATTAAATGACTAATGAGTAAATTAAACTAATTAAGTATTTAGATAAAACTAGCTATATGATGTGCAGTAAATAAAAATAATAGAGTAAAAGCATACAATCACAAACATATAAATTTTATAGTAGTTTGGTGCCAAACTCAGCACCTACATCCACTCCCCAAGTATATCCCTTGAAAATTCAACTATAATTCATAACTAAAATTACAGTCCGATTATTTTTTGGACTCACAATCAAATCCAATTGATTTTCTTAGCTCACCAACTAAAATCATATAAGATTATTTTCTGGGCTTACAATCGATCTAGTTGATTTTTTTCGGATCACCAACCAAAACCTCATAAGTGATTATTTTTCTCTGGGCTAAAAATCAATCCCGATTGATTTTAACCTTGGCTCATCAATCAAATCAATACAATCATCTAATTCAAGGCTTGGACCAACCCAAGTTTCTCACCCCAAAAAACTTGAAACAAAATATAAAAATATAATTAAAACAAACTCTATAAATTCAAGAGAAGAAATCTGGATTGCTTTACTTGTATGGTTGATTTCTTCTTCTTGAATGCTTGAGAGGTAGGTGAAGATCTTCAATGCCAATAGCCTCACTTCTCTCTATTTTGAAGATGATGGAAGGACAAAAGAATGTCTGGAAAATCAATCCTTTCCTACTATTTTCAGTTCATTCTTCTTGCTTTCTCAATAGATATTCAATAAACTTTCTAAAAGCTTATCCTTAATGCTCCAAGGGTTTCTTTATGTATTCTTGAGGCTATCCACCACTTTTTTGATATCTGGGGAGTCTTCAGAAAGAGATCTAGCCATTAGAAATAAGAAAATAGCTGTTAGAAAGCCCATGGGATGAAAAAGCTATAGATCTGAAAACTAGCCATTACAGTCATTGGATGGGCTCAGTTTTTGATTGGGTCAGTTGAGTCCAAACTAGATCGGCTCAATTTTTAGCTGGGTCAACTCAGTCTTAGTGATCCCAAAATTTCTATTTCTATCTTCTGCTATCTTCTGAGACTAGGAGGGCTATCTTTCTAACTGGATCGGCCTAGTTATCACTAGATCGGCTCAGTTGAAAACTAGATCGACTCAATCTTCTAGATCTTGAAAAACTAGCTTTCTATACTTTCTATCTTTAGCTTCAATTGAGACTAGATTGGCTCAGTCTCGACTATGTTGGTTCAGTTTGCGTGCCATACATTCCAAAGATTATTTGTGATCCTTTCTTCTCCAAATTAATTTATAGGCTAGACTTATCTTTTTGACTTGATTTTATCTTCATTAAAATATTGAGAGATACTTGAAGAATTGTGAGTACTTGAAGTTTTAAAACTACACAATCTCATAAACATAGTTAGACTTTATAATTTATACTTAAAACTCTTTGTCATTATCAAAATCAATCTTTAGGTGAACAATCTCTCCTTTTTTAATGATGATAAAATTTTTGAGTATATGCAAAATAATATATAATAAGTTTCTAAGAAATACATATTTATAATACGTAAAACCATTTAAACAATAAGAAAATACTTTATTCTAGATAAGCTCAAGCATATACTCAACAATAATTCTCTTCCTTTTTGACAGCATCAAAAAGAATAACTCTAAAAGGAGGTTATCAATAAAATCAAGAAAGTAAAATAATCTAAAAATATTAAGCTTCTCCTTAATATTATAGTTAATCGAGTTTAATTTTTATTCAAAATTTGCTCTTTCCTACTATATGTCATATTTCTTAATTTTATTTTTTGCTTACTCTTGACCAATTCTTGTTCTTAATGAATTTTATTTCTCATAAACAAATTTATATAACATTATGAAAAATATCATAATATTTTGAGTAATTTAATATGTTAAATTCACTTTTTTTATTTACCAAATTTTATTCCTTTTTTTATTATTATAAGTATTTGCTATAATTCAAGGTACCAATTGAGTTTGAAAGTATTTCTTTAAGAAGTTCTACCTATCAAACAAATATGTTAATATTTTAAATTATTTTTAAACTCTAATAATAAAAGTTCATAAATTAATTTTATTCAATCTATCTTCAATCATAATTATTATAATACTCAATTATAATAGTCGATCAAAATAACATCATCAAAATCAATAAGATAAAATATTAAATTATTTAATATGCAATTGACTAATACTCAAATCATATATCAATATTTCAATAAACTTTCAATTGAATGGTAGAAGTAATTATCAATTTACCAAAATCAACTTATCTTCAAGAATATTAACTCCTCCATCTTCCATTTTGTGCCTTGACCATCCACAATTAAGATGCCATTCTCTTTTGGATTAGAGGGATCTCAAGCATACCTGCACTCATAAAGATCAAGTGTATCTTGGTACCCAAGCTAACTTGAGTTCTTTGAGGTTAGTATCAATAGTTCCTTTTGGAACCCAAATTTGCTTGATCTTTATATTTATATGTATTTGCCCAACAATCAAATAATTTATGTCCAGCTTTATTGTATTTAAAGCATGTAATAATTTTTTTATCAAAGTGATATTTATCAATAGAAATTTTTGTATACCTTAGTTTTGCAAAAGAGTTAGTTTTAGATGTCATATTTTATTTATCCATTGACATATGCAAATTTTGTGAACTAATGAAAAAATTATCTATAATTGATTTTAGTTTATTTATTTTATTTTTCAAAATTTTATTCTTTTCTAACAAATCTTGTTGTTTAACTAATAATTCATTCTTTTTATCTACTATGGATTTTAATTTATCTACTTCTTTTTGTAGACTCTCATTTTGTTTAATTAAATCATCTTATTTAGTTTATAAATCTTTCTTATCTTCTTCTTGTCTATCGTTATTTTTATTCAAATTTTGATTATCCTTCTTATGCTCTTTGTTCTTTTTAGATAGCCTTTTAAAATCATTAAATAATTCAGAAAATGCATTATGTAGTTCATCAAAAGTAAAATCATTGGATTGATTTAAGTTTACCTCTTTATTGTGAGCCATCAAGCATAAGTTTGTCTCTTCTTCACTTGAGGATGACTCTTCTTCGAAATTTAAGCTCTCACTACTTTTTCAATTAGTCAATATAGCTTTCCTTCTTAATTTTCTTGAGCTCTTTTTCAATGGACGATAGTCCTTTCTATATTTTCTAAGTTGATCCTTTTCCTCTTTTTCTCTTCTTAGTTCAAAATTTTTCTACTTTCTCATAAATCTCATGATTGAACCTTCTTATAATCATCGCCATTTCTTCATCATCTTTCGAATCCTCGGTAGAGTCACTTGAACTTTCTTCAATGGCCGACGACTTGAGTATAAGAGTTGTGTTCTTCATCTTTTCCTCCTCCATGCTTTGGTTCATATTGATCTCGTGTCATGAGCAATCTGATTAATTCTTTCAAAGCAAACTTACTAAGTTCCTTGGCTTCTTGGATTGTCGTTACTTCTGCTTTCCAAGACTTTGATAAGGATTTAAAAATTTTACATACAAAATCACTGTTATAATAGTCTTTTTCAAGACTTTTTAATTTATTTATAATTTTGGTAAATCTTATAAATGAAGAAAAATCTCTATTTTCTGCCATAAGATCATCTAGATCTGATCAGATCTAGGATAGATATTTCTAAAAAAAAATTAAATGATCTAATCAGATCTAAAAGTTCTTAGATTTGATCATGTTGACCTTATATTAAAAATAAAAATTAAATCTAAATAAGAAAACAACCATTGTTACCTAATTAGGGTAATCCAATTACCTTGATGATGATCCTGATGCTCCTGAGATTCTGGATCGAGCCATGCACATGCCTGGCCTCTACCAGAGTCTACTCAAGTAGGATCCAGAGATTTTCTCCTTCTGAATCAAGACTCCAAAAATCAGATCTAGATCTGATATAAATCTTCTTCAAAAATCTTCTGAAGAAGCAACAGTCGTCTCTCGAAATAGTGTTGTCATCTTCCTGATCTGGTGCCAATCTTCCTTGGATTTTTGCTAGATTTGCGCCCAACTCCTTGGATGTGGAGAGGGGAGAGAGAGGATCAGAGGATGGCATGGAGGAGATGAGGGGTAGCCTTGAGGCATGATGGATCGGTGTAGCCAAAGAACTCTAGGCGTAGATAGGATTTAAATAGATCCTTCTTTAATTTATTTCCACCTGTATCCTTTTCTTTCCATGTGCTGCATCTATGTATCTTCACGTATCATACATGAGATAAGTTTGAATTGGACTCGAGCTTCATCTGCATGAGTTGAAAGATCATTATTGATTGATTTACAATTAAATTTTTATAATTAATTATTTCTAAAAAAAATCATAAAAAATATCAAATAAAAAATAAAAAAGATTAAATAGCATAGATTTTAATAATTCTTTTATTATATTTAATATATTCATCAATTAGTAAGATTGGAACTAAATCAACTTAGGCCATTTGGATGGGATCCAAATGGGAGCTAGCCAACCAAGTAAGAAGGGGTTGATGCATCTATCCAGTTTTCATTTACTACTAGATGCACGCCTACAAAGAGTGCATGCTTTTAGAAAAGAACAGCCTCTAATAGATGGTACTCCTAATTTTCTCTAGCTGGAGTCCAACTAGTGCCCCTAAAAAGCATGCCACTTGCTCTCCCCTAATCTCTCTCTCTCTTTCATCATAGTTCGACTGGACTCTATGGCTTCCATACGAGGAAAACCCTAAAGCCTCTCCACATCTATAAAGAGAAGGGTTTACATGACCAATCTATAAAGGATCCAATCCTATACACCATAGAGAGAGAGAGAGAGACAAACGTAAAGCTCAGGTTTGGAAGTATGGACATAACACAGCCATAGCAAGGCCCGCTCGGAGGGTAGTGTCATCGTAAGGGGGTAAATAGAGAGGGGGACCAAATGCTCTTGCTTTTTTGAAGACAAGGACACCAAAAGTGTACCCCTATCCTGCATCTCCACTGCACTCCCTTCTCCTGCATCTCCACTGCACTCCCTTCTCTATACTCTCCTCTCCTTCCCATAATCTTCTTCTTTCTCTCCCTTTCATATAAGGCAAGCTCTTCCTCTCTTTTTAGTTTTTATTTTTACTTTGTATAACCCTAAGATGGCATGCTCTATTAAAAGGGTTGTTCTTGCATTTTTTGTCCATACCATCCTCACACTTTTCGTCCATACCATCCTCATTCTCTCTTCCATTCTCTTCCTATTGTGGAAACCAAAGAAGGAAAGATGAAGAGCGTTAATCCCACACTCTCTTTCCTCTCTCTCTCTATTATAGAACCGAAAGGGAGGAAATGAAGAAGAGGAGGGCTATCCCCACCCTCTCTTTCCTTGTGCTCATTTGTTGTGAGACCAAAAGAAAGAAAATAGGAAAGGGACCATTCTCTTTCCCTCTTCCCTCGTGTGTGCGCATCATGCATGGGTTAAAAACGAGAGCTCCTATAGAATGGGTTGCAGTCTATGAAAGATGGTTGAATTAACTTGAACAAGCCTATTGGAGTTCATGTGATAAGTTTAGGGTTTATGACTAGTCAGGATTCAATGATTGGAGGGGTGCTAGGAAATTTCTAGGTATGCAAAAGAAATAGTAGTATTTTCAGATAGATCCAAAGTAACTTATTAGTTAAATGTTCAAATAGAATGTCAAGTAAAATTTTTAAAATCAAGATAAATTGGAAGCTTGCATATATACGTAAGAAGACCCTGATCTTTTTTGGTTGATCACTAGAAGATAATGGCTACCAAGTTGTGAGTGAGAATCTAGATATGATTTTGACTAAATAAAAGCTTGATTTTAAAAAATTATAGTTTTATGTGATTTAAAATAGAGGTGCCGAGAATAGATTTGATCAATAAATCGGACAGAAGAGGGGACTTGAAGAAATGGGGGGTTGAGGTCTACATTCAAAATCATGATTTTACTAGGAATCGAGTAGCAACTAAATAAAGAATTTATCGATTAACTTGCCTACTTAGGAATAAAACTATCCATTCAAGAATTGGAATAGATGACTTATTTCAAAGCATTAAAAGTTCATATACATTTCTCTATTGATACTTGCATAATTATGCAGGCTAGGTTAGTATTGAGTTTTCCGGTATTTGCAAGGTAAATAGCACATGCACTTTATAGTTTTTGTGCAAAATTTAGTTGTACCAATAAATATTATGATTATACAATAAATTGCATATGAAATTATGTAATTATGTGAAATTGATTTATCTTTGCACGCATGTTATCACCTATATAATCGAATCATCATCATGAATCAAGTCCGTAAAATAATGTGTTGAACATTCAATTGTAAAAGAAAGGAAGACTGATAAAATCACTGCATATGGAATCGGACTTGATTATATGCTCTACCGTAAGAGTTAAATACGACGACCCTGCCATTGGGGTAAACATGGCATGACCCTACCATAGGGGATATATGTAGTAACCCAGCTATGGGGTAAGCATGGCATGACATAACTGGAGGGGTTAAATATGACTAGTTAAGAACCCAAATCACAGGGTTAAATGTAAAGTGAATGGACCATATCAGTTAAATATGGAGTGATATATGCTATATGGACCATAGCCATTGACTGTAAAGTAGCAGCTGGAATTTAGATACCTGGATATAGATTTTTGTATCGGTGTACGAATGCAAGCATGGTATGATCTTGAAGTTTAGATAATCTATCATACTCTCATCCCAATTATCTATACATTTTATACATCTTATTGAAACAATAAAATGTATCATTCTAATATGTGAATATTATTGAAACTAATTGTCATGAAGTTACCTGTACAAATATATTATAATTGATATATCTTAATTGAGCTAAATTATGTAATTTTACTTGATTCAATTCTATTAAGTGGACTTGTTACTGAGCCATGAAGTGCATAATCTTCACTTATATTTTTTAGATCCAAAGATCAAGTTTTAGGCAAGTGTTGGTATTTTGGACCATGTATATAGAGGCAAGAACAACTTGTAGTTGGTAGATAAAGTTTCTTGGATCAGTTTGTACATGTTGACGTGGATTATATAGATTACATATAAATAGCTTAAATACTTAAGTTTTGAGATGTAGGTATAATAGTTAATTATTTTGTTAACCACTACTACCTTTATGAAGTATATATAATTCAAATTATATTAAATTCATTGACAAATGGAATGCCCCGCATGCTTATAAGATCAATCATCGTGAGTATGCAATGGATGCTCACACCCTCAATGTCGTGAATTTTGGGTTAAGGCATGACCATAGCCTAGAAGAATTTTTTCTAATTTATGAGATAGAATGAGAGGAAGAGAGAAGGCTTGTAAGACAAGCTTTTCTTGTAGTGCATTTTCCTGCGCTTTAATGTTTGAAGACTCAAAACTATATAAAGCTCTAAAGTAGTTCCATGCTTCTTTTTTCATTCTAATCCATAACACCCTTATGGATCCATGATTCATCCTTCAAATGGGAGGGGGAGACCCACATGCACAATAATTATGGAAGTTCATTAGTGATGCACCATCCAAGCATCAAATCCAAAACTTTTGGCTGCCAAGAAGAGAGGTAACTACAATAGCAAGTCTTATAATTCACATAGATGATCTATATCTAATCAATTCCAGAATGCATATACATATTTTGAATATCTTATATATAGTATTTTTTATTATTATCTATCGTCTACTTTAGATTCAAGGATAAAAACATCTAGGACCCTTGTTTTTTAACACCTACTAATATGATCAACAAAGTATATTGTAGCAACCAGCATTAAGTCAAGACTTGGTGAACCCATTAAAAATCATATCAGGATTGGGTTTAGAAAATTCATTCATGTTTAACATTTAAGTGGGGAAGCCTTACATCTTAGCTATAGGATCATCATTATCATAGCTAAAGACATGTATCAAGCAAGATTGTGAGGTCATCCAACATATAAAGATATTGTCTCGAATGATAGATGGACTTTTTGGTCAATACCAAGCTATAATCATATTTTGTGAATTTTATTTATTAAAGATCCAACTGTTGAAAATTGTGTCCCAAAGTTAATGTTAGCCTATTGATGGTAGAGCTATTTCTTATAATTATATATGAATTATAAATGAATAAAATATTATTTTGACTTTTTCATCATAAATTCTTTGCATCTTCTAATGAAGTCCTGTATTGTGATGAAGTTCTTAGGACTATTTAGATTCGATAAAGAAGAATTTATCGTTTAGTCCTTAAATATATTTGCAATCAAATAAAATGTTATTACTAAGGACGATAATATTTATCGAGTATAGATCATTATGTGCCATATGGGTTGGTTGTCCTCTTAATCAAGGAGTATGAAATATTGGTATGGCATGCAGATGAGATATAGGAGTATATCTACACTGAGCATGATCAACT
This sequence comes from Cocos nucifera, assembly GCA_006176705.1. Taxonomy (NCBI): domain Eukaryota; kingdom Viridiplantae; phylum Streptophyta; class Magnoliopsida; order Arecales; family Arecaceae; genus Cocos; species Cocos nucifera. The sequence continues at coordinate 138,233 of QRFJ01000254.1, forward strand.
CTAGAGCTTTCTACTATTAAGAATTGCTCTGAAGGGATATAGATATAAGTATACCTCCAATCTGAGATCACCACGGTGACTTTCAAGCAACTCACTGCACTTTGGTGCTAGACTATCTGAATTTCTAATTCAATGATGGAAGATTTCTAGACATAGTTAAATACTTAAGAAGTCGGTGTGAGAGTCAAGATGGAACTGACTACTTCTAATTTTAGGAGTTATGTTGAATTGTGTTTCAATTTAGCAAAGCTTTAGCTAGGGTAGTCCTTGTGAGGAGTCACAGGACTGATCGCATTGAGATACAATATAAATATACTTTTTAGAGTTGGCAATTTAACTCGAAGTCATCCTAAACACAGAGGTCAAAGGGATGAATTATGTAGTAACCATATTCGAGTAGGTTCTGAATGTTGCGATTGTGACTATTCGACTTATCTGAACATCGGGTACCATTATTAGATCATCAAATAGATTGGTATAAAAATTGGTTCCTATGCTACGGGCTTAGGTTCAAATCTATGGGGTCACACATATTAGATATTTCTACCTGATCTGATGGTTGATGCAAAGTCTCACTGGACTGGGACTCTATGATTAAGAGTCAAATTGGACTGAAACTCTGTGATCAAAAGTCCTACTATATTAAAACTCTGAGTTCTACTTATTTGAGACTCTATAATCAAGAGTCCTACTGATTTGAGACTTTGTGATCGCGAGCTCTACTACTTTAGGATACTGGGATCAAGAGTTCCACTGGTTTGGGACTCTCTGATCAAGAATTTCATATAAATGGGACTTTATTATCCAAACACCCACTAGATTGAAACTCTAAGTTTATGAAAAGATTAATTAGTGATTTGATTACTAATTAACCTAATTTGATTGAGTGATAAGTTTTGGATCAATTCTAATCGATTGGATTCAATTGGATTTGACCCGATTAGGTTATGAGATGATCTAATCATCGAGAAAGATGTTCCCTGATTTAATCGAGGCTTGGGCTTAATTAATTTTTGATTTGATTAGAATTTAATTAAATTAATTTAAGCCTAATTTAGTTAGGTTTATTCTAGTCTAATTAAGCCTAGCCAAATTGGTTTGGGTTGAGACTTAATTGTATAAGAATTTTGAAGTCTAGTTTGACTAGATTTTTCCTTTGCACCCAACTTTGACTTACACCCATATTTCTCCACGAGAAACAAAGTTCTCATAAGTTTTCCACGTGCAAGAGGGCCTCATGCCCTGGTTGTTCATGCCCCATTTGGATAGGATTAGCTTGTTTCAATTTGAAATCAAATGAGATTTGAATTTAAGTTGAGAACCACCTTATATCTCTATCCTCCCACATGCTCTCTACTCTATCTGGTGCAAAATAAAAAGGGACTTCATTGGGGTGTGTGCAACATCTAAGAAAGAGTCCTTAACATGAGCCTCTTCTTCTGCATGAGGAAATTCTGAGATTTTTCCCAAAAGAAAAAATCCAGAGAGAAGGTGGCGTAGGGTTTGGGTGTGTGCTGCCCTAGGATTTCATCCTAATATTCGATAAGTGAGATCATGAGTTGTGAGCATTACAACTCCACGAGATTTTTCAAAGAGCTTTCTCTATCTTCCTCCTATCTCTGCTAATTTCTTGGAGTGTTTAAAAAATCAAAAAAAGGAGATCAACCTCCATCAGCCATCAAAAATTCCGACGAGAAGCTAGCACTCTGGAGAAGCCGATCGAGATTAAGAGCCTTATGTGGACGATCCATAAAGGCCAGATGCTATGTGTGCCTACACCGCAACAAGAAGACCTCTCTATCTAAGTTTTGATTGTAGTGATCGGCTACCCGCATGAAGGTATGGTGTTCTAAACACAAATAGTATACTAGTAGTAAATAGGATTTACTACCTACTGTTCATGTTTTCAGATTTTTTAACACGCATATATATCATATTATAATTCTAGATGTAGGATTTTTTAATGATTAGATCACTAGCATGTTAGATTAATTAGATTAATTTTTTATTTTTGCTATTATTTTTTTAAAAAAAAATTGAAATGAATGCTAGAAACCCTACAGTTTTCCATCAATGGTATTAGAGCTCTAGGTTGTTTAATATGATATATATGCTTTAAGAAATCTATAAATTAGCATATTAGATATATTTAATTTTCGAGTAGCAAGTAATTGGATTGGGTTGTTTGCCATAGCCATCTAATCATAGGAGAAAAGTATGATATAAAGGTCATCTCCTCCCATTCAATGGGATTTTCTTATGGTGGTAGGGGTGCCACTACGATTATATCCCATGAAAATAGAAAGTAAAAGGAGTTTATTAAAATTATTTTAATTCAAATTTTAATCATAAATATATTTAGATTAGATCAAAAGTAGATTCATAATTTTATTTATTTATTGTACATAAATTTAGATTTAAACTTGCAACTAGTAGCTATTTATGAAATAAGCCGACCTATTTTTGAAATAAGTCAGCCCATTTAGTAAACAATACTAGATTGTAAAAATATTTTATAAAATTTTAAAAAAAAATTTGAAATGCCAAATCCCAACCCATCAGCCCAAAACTTAATTAAGAATTAAGGATTATTAATTAGGATCTAGAATTATGAATTAAAGATCCTAAGACAAAAGCATAAAATTTGGATTATTAGATTAGAAGAATTAGATTCATTAATTGTGTTAGATCTAAGATTAGATTAATGAATGGACTTAACTAGAGTAATTGATTAAATCTAATTAAGTGTTGATTTAGATCAGGTCAAGAACTCTATAGATTCAATTATAATAGTTATAGTTGGTCAAGTCCACGCCTTTAACAAGAATCAAATGGACTTGATTCATGGCTCCATGGTTGAGTCCAAAATTACTAGGTAGATCAAATTAAAATTAATTAATCAGTTGGTGTCTAAGATAAATATAGAAGTATAGATCAGTGATTTTTAATTAAGAGCTACTCGCATTGATTCGATCTTCGACGAATTAATAGCATATCTTTTTCACTGATCTTACTTATCTGGCCAACAAGGTGAATTAAATTTTGATTAAATCACTTGGTGATTCGAGTTCACCCATGTCAATTAGGTAAATCAGTATGACTGATTTAGGTATCTCTAAGATCGACTTGAATTAGGTCCTCTTTGATCTGACTTGGTAAAGTTAGTGGGAGGATCATGATTGGCTTGTTAATCTTCTCTTTTTTTAAAAAATGAGTTAATCAAATTTTCTAAAATTATTAGGTTCTTAAAAATAAAATAGTTATAGTGATACCTAGATCATAGCCTCCTATTAAGTTGAGTGATAATGGATCCATTAGTTTGTTAATCATTGGAGGCCCAAAGGCTTGATGCTCATCAACTATTAGAATTATCATTCATAATATGATAATATGACTGTATCTTTCTAGTGGTGGTTTGGCTGGCCGATCAAAGTTGGGTCTAATCATTCATTGGTTAGATGCATCAAATATGATCATGTTAATGGTTGAACCTAACCAAACCTTTTCAATGGAGACCAAAGCCTACTGATTAGATTTTTGAGGTAAAATTAAATTACTATAAGTTATTTAGAAAAATAATTGGTTAAAAATCTATCCATAGATGTATTTGGATTGACCGACCAAAGCTAAGCTTGTATGTAGTCTATGTGGATTCTAGTATCCACTAAGGAATTAAGGTAATTTCTCGAAATAGAGGTAGAGGCTACAAATTTATATAAAATAGTGAAAGAACCTTAGATTAAAATCTAAGTCTTTAGGCTTAATAAATCATATACTAATTAGATTTTGATTTTTCTTTTTTTATAGTTATGGTAACTATCATGTCGCTCCAATGATTATTGGACAATGATAAATTAATGGCACCTAACTTTGATAGCTCGTATCGTAAGTTGAAAATAGTCTTGGAACATGAACGGATTCTGTACATTTTGACAAATCCAACACCTAAGGAGTCGACTCTAAATGCAAGAGGGATGAGTCGAGGCACTTACCAAAAGTGGCTCAACGATCGAACCATCATTCATTATATCATGCTGGTAGGTATGAGCAATGAGTTCAGTTGTAGATTTGAGAATGCTTAGCCACAGAACATGTTTCAAATATTGAACGAGTTCTTTAGCATGCCCAATGATGTTAAGAGGCACAAGACTAGTTGTGCCATCTTCAACGTGCAAAAGAGGGATGGGGCATCAGTTACTGATTATGTATTATACATGATCCAGATGATTAAATGCCTCAGCAAGCTCGGCTTTCCTTTGCATGAGCAGCTTGGGAAAGATACTATTCTAAACTCTTTTCCCAAGTTCTTTCTCCCTTTTCTTACTCATTTTAGAATCACAAAGCCTGCAATCAACTATTATGGTTTGCTAGGATTGTTGCAAAACGTTGAGAAGAATCACCAGCTTCATAAGGAGTCAGTGAATATAGTGGGATGGTCTTCTTCTAATCATCGATCCTTTAAGAAAGGAAAGAAGAATAAGAAAAAGAATAATAATAAGAAGGTGCAGCAGCATGCTGGGATATTTGCACAGGATCAGACCAAGAAACCCAAGCCTGACCAGAGCCAGGCAGTGTGCTACTATTACAAGAAGCAGAAAAATTGAAAGAAGAACTATCCTCAATATATTACCTTCCTGAATTCGAACAGGCCAAGAAAAAAGCAAATAGTTGCTGGACAAGATAATTATATGATAACTTCTTACAATTTCTTAATATATGATACTACTACTTGGGTATTAGATACCGAAAGCTCTTATCATATTTGTAATTTGATGTAGGATTTTCAGGTCGGTAGGAGATTTAAAGAATACAAGAGGTTCCTGAATGTTGGAGATGAAAAACATGTTCCAGTTCTAGCTTTAGAAATCATAAACCTTATATTCAATTCTCATACTGTTGTTCTTAGTAAATATCACTATTATCCAAGTTTTCTATTGAGCATTATCTCTGTAGGCCTTCTAGCCAAAAATAGTTATGAAATTTTGCTAAAATTTTTTTTTGTAATATCATTTTGAATGGTGTTATGATTTTTGTTAGATAATTGAATAATAGAATTTATCTTATATTATAGCCTGTTAACATGGTTCAATCCTCTAATAAACACTCTAGAGTAAATGATATGTCTGAAATCTACCTTTGGAACTATAGACTAGGTCACATTAACAAGAATAGGATAAATAGATTGACTCAAGAGGAAATTCTCGAAATTAATGATTGTGAATTACTTTCAACTTGTGAATCATGTCTTCTTAGAAAGATGATCAAATCATCTTTTATTGAAAAAGATGAATGAGCCAATGAACTTCTAGGTCTAGTACATACTAATATATATGGATTTATGAGCTCAAGTGCTAGAGATGGATATCTCTACTTCATCACTTTCACTGATGACCTATCGAGATATGGGTACATTTACTCGATGAAATATAAGTCGAAATTATTTAAAATATGTTAGAATTAGTGGTGCTCCCAAGTCTTGGAAGGCCACTGGAGGAGTCAGAGTGTTGGCTTTAGAACACTAGGATAAGTATGGTCTAGAGCTAGGATCAGTTTGGTCATAGGGTGGAGGTTCAATCCTCCACGATTATGAGGACCTAGTTTGGGTCTCATGGAGGCTACTAAAAGTTTGGACTAGATTTGGGTCCATGGGATTGAGTGCATGATCAGACCATAGGTGTACATGGATTTGGATGAGTGCATTCAGACCGGATTAGCCTAGGAAGTTTTTTACGGGTTAGGATTTTGATCCACATATAGGTGTATATATACATATATATTATAAACCCTAGGATCTGAGAGAAGAGAAAATAAAGAGAGAACCATTTTCTCCCACATCTCTTCCTCTCTCTGGTTTCTTCATACGCCAAGGTGCCCTAGGGGGCACACCTCCAAGCATGGAGGAAGGAGGCATGCCTCACTCTTCCTTCAGCCTCAACAACGTCAAGGGATCCTGCATAATAATTGGTATCAGAGCCATCTTAATGAGGAGGTGTGAAGGCGAGATCCAGTGCAGGTATGGGAGATTCAATGGAAGTACAAAAAAAATTATTTTTTGGAAGGTCGGTCGGGCCCCCTCTTTCTTCCTCCTGATTGGTGGTGGTTGGTGATTGGCCGTCGATCCCGAGCTTAGCGGCCAACAATCAGCGAACTGACGGCATGGAGGCAATTCTCGATGACCAGGTGGCCGAGCATGGCGTGCGGAGGTGGATCCCGCAATCATCTTAGATGGTGGTGCTTGTGGGTAGAACGCATGAGATCTGGAGGGAGGCAGCTGCGGGAGATCCAGAGAGAAGGCAGCACGACCATCTTCTTCTTCGAGGGAAGTAACATCGTAGGCAGCAGAGTCAACTCCAATGGTGGCGCATGGCAACATGGGTGTGTGTGAGCAGTGGTGACCGGGCCGGCGACAGGCAATGGGGTCTGGTGGCTGCAGGTGCCACGATGGCATTGGATCCGACGGTAGTGACATGCATGCAGCGGAGAGCCAGCCCGGGGAGCATGGATCCGATGAAGGAGCGTTGATCCGATGGTGGTCGTGCCCAGATCTGATGATGGCATGCGGATCCGAGTCGGTGAGATGGTGCAGGGGCCCCTCTTCCTCCCAACACGTGGATCCAATCCGACGATGGTGGCGCACGAATGGCGGCAGCAAGGCATGCTGCAGCATCTATCCGATGGTGGTGGTGCCTGGATCTGACGATCGCACGGGCATAGATCGGTCAGCGGTGGTCCGTGGCAGTAGGCGGTCCAATTCTTTGGTTTGGATGGGTAAAGAAGAAAGCAGGAACCTAGAAGGTTCCAGGAGAGAGAAAAAAATTGGGTTTGTTTTTGATTTTTTGATTTGCTTTTCTCTCCTATTCATGATTGTTCTTCTGGATGTAGCTTCACATGGTATTAAAAAAAAATAAAAATATGCAAAGGTTGTATTGCTGGTGATGATTTTTTGTTTGGCATGTCAGAGGAGAGATCACTCAAGGACTCAAGATCGAGATGGAGCTGAAGAAGCAACTATTTAGTCTGGTGGAAGACTATGAAAAATAATTGGGGTGTATTTAGCGTTGTGATCGGTTGGAGCCTTGAAGGTGATGAAGATGGATGATCCATAAAAGTCCAGTAGGTTAGGATTGGATGGCTGTAGAGTGATGTAGAGACTAGGCAGGGAGGGCTGGAGTGCTGCAGTAATGCTATCCTGGAGGTACAAAAGCTGAGAGAGGCTCGACGGTGCAACAGTCGAGGAGGGTATCTCAGTAAAGAGTATCAGGAGGCATCTTAGGGAGACTAAGAGCAAGTCTCAGAGAGAGCCAGGGGGTCTTATAGAGCGCCAAGGGCATCTAGCAGTCGGAAGTATTTTGAATCAGGTTTCTTCTGTAGGAGCATCAGGAAGAGTCATGATTTAGGTGGAGGATGATTTGTGTATAGCAAGAGAGGATCCAGATACCTATAAGGAGGCGATGTCGAGATGAGTCAAAGAGTGCTCGAGTGCTATAATAGTGCTTTCCTGGAGGCACAAGATTAAGAGAGGCTTGGTGGTGCAGCAGCCGAGGGAGATATCTCAATAGAGAGTATCAAAAGACATCTCAGAAAGATCAGGAGTAGATCTCAGGAAGAGCCAGAGAGTCTCAAGAGTCTCGAGATGAGATAGGTGGGTCTGAGCCTAGGGTAGTGTTTGAGCTATAGTTCCTCTGGGCAAAATTGAAGCGATGGTTAGTGCAAGGGCAGAAGAAGTGCTAGGGTGGAATTTTCTAGAATTCAGAGGAGTTGGATGGGCTCCTATATATTTTGGAGATGCCCGTGGGTTACGAAGGTATCCGAGATAGCTTCAAAAGGATCCATGGAGTACGAAGGATCCGAAGGAGCAGCAACGGTGAACGAGGTGCAGCGGAAGGCCCAGCAATGTAGCTTTAGATGGTTGGCCTTGGGTGACTCGGTGATAGAGTTAGATTCTTCTGCGGCATTAGATGGACTTTGGATTAGATGGAGCTCTAGAGTGGTGGCTTCATAGGTGGAGCTCTAGAGAGGTGGCTTCACAGGTAAAACTCCGGAGTGGTGGCTTCACAAGTGGAGAAAAAATTTGGCATGAGTTCAGAGTGGAGGGGTGCAGGAGGATCGATATCTTAGCACTAGCATCGATGATGCACAGTTTCAGGTAGAGCGACACGTACAGGTGGACAGGCATAGTTCTAAAGAGATCATGTCAGATGGTATAGCATGTGCTGGTGCAGAAATGCTGTAAGTTCTCTAGAAAAGTTTAGAAAAGGTGATGCAGCAGTTAAGCAGAAGGGATCCTACAATATAGGATGGTGGTGAGAAGCAAGCCAGATCTTCAGCTATGGAGGCGGTCATTCCAAAGATCTTCAAGGGTGCACAACAACTGAAGAGGATTGGTAGAGATGTTAGAGTTTGCACGGTGAGCCATCTAAATGCGTTGTGGAGCATAGGTTGGTGTTGCAGCCACAAGGTTAAAGCAGGTGGACATCATTTCGAGGCCAAAGAGTGCAGTGGAGCACGAGTATCAGGGACTACAGAGCACAGATCGATGTTGCAGCTAAGAAGATGAGGTGGCTTCGATGGGATGGTGTCAGCTTTGGAGGCAGTAGGATGGTGTAGATGGTTCACGTAGAGTTTGCCAACGCTTGGGATACCAAGATGGAGATTGTTAGGATTAGTGGTGCTCCCAAGCCTTGGAAGGCCACTAGAGGAGTTAGGATGTTGGCTCCAAGAGACTAGGATAGGTATGGTCCTAGGGCTAAAATTGGTTTGGTCCTAGGGTGGAGGTTCAGTCCTCCATGATCATGAGGCCCTAGTTTGGATCTCATAGGGGCTACTCAAAGATTAGACTAGATTTGGGTCCATGGGATTAAGTGCATTATCAGACCATGGGTGTACATGGATTTGGATGAATGCATTCAAACTGGGTTAGCCCAAAGAGTTTTTTATGGATTAGGATTTCGATCCATGTACAGGTATATAAATATATGTATATTGTAAACCCTAGGATTTGAGAGAAGAGAAAATAAAAAGAGAATCATTTTATCCCACATCTCTCCCTCTCTCTGGTTTCTTCACACGCCAAGGTGCCCTAGGGGGTGCACCTCCAAGCATGAAGGAAGGAGGCATGCCCCACTCTTCCTTCAGCCTCAACAACGTCAAGGGATCCTACACAATAAAATATTCAAATTATTCCATAATGAGGTAGAAAAGCAAACTAGAAAGAGTATTAAAATTCTTCGATCTGACTGAGGGAGTGAATACCTTTTCAGTGAGTTTCTAATATATCTAGGAGAGAATATGATTCTCTTCCAATGGACTTCTCCTAAAACATCATAACATAATGGTGTGTTTGAAAGAAGAAATCGAATCTTGTTAGATATGGTTCGATCTATGATGGACTTTGCCAGTTTGCCGATCTTCTTTTGAAAATATGCACTCGAGTTGGCTAGTTATATTCTAAATATGGTTACGAGTAAGTCTATAGCTAAAATGCCATATGAGATATGGACAAGGCGTAAGCCAGTACTTTCACATCTTAGGATTTGAGGGTGTTTGGTTTATATCAAATATTTAAAAATGAATAAGCTGAGACCTAAGTCTAACAAGTATATTTTTATAGGACACCTAAAAGAGACCAAATGATATTATTTCTACCTTGTTGATGAACAAAAGGTGTTTTTTAGCCTTAAGATAATCTTTTTAGAAAAGAAATGTTTTGGTGAAGGAACTAATGCCTCAAAGATCGAACTTGAGAAAATTCGATAGATGAAAAAAGTGACACATGTAGCTGAGCCAGAACTAGATTTAATTAGATCAAATCAAAGCCCAATGTGAAGGAAAAAATCCTATTTTTTGGGTCAGGTTCGTTCAGATCTGATTGGATCAAGAGGAATATTTTAAAAAAAAAATTTCTTAGATTCAAATTAGATCTGAGACTCTTCAGATTTGATCTTATTGATCTGATAAAATAAAATAAAATCTAATTTAATCATACCTTTATTATGGGTAATCCTATTATCCTATGATGATCTCGATGTTTGCCTGAGGTTCTGGATGTAGCCACGCAAGCACCTAGCCTCTACCGATATCCACTAGGGTAGGATCTGAAGATCTTCTCCTTCTTAATCTATCCTCCAAAAATCAGATTTGGATCTGATCTTGAAGGTCTTCAAAATGGCTTTTGAAAATCAGTCGTTGTCTCTTGCAGCAGTGCTGCCTTCTTCCTTTTCTGTCTCCTTTCTCTTGCTCGGATCGCACCAAACTTGCACCCAAAAACTCTTAGACATGGATAGGAGAGAGAGGACCTAAAGGTGGCATGGAGAGGGAGGGAGAGAAGCCTTATGGCATGGGCAAAGGGTAGAACTTTTTTTATTCTAGGCACAGATAGGGTTTATATAGACCCTGTTGCACTATGCAGTGCCACATCATTTCAGTCAATCACGACTCTTCCAACTGACAGCACCACCATTACACACAAATAGACTCTCAGATGATGACTTTTGATCATTTATATCAGACATAAAATCTAAGTCTATATACCCCTGGACTTGGAGTTCTCCATTACCAAAAATCAACAATATATCCTTAGTTCTTCTCAAGTACTTAAGGATACATTTCACAGAAGTCTAGTGTTCTTCATCTGGATTCGACTGATATCTGCTCGTGACACTCATAGCATGGGCTATATCAGGTCGTGTACATAACATGGCATACATGAGGCTCCCTATTGTTGAAGCATAAGAGATCTTGCTCATGCATTTAATCTCCTCTGATGTGTTGGGACATATTTTCTTAGAGAGATGAATGCCATGTCTGAAAGGTACTAATCCCCCCTTGGACTTTTCCATGCTAAACCTCTTTAACACTTTCTCTATGTACATCTTCTATGAAAGACCTAGCATCCTATTCGGTCTATCTCTATAGACTTTGATTCCTAAAATGAAGGATACTTCTCGTAGGTCTTTCATGGAGAATTCTTTAGATAACCACATTTTAACTGCGGTCAACATGGGAATATCATTTTCAATAAGGAGGATATCATCCACGTACAGTATGAGAAAGATAATAGCGCTCCGACTGACCTTTTCAAAAATACATGATTCCTCCTCATTTTTTATGAAATCAAATAATTTGATTACATCATTAAAATGAGTATTCTAGCTCCGAGATGCTTGCTTAAGTCCATATATGGACCTTTGTAGCTTGCATACTTTATGATCAACATCACTAGATGTGAAATCTAGCGGCTATTTTATATAGATATCTTCCTCAAGGTATCCATTTAAGAATACCGTTTTCACGTCTATTTGCCATATTTCATAATCGAAATAAGCTACAATAGCAAGCAATGTGCAGATAGATTTTAGCATAGCTACTGACGAAAAGGTACCCTGATAGTCAATGCTTTCGTACTGACTATAATCTTTTATCACTAATCTAGCTTTGAATGTCTCCACATTCCCATCTATACCAATCTTTTTCTTGTAGATCCATTTACATCTAATAGGTACTATACCTTTTGATGGATCTACTAAGGTTCAGACTTGATTTGAGTGCATCGAATCAATTTCTAACTGCATTATCTCTAACCATATTTCGGAGTCGATATCCGAAATCGCCTCGTCATAGGTTTTGGGATCACCATGAACCCCATTACCTACGAAGAATATTTTCTCTACTTTCTCTGAAATAGTACCTAAGTACCTCTCAGGAGGATGAAAAATACTTTTCAATCTTTGAGGTGGAGGTAGTGATTGTATTGACTCAACCTAATTTTGTTCCATGGGGTCCTTAGCTCATTGCTCTTGAGAGACTTTCTCCTCGAGCTTGATCTACTTTTCAATGCCGCTATCTTGAATAAACTATTTTTAAAGAAAGATGGCATGCCGACTCACAATCACATTATAGTCTTCTGAAATGTAGAAATAATATCCTAATGATTCTTTAGGATATCATATAAATCAAGCTCTAAAGGACCTATAGTCTAACTTGTCCACTTGTTGTATTTTGACATGAGCTGGATAACCCCAAATTCTGAGATGACTCAGACTTGGTTTCTTACCATGCCATATCTCATACAGTATGGTAGGAACGATTTTAGAGGAAACCCTATTCAGTAAATATATTGCAGTTAACAGACTATGTCTTCAAAGAAAATCAGGAAGGTCTATGAAGCTCATCATAGATCGGACCATATCTAATAGGATCCAATTTCTCCATTCTGAAACTCTATTGAGTTGAGATGTTACAGGTGGAGTCCATTGAGAGACTATGCCATTTTGCTTGAGATAGTTCAGAAATTTTTGACTAAGGTATTCACCTCCTCGATCTGATCGAAGAACCTTAATGGATTTTTCAGTTTGCTTTTTGACTTCATGTCTGAATTTCTTAAACTTTTCAAAAGCTTAAGACTTGTGTCTCACAAGATACACATACCCATACCGAGATAAATCATCGATAAAGGTTATGAAGTAATCAAAGTTGCCTCTGATCGATACATCAAATGGGCCGCACGTATCAGTATATACTAGGATAAGTAGATCCGTGGCCCTTTTCTCATATCCTACAAAAAGGAGCTTAGTCATTTTGCCATTAAGACATGATTCACAAATTGGATATGGCTCGGAGGTCAATGGACTCAATAGTCCAATTTTTTCCAATTTGTTAATCCTATCTTCTGCTATATGACCTAGCTTTAGGTGCCATAGATACCTATCGTTTGGACTATCCCTGGATCATTTTACAGCATTCACATTTTGCTCAATATTAAAAATAGATATATCAATATGTAATTGATAGAGACTATTAATGAGGAAACTACTTGCAATTTTATTTCTTTCATAAAGAATATTATAATGGTCCTTAAGAAAACTAATTACATAGCCTTCTTGTGCTAAACATGAAATAGAAATCAAATTTCTGCTTGCGACAGGCACATAATAACAATCCCTAAGTACTAAATCTAAGTCAGATGGTAGTCGAAGAGGGTAGGTTCTCACGGTCAAAGCAGCAACTTTTGCTCCATTTTCGATGCGTAAGATCATCTCACCATCCCTCAGCCTCCTGCTATCCTGAAGACCCTATATGGAAGTACACAAATGAGCACTAGAATCAGAGTCAAGCACCCAACTGGATGCAGAAGAAATCGTAAGGTTAGATTCAATAACGAGCATACCTCCAGAAGGACCTGTCTCCTTCTTATTCTTCAGGATGGCTAGATATGTAGGATAGTTTCGCTTCCAATGGCCGTCAATATTATAATGGAAACACTTTCCTTTGTTAGCGGCCTTCTTCTTCAACTCTACCTTCTTTTTCTTTCCACCTTGCATCTTCTATCTTTTCACAGACTTCTTCTTCTTTCCAAAAGACTTTCTCTTGGAAGAAGTCCGTTCTATAGCAAGTACTGAGCCTTTAAAATTTTTCATAGAAAGCTCAGCAGTAACTTGCATATTCATAAGCTTAGTCAGAGTATTCTGAAGTTTATGCATATGGTAGTTCATGATGAACTGCCTATATACATCAGTCAAGGATTGCAGAATTATATCATTCTATAAATTCTGATCTAACTTCACTCCAAGCTTCTCAAGCTCTTCCAAGTTCTTGATCATCATCAGACAATCATCTTGGACTGACTGCCCATCACGCATTTTAGCCTTAAACAGTCGTTTAGTGACCTGATATTTGGCTACATGACTCTATTCACCAAACAAATCTTGCAGGTGATCCAACATTTGGTGGATAGTCTTGATACCTTCATGTTGGCATTGAAGCTCATCAGACATCGAGCCCAACATATAGTATCTGATTTTGTTATCTTCATCCATCCATTTATCAAGAGATGCTTTCTATTCAGCGAGCGGATGGGTTGGTAAGGTGGGATGATCCTAGTCCAATACATGAGATAATTTTTTGAAATCCAAAATAATTTTGAAGTTTTGGAGCCAATCCTTGTAATTGGGTTCAGTCAGTCTATGGGTATCCAGGATACGAGCTAGTGGATTGGATGCAGACATTTTTCTTTTTTCTGTAGAGAGTCAAAATTTCTAGTTAGATTTTGTAATTAAGACTTGACCAATTTATTTAGAAATTTGATTTTTAAATAAATTAGCTTCCACTATTTTCTTTGGATCCCTACACTTTCTCTATAGAGATGCAAAAATCTCTATGATTAATGATTTCTAATGGATGGTGCAGTCCCACCAACTGACTCATCACCCCACCTAATAGTTATTGGTGATGGGTTAGCCAATGAATGAACAACTCTTGTCCAATGATTCTCTAATCATGGTGCACCCAGGCTTGGTCTCTAATTCATGAATCTCATCGTGCTTGGAATATTGATTAACTCCTTAGTTAAGTCAGACCCACCATTTGCATAGATTGAATTTCTAATTAGGTCTCTCACTGTATCCAAAATATTAAGCACAATCCATCCTCTAGTCCGTAGCATCCAATGTCTAATAGATATAGTTGCATCTTTCTACAACAATTGAACCACTGTGACCAGTCGAGAATAATCAACTTTGGGAAGGACCCACATATCTACAATGGTGGAAGACCTTAGACTTAATCTTTTTTTAGGAAGATTTGATTTAGGTCTCTTTAAACTTGACTTGACCTAGCCATAACCATTATGACTAACCTAATGGCATGAGTTAGCTCAGATTATTAGCCACCTTAGATCAGGACTGAGTCGATAAATATGGCCAGATAAGTGAGATCGATGGAAGGGATATGCTATTAACTCGTTAAGAATGCATTCGAGTCGAGTAGCTCCCAATTAAAAATCAGTTGGTCATATCTGTCAAACTTACCTTAGACACCAAATTATTGAGCCAGAATCAATCGGGTTAGCCTACAATTCAGACTCTAACCATTGAACCTAATTAGGTCTTAACTTGATCGATCACTTATGTGACTCGACCTTGACCTAGACTTAATCCTATTAGGCTGATCAATTTAAGCACTCTTGATCCCATCTAACCAACTCTTGATTCGATTTGATCAACCACTAGACCTAATTGAGCTACCCAAGTCCGAACCCAATTTTATGAATATATCTTAGATCTAAAAATTCTTAATTTTAGACCTAATATATTTAATAATCTTAATTTTTAATTAAATTTAGGGTTCATAAATAAAATATGTAAATAAAATTCTAGGATTTTAGGATCTAGGGTTTTGCAGAAAATAAGTTTTTTTTTATTTCTAATTAAGGATGAATGTGCAGCATCCCTACACATCATAAGAACATCCCATTGAATGGGAGGAGAGGGTCCTTAAATCCTTCTTTATTCTTATGACCGGACAATCAAGAAAAATATCTTAATTAGAAATATGATGAATCTATAAAACTAGTTAGATCTACATCATATATCATGTATAAATATTTATCTAACTTAAAAATATGTTTTAGATCTAAATTATCTCATAAATATCGAAAAAATAAAATTTAAATTTAATCATATCAAATTAAATTTATTCAAGATAATTTTGTAGATTTATTCTACAACTAGTCTAAACATGCATCAATCAAATCTCATATGAATAAATTAAATATATTTATTTTCTATTTTTTAGATTTAATTATAATATTTAAAATAATAAAAAATAATAAATAAATAGATCTAAAAATTATAATTAATTAAATTAAAATTATGATGATATTAGACTACACATAGAACAATTCTATTCCTAGTCTAGTTATGCATCTCATACATCTTAGATCTAAATTATTTAATTTTAATTTTTTAATTTTAAATATAATAACATCTCATGTGATATTTAAAATTATCTAATTATTAGATCAAAATTAAAATAAAATTAGATCTAATGAATTTTGATAACCTGGCTCTGATACCAATTGAAGGAAAAAATCTATTTTTTGGATTAGGTTCATTCAGATCCGATTAGATTAGGAGGGATATTTCAAAAAAAAAAATTCTAAGATCTTAATTAGATCTGAGACTCCTCAGGTCTAACCTTATTGATCTGATAATAAAATAAAAATAAATATAAAAAAAATTAAATCTAATTTAATCATATCTTTGTTATGGGTAATCCCATTACCCTATGATGATCCCAATATTTGCCTGAGGTTCTGGATGTAGCTACGCAAGCGTCTGGCCTCTACCAGTATCCACTAAGATAGGATCTAGAGATCTTCTTCTTCTTAATCTATCCTCCAAAAATCAGATCTGGATCTGATCTTGAAGGTCTTCAAAATAGCTTTTGAAGATCAGTCGTTGTCTCTTGCAGTAGTGCTGCCTTCTTTCTTTCCTGTCGCCTTTCTCTTGCTTGGATCGCACCAAACATGTGCCCAAAAACTCTTGGATGTAGATAGGAGAGAGAGGATCTGAAGGTGGCATGGAGAGGGAGGGAGAGAAGCCTTGTGTCATGGGCAAAGGGTAGAACTTTTTTTATTCTAGGTGCAGATAGGGTTTATATAGACCCTGCTGCACCATGCAGTGCCACATCATCCCAGTCAATCACGGCTTTTTATGCAATCAAATCTATATTTGATCGATGAAATGACATCATCTGATCCAATTAGATTAGAGTCCCTCATAAACCTCCTTAAGTGGCACCAAGACTGATCAAACAGGACTCTTTGGCACCACCTAAGTTGAAACCATGAAGCAACCTAGAGTCCCATCTGTATGGACTCTAGGCATGATCCTCATGGGGTGCATGCCTCCCTAAGCGTGTGCCCCCTCCCTTTCTTCCTTTTAGAAGGGGGACAAAACCCCATGTTCTCTCCTATGGGTGCATGACATATGAGCAGATGTCTAAGTATCAAAGGTCAACATTTGACCAAAGTCAAAAGATAAGATTTAGCAGGTGATGGAAAATGGTAGGTATTATCTCAAATTTATCTCATAAATTAAGATAACCCCTTTCTGACCTAGACAAGCTCCAGTCAGATCAAGTAAAGATTTTTGAGTGAGTCCAAACAGATTTAGCTCAATCGAGACAAGCTTTAATGATTGTTGAAGAAGAACATTAGGCTCAATCGTGTGCTAGCACGATTTTCTTAAACCTAATTGAATCTTATTCAAATCAATTGAAAGAGATTAGTCCAATTGATGATATTCAAATCCAAACCCTTATTTGTGTGATCTAGTTAGGTTCAGTTTTATATGGTAATGGGATATGTCGTGATCTCTATCATCGACATCATCGAAATACCTTCTGATGGATCAGAAATTTTCTGATTCAGACAACTAGTATGATCGATCATCCATATCACTTTAATTGCCCCCAAAATCCACCAGTAACACCTAGCAGCATATGGTGGCAATCCATCAAAACTAAAAATTAACCTCTTGGTGCAGTTATCTATGTGATTAAGTTCCTCTATCTTGAGCTCCGATCGGATTAGGATTAAGGTGATCTCATCAAACCCTAATTTCTGTCATATGAATTAATCATTCGATTCAAGTCTAATATAAAAATCCTAATAGAAACTCTTTCTATTATTTCACTCTGTCATGGCCATGGACTTATGGACTTGATTCTCATGATCTTCATAGGGCTGCTACTCATCTACCGAGGTAGATAGATCTCCTATTGGTGCAATCCAATTTCTATAATGAACATGCTATAGCCAACATACACCTCAGAATTTTGAATGGCTAGGAGACCGAGTTATGGTGTAGTCAAACTATAACACCCTCAAACTGAACTGTCAATGCACCTTAGGTCAAAGAACCAGACACACCACTGCAGCTTCGAGCCAGTCATCGACGAGAAGGTACACTTCCTCATAACTGCTCGAGGTGGTCACGCTCAGTGCCCTTATTCTTCAATGAGTATCTGTACTCTCGCTCTGATGTCTTTACACCATAGATTCAAGACTCATCTATCCTAAAGAAGCGATCATACACCAACCTTCTAGATCAATCACCATCCTAATGATGATCATACAATCGAGAGCATTTTATGAGTTAACAATGAAAATTCATATCTTAAATTTTCAACTCTTGAAAATATGAACCATCATTACCATTAACTCAAGAAATGTATCACCGACACTTTCAAATACACATTGTGATAGAAAATAATCTATTTTATTATTTATAGTCAAAATTAGAATTTTGCCCTTAGATGTGTATTACAAGTATCAGCAAATTTTGACTTCTAGGGCACACTAAGGCAATCTTTTTAGAAAAAAAGTTTCTTAGTGAAGGAACTCATGCCTCAAAGATCGAACTTGAGAAAATTCGATAGGTGGAAAAACTGACACATATAGTTGGACTAGAACTAGATTTAATTAGATCAAATCAAAGCCCAATGTACCTACATTCTTAAGGCGATCTGGTGGAGTACCATATCAGGAGGATAGATACTATAGTTTATTCCAGGATGGGGATCCTATCAAACTTGATGAAAACGATGAGAATCCAATCACCTACATAAATATAATGTAGAGATCCGATTCTAAGAAATAGTTTGAATTTACAAAATCTAAAAAAGAGTCTATGAAGGTCAATAATGTATGGACATTAGTTGATCCACCTAAAGGGATAAAATCCATTGGATGTAAGTGGATCTCCAAAAGAAAAAGGGGCGCAGATAGAAAGGTGGAGATCTATAAGGCCCATCTGATTGTTAAGGGATATCATCAACATTATGGTATAAACTATGATGAGATTTCTTTTTTTGCAGTAATGCTTCAATCCATTCAGATTATGTTTACGATAGCTGCCCATCTGAACTATAAAATTTGGCAGATATATGTAAAGATAGCTTTTCTAAATGGAGAGCTGGTCGAAGAGGTATATATGATATAATCTAAAGAGTTCATATCCACAGATAAGTCTAAGATGTGCAAGTTTCAAAGATCAATTTATGAATTAAAGCAGACATCTCGAAGTTGGAACATATATTTTGATAAGATGATTAAAATATATGGCTTTATTAAGAATGAAGAAGAGTCCTACATGTACAAGTGAGCTAATATCTAGTATTTGTATTTCTTATGTTGCATGTGGATGACATTCTTTTAATTGAGAATGACGTTCCTGCATAAAAGAAAATAAAAATTTGACTGTCATCTCAATTCTCTATGAAAGACTTGAGAGAAGCATCTTACATCATAGGGATGAAGATCTATAGGAATAGATCTAAAAGATTACTCGAGTTGTCCTAGTCCACGTATATAGATACTATGCTGAAGTGATTTAGTATGGAGAATTCTAAGAAGGGTTATCTACTAATAGGCCATAGAATTTCTCTCTCAAAGAGAAATTATCTGACAATACCTCAAGAGAAAGAGTATATGAGTAGAATTTTATATGCTTCGATAATGGATTCTATTATATATGCCATGATATATACGAGATCAGATGTGACATACTTACTAGGGATAGTAAGTAGATACCAATCTGATCTAGAAGAGAACTACTAGAAGGTTGTTAAAATCATCCTTAAGAATTTAAGAAATACTAAAGACTAGTGGCTTATTTATGGTGAGTTAGATTTGAAACTTATAGGATTTACAGACTCTAATTTTCAATCTGACCATGATGATAGCAAAAGTATATCGAGATATGCATTTATTCTTAACGATGGAGTTATCTACTGAAAAAGTTTCAAGCAGCATACTATGATCGACTCAGTATAAGAAGCGGAATATGTCGCTATATCAGATGCTGCCAAAAATGCTATGTGACTGAGAAAATTAATCATCGAGCTTGGAGTAGCACACTTCCTTAATAGTCCAATTCTGGTCTACTGTGATAGCTTTAGAACCATTGCTCAGGTGAAGAAACTGAAGGCACACCAACGGATGAAGCATATTTTATATTGCTACCATCTTGTCTGAAAGATCGTGGATCAAGATAACGTTGATCTTTAGAAGATCGAGGGAAATGAGAACTTGGCCAACCCATTCACTAAAGCTATTGTGATAAAGGAGTTCGACGAATACAAGTCGAAGATAGGTATTAGATATTGTACCAATTGACTTTAGTCCAAGTAAAAGTCTATTGAAAATTATGTTCTAGAGCTAATCATCAACCTATTGAAGGTTGAAGTATTTCTTATAATTATATATCAATTATAAATAAATAAAATATTATTTTAGCATTTTCATCATAAATTTTTTGTATTTTCTAATGAATTTCATATTGTGATGAAGTCTTTAGGACTATTTAGAATCAATAAAGGAGAATTTATCGTTTACTCCTTAAATCTATTTGGGACCAAATGATACGTTGTTACTAAAGATGATAATATTTATCGAGTGTAGGTTGTTGTGTACCATATGGATTGATCGTCCTTTTAACCAAGAAGTCTGGAGACACTGGTATAGCATGCAAGTGAGATGTAGGGGTATATCTGCACTAAACGTGACTAATTTCAAAGCTTTCTACTATGAAAAATTGCTCCAAAAGGATATAGGTATAAGTATCCCTCCGACCTGAGATCATCATAATGACTTTCAAGCAACTCACTATGCTTTGGTACTGAACTACCTAAATTTTTAATTCAATGATGGAAGATTTCTGGGCATAGCCAAGTACTTAAGAAGTCGGTGTGTGAGTTAAGATGAGATTGACCACTCCTGATTTCAAAAGTTATATTGAATTATATTTTGATTTAGCAAAGCCTAAGTCAGGATAGTCTTTATAAGGAGTCATAGGACTGATTATGTTAAGATACAATATGGATGTACTTTTTAGAGTTGATAGTTTAACTTTGAATTATCTTAAACATAGAGGTCAAAGAGATGAATTATGTGATAACCATATTCGAGTAGGTTCTAAATATTGCGATTGCGACTATTCAACCTATCTAGATATCGGATACTATTGCTAGATAGTCACATCAATTGGTATAAAAATTGATTCCTATGCTACCGACTTAGGTTCGAACCTATAGAGTCATACACATTAGAGATTCCTATCTAATCTGATAGCTAATGCAGACTCCCACTGAACTAAAACTCTATGATCAAGAGTCTCACTGGATTGGAACTCTATGATCAAGAGTCCTCTACATTAAGATCCTAAATTCTACTTGTCTGAGACTTTGTGATCAAAAGTCCTACTAGTCTGGAACTCTGTGATCACAAGTTCCACTAGTTTGCAATACTAGGATCAAGAGTCCCACTAGTTTGAGACTCTCTGATCAAGAGTTTCATATAGATGGGACTCTATTGCTCAGACACCCATTGGATTGGAACTTTGAGTTTATGAAAGAATTAATTAATGATTTGATTGCTAATTAACTCAATTTAATTGAGTGATGAGTTTTTGGTCAAGTCTAATTCAATTGGGTTCGATCTTATTAGGTTATAAGATGACTGAGGAAGAATATTTTCTAATTTGATCAGAACTTAGACTTAATTAATTCTTAATTTGATTAGAATTTAATTAAGTTAATTTAAGTCTAATTTAGTTAGATTTATTCTAGTCTAATTAAGCCTAGCCAAATTTATTTGGGTTAGGACTAAATTGGATAAGAATTTTGAAGTCTAGTTTGACTAGACTTTTCCCTTGCACCCACCTTTGACTTGCACCCATATTTCTCCATGAGAATTAGAGTTCTTGTAAGTTTTCCAAGGGCAAGATGGTCTCACGCCCTGGTTGTTCATGCCCCATTTGGATGGGATTAGGTTGTTTCAATTTGAAATCAAATGATATTTGAATTTAAGTTGACAACCACCTTATCTCTATCCTCCCACAGGCTCTCTACTTTGTTTGGTGCAAAATAAAAAGGGATTTCATTGGGGCATGTGCAACATCTAAGAAAGAGTCCTTCTCAATGTGAGCCTCTTCTTCTGCATGAGGAAATTCTAAGATTTTTCCCAAGAGAAAAAATCCAGAGAGTGTAGCATAGGGTTTGGGTGTGTGCTGCCCTCGGATTTTATCCTAGAGTTAGGGAAGTGAGATCATGAGCTGTGAGTGTCACAACTCCATGAGATTTTTCACAGAGCTTTCTCTATCTCTCTTCTATCTTTGCTGATTTTTTGGAGTGTCTAAAAAATTAGAAGAAGAAAATTGATTGAGATCAATCTCCATCAACCATCGAAGGTTTTAGCAAGAAGCTAGCACTCCGGAGAAGTCGATCAAAATCAGGAGTCTTGTGTGGATGATCCATAGAGGTTAGATGCTGTGTGGCTGCATCGCGATGAGAGGACCTCCCTATCTAAGTTTTGATTTTGGTGATCGACTACCCGCATGAAGATATTGTGTTCTAAACACAAATAGTGTAGTAGTATATAGGATTTACTACCTACTATTCATGTTTTTAGATTTTCACTACTATAGAACCGGGCTACGGCAATAATTTGTAACCACTACCGTAGCCTAAAAAATTACTGCTATAGAATATAACAGTGGTTAGCTAACCGCAGTCACTACAGCCATCACCGTAGTCTATGGCAGCAGTTGTTGCAGCGATTATGGAAATCGCTGCCATAAACATCTATTGCAGTGGTTTCCAAACCATTACCATAGGCTTGTGTATGGCAGTGGTTATAGAATCATTATGATAGACTAGTCTATGGTAGTGGTTATGAAACTGCTGTCATAGACTTGTCTATAAAAGCGATTACATAACCGCTGCCATAGGTCTAATCCAGTGGTTGCCACATTACCTATGGCAGCAGTTGGCACATCTACGACAGCAATTGTAAAACCACTACCGTAGCTTTTGAATAATTAAAAATATATAAAATTTTTAATTTTTTATATATTTTACCTGATAAATATAGAGATATATAACACAAAAAAATATTATAAACATAAAAATATTTCTAAAATGCTAAAATTTTATTGTCGAATAAAATTTATTACAATATTTTTTTCAAAAAATACATCAAAAGTCCCCTAAATCTGTATCATCATCATCCCTGGGAGATGGAGCACGAGCTAGAGCTGGAATTGAAGCTAAAATCGAAGCTGGAGCTGGAGTTAGAGCTAGAGTTGGAATGCACACCAACATATCCTCAAAGCCCTTGAAGGTACCTTCAAAATGCATGCTGAGCATCGACATCATGTCTCTCATGATGCTCTCTAGATGAGATGTGTGCTCCTCAGCCCAATCTACCTGTGTCGCAACATGATCTATCCATGCCAACACTGCCTTAAGCTCCTTCCGACTGATGACACTGAAAGTCTATGAAGAGATGCTCGCCTCTGATCAATAGCTGGTCAGTGTATGTCCGAGCCTGCATCAAATCCTTCCAGAGTGCTCAAACCCCAAGACCTAAGATAAATGGTCATAGGGGCCAGAGGTATCCGAGCCCTCGCTCGCGAGCGCATCTAACTGATCCTGTAATTATAAATATAAATAAAATTTTATAAAAAATGCTATAATACTAATCATATATACTAATATATTTAATACTTATAAAAAAAATATCTCGATCGCGATGTTTATCGACCTGTCCTTCTTGTTCGTACGATTGGATCGAAAGATCTCATTACGGCTGGGCATCACTCCATCTCTCATCATCTATAACAATGGATCGGTTTATTAAAAACATGAAAAAAATATCAATTTAATTTATCTAGTAAGATTTAGAATTCATTACTTCTCTGTGCATACAATTGGCCATAGACTCATGGCCGAGAGTGTGCATATACTCCTGGATTGTCTGATTCTTTCGATTCTGATGAAAGATAGCCTAACAAGTATTCAAATAAATAATAAATATTTAAAAAATATTTAAATATAACTTTAAGCATATTGAAAAATTCAAAAGTTAGTAATTTTATCTTAAACTTCTAGCTCCTCCAGTGTGTAACCATCCTCTCCCATTGACTCGGAGGACAGTCCTATATCCAAGAAATAAGCTCCTCTGGAGTGTCTTGTCGGTGCTCGAGCCATCCTTTATAGAGCTTGACCTTGTAGCTCTGATACAACTCCCTAATCTTCTTCAATCGGGCATCTCGAGCCCTCTCATGATCAAGAAAGTCGTACCTCCTCTGCACAAAGTTATCAAAAATTAGTTACAAAATTATTCTAATCAAACATAGGGTAAATATATAAAATGCATAAATATAATTAAGATGCACTTACCCATATCTTTTTCCATATCCGATCCCTGACAATATCATCCATCAATCGCCAATCTTTGGGCTCTATGGGAATAATGTCTGACCATCTCATAAGCACTCCAAAAAAAGGAATGCATCTCCAGCACGATCTCCCTTACTGGCCTTTTCTTCGGATCATATTGTACCATCACCTAATGCTGGCGGTTCCACACACGTGCCATACGTGTGGGATCGTGAAATATCCTACTAGATGATGCACCTATAATGAAAATACGTTATGCAAATATATAAGTATACAAATACTATATAAAAAATAAATAAATAATATAATAAAAACGTACACTCAGATGTTGGTAGAGTAGCATGTGTCGGAGATGTGGATGACGGTAGAAACTCAGATGCTAGTGGAGTACTAGATGCTATCGGTGGAGTAGATGTCGGTAGTAGAGATCCCTGAGCAGCCGATGTGGAGGTGGATGGAGTATGCTCTGACTGCTCCTTAGATGCTGAACTTCGCGTAACCCATCGAGAGATAGAGGTGAAAGCTGGATGGTATTTCGGTGCCATCATGACTTACAACATTAATGAATATTAACCAATATAATATATTGAACAATAATCAAAGATATGCCTAGGTACCATCCATATAATTACATATAAATATACGTATGCCAAAGATTATATACACCAATCAATTGACGGGTCTATCGCTATGTAATGCAATAAATAAAAGCAACAAGACGGTAGAGGCTCAGATGTCGGTGGAGTACTAGATGCTGTCGGTGGAGTAGATGCCGATGATGGAGATCCCTGAGCAATCGATGCAGAGATGGATGGAGTATGCTCTGACTGCTCCTCAGATGTTGAACTCTACGTAACCCATCGAGAGACAGGGATAAAAGCTAGATGGTATTTGGGTGCCATCGTGGCCTACAACGTTAATAAATATTATCCAATATAACATGTTGAACAATAATCAAAGATATGCCTAGGTACCATTCGTACAATTATATATAAATACACGTATGCCAAAGATTATGTACACTAATCAATTAATGGGTCTATTGCTATGCAATGCAATAAATAAAAGCAACAAAATGAGGATTCTCTTAGCGGTCGGGGATTAGCTTAGCAGTCAGCATGGCCCATGGCACAACCTACCAGCACGACACAGTCTAAGGCATAAACTACCGACACGGCATAGCACCGCACGACACAACACGGCATGATATAGCCTACTGATATGGTACGGTCCTAGGCATGGCATGGTACGACACGACCCAAAGCACGGCACGGTCTACCAGCATGGCACGGCCTATGGCACAGCACAGCACGGCCTACCGGCACAGCTCAGATGCGGAGCTCCGCATAGTCATTCGAGGGGCGGGGTTTACAACCTCTGGGCAATAAATTTAACATTTTGAACAATAATATTAGCAACATATCAATAAATAGACTTTAATAATTTATACCAGAATGTTGAAGTCATCGCTTAGTGGCATATACAATATGGACATCACCATCACTCCTAACAAATATGTCTGGGACCTCGACAGTACCAGATAAGTTTTATCCTAGAGGAGCACTTTGTATGCATGGTCCAACATCGTCATCAACTTTGGTATCATCAAAAATATGCCTAGGTACCATCTTTACAACAATACCCCATTGAGGCTCTAAGAGATCACTAACGTAAAAGACTTGACTAGCTTGGGAGGCAAGTATATACGGTTCTTCAGTGCGGAGATAGCGTTGCATGTTAACGAGAGTAAAACTACACTCATCGGTCTTCATCCCAAATTATGATAAGTTGTCAAATCAATCACACTTCATTAATGCAATCCTCTCTTTAGAATAATAGTCTAAGATGACTTTTTTCTCCACCATGTCATAATAGTTCAAATCCTCCATATGAGGCTGTGAATTCCTCGAGCTAGCATAACACCCAATAGTGGCGTTCAACATGATGTCACTATTTTATGTTGCCATATTTACAAACCTATTATGAATATTAAATTTATAGCTGTTAATGATGAGCTGTTTATACTCACGCACGGTACGATTAGGATCCATTGAAAGAGCAAGCACTTTAGGGCTCACATCACTAAGTGGCAATCTCCATACCTAATTAAAGATATGACACTTAATTAGTAAATATATTCAAATAAGTTGTACAAGACAAGAATATATATAATCACTTACATGATTTTTGAACCATTCAAGAAATTTTTTGTTGTGTATTTTCTCTTTCTTCCGCATACTTAGAGTGCCATATTTTACTCTTATGACCTTCTTATGTTTGCTGCATGCATAAAAAATAAATTTATGTATAATTAAATATTTTTTTCTAATTATTATGAAATAAATAAGGCTGAGTGACTTACCTTATATTAGTATAAATGCATCCTATCATCAACTAATAGGTAAAGATAGATCATATACCATTCAAAAATTGCATTAATTCTATAGGTTCAATACAGTAATCAAACGATATGCAATAGAGATCGAATAAAATTTCTACAGTATTTTCTTTTATTTCTCCCATGTAGGAAGAACAAAAAAAAAATACTGTCCAAAATTTCATTCAAAATCCTTAGCATACTGTTTGATTACTGCAACTACCTATAAAATTATCTGTAATTTTCAAACTATCCAAATTAGATAATTAATTGATCATTATACATAATTCTCTCATTCGTACAATTACATATAATTGTATGGATGTCGGAGATTATGTATTCTAATCAATTGACGGGTCTATCGTTATGCAATATAATAAACAAAAGCAACAAGATATAAACATTCAAAAAATATTATCCAATAAATTCTATAACATGAATTATATTCATAAATAATTAAGGATGAGCAACAGTCGAAGATCCGATCTCTTACGCAAATCTGGGTGTTAATTGAGAAATCTGAAAGAAGAATGAAGTAGATGATGTCGGCATCTTAGGGCTTAAAGTTGGAACCTTAAAGAGACGTAACAAATTCTGTTCGCACCCATCGAGTTGGCTCACTCAGAAGCTGAGCTAGCTCCGTGCCTGAGACAATCAGCTACATGCTTGAGACATCTGGCTCGGATCCTCCCCCAGTCGGTTTGATCCTGATCCAAACTAGTTCGACTGTGTATTCGAGCTAGTTCGACTATGTGCCATTTCCTATTCTTGACTGTCTCCGCCCTCCCCTCATCTTTCTGACTTCCCATCTCCCACTCAATCTCCATCGCCGATGAGGTCGGACCCCCTTTCTCTCTCTCTCCCTCTCTCGATCTCCCTCATCGACGATGGCGACGAGGCCGAACTCCTCTCTCACTCTCTCGATCTCCCTCATCGGTGAGGCTGGACCCCCTCCCTCCCTCTCTTTCTCTCTTGATCTCCCTCGCCAATGACGGCGGCAAGATCGGACCCCCTCCCTTTCTCTCTCCCTCTCCCTTTCTTTATTTTGGATCCCAAAATTGGATTCGAATACCCAGGATCCATTAGAATCCGAGTCTGGTACTTTAAGTATGGATCCATTGGATATTCGGATTCAAATCCGATATCGATAATTAAAATTGAGTCTGGATCTGAATATCCAGGTTTCGATCCAAACCCGATCCATTGATAGATCTAGTCTAGTGATTAATAAATAATATTATAAAATTAAAATAAAAAATATACCTATGACTATGGAGAGGGGGTCGCATCGAAAGCTTCGAGGGTCGCCAATGACGACATTAGAGGAAGACAATGGTGCTAGAGATAACCTACGAAATAATAGCAAGATAGTGAGATAAAGAGAGAAGAGAAAGAAAAAGAAAGAGGAAAGAGAGAGGGAGGGAGGGAGGGGGCCTAGAGGGGCATCGTGATGGGGAGGCTAGAGGATGGGAGAGACAGGGAGTGGGCGGTCGGAATGGGAGGGCAAGGACAGTGGCAGTCGAGGATAGGTAGGGGCAGGGGGTGGCGGGTGATTGGGATGGAGAGGGTGGGGCGGGCAGCCAGAGAGGGCAAGGGTGGTGGCAGGGGGTGACGGTCGAGATGGGGAGGCAGGGCAGTGGTGGCCGAAAATGGGGAGGGCATGGAGCGAGCGGCCGGATGGGAGGGTAAGGGCAATAGCAAGGGCAGCGGCTGTCGGGATGAGAGGGTGGGGGCGGGTGGCCACGATCGAGATGGGGAGGGTAGGGGGCAGACGACCGAGGAGGGCAGGGGGTGGGCGGCAGAGGGCGACGGCCGAAGATAGGGAGGGTAGGGGCGGTGGCAGCCGAGGATGGGGAGGGCAGGGGCAAGCGACCGGGGATGGGGAGGGGAGGGCTAGGGACAAGTGGCCGAAAATTGAAAGGACACAAGAAACTGCTACTATAGATCCGACATATAATAGTGGTTACAAGAAACCGCTGCCATAGGTCAAACCTATGGCGGCGATTACAAGAAACTGCTACCATAGGTCGGACCTATAGTAGCGGTTCATTATAACTACTGTCATAGACTTTATTGTAGCAATTTCGAAAATTGCTACCATAGTATGCACTGCCGTAGCCTCTTTTTGTAGTAGTGTTAATAGATCTCTAGAGAATTGTCACTTGGTTCATTTATGGCGGTGGTTAGATAGTTACTTTTTTGGCAATAAAAACCTCATAGAGCTTGATGAAGTGATAACTCTCCCTGAATATTATCTCAAAGAATAATAGTAGGAATTGTTACTTCAGTCTACTTTATAGGCTTAGTATTTCAATATCCTAAGGACCTCCACTCCCACTAAACATGCCAATCTCTAGAATCTAGCTTTACTAATTTTCTACTATCTACGATGTAGAAGATGGATAATAAAATGTATACCATTTTGATATGATGTACTAGGCATTATGTGCTAGAGTATAGTACCTTATACCTTTAAGAATTTCACTGATAGTCCTAACTATTGTCCCATCTCGGTATATCTACCATAATATTCATCATTTTTATCATATTTGACTACTTTAATCATTTTTCTTGATTATCCTTCTACTTCTATTTTAAATTCCTTAATAGGTCTTAAAGACATCAGTATTATCAAATAGAAGATATAAATACATCAACTGAATAGTCACCAATGAGTGTGACGAAATTCTTTTCTCTATTAGATATGGAGAAAAGTTTACATAAAATAGTATGAATGAATTCCAAAGTTCTTTCACTCCTTCTGGCATCCTTATATATATATATCTATTTTATCTTTATACAGTTATCACATGTTATAAAATCAGTGAACTTTGATGATCGTAAGATCATTTTTTTTCACTAGCCTTATGACTCTTTCCAAACTTGATGCCATAACATAGAAACATTTTCAAAATGAAAACCTACTCCAAGATCTAAGACTATCTTATAGCATCCAACTATATTAATAAGTAAATATTTTTGTTTTCTAATGAGAACAAATCGTTCACTTTCAATCAGAGATCTTCTTAATTAGAAAGTCTTGAAACTTGTTGCCAATGTGCACAAGTGCACTAGAGTCAATCCATTAGGTAGAATAAAGAACATTTGCTAAATTAAATTCAAAACTTACACAACAGTAAAGGGTGTTTTTCTTTTACAGCTATCTTTTACACTTTATGCAGCATTTCTTTATGTATCTTTTTCTTTTGCAAAAGAAGCATCTAGTAATTTTATTAATGGCTTTACCTAATGCCATAATAAATACTTTTTTCTTCTGCCTTTGGTACCTTAGGTACATCTTTTTTCTTTATCTGCTTTTTCACTAACTTGATGTGAATTAAAGTTCACACTCTTTATCTGCTCCTGACTCAATTTGTTCTCCACTTGTACACATATTTGGTCAGTAATTTTTTTAACTGTCCATTTTTCATTGTGTATATTATAGGAGATCTTAAAGGGATTGACCTGATGAAAAATAGTGAGGATAAAGTAGACTAAAAGGATATCTGATATGAAAACTTTAATATCAGATTAACTATGTTGCGATGTCTCTCATTTATAATGTACTCACGAATGCTAGCCTTTACCTTAAGAACTTGTTGATTACTACTCTATAGCATATACAACAATATGAACCTTATGATATGATCTTCTAATATGTTATTTTAAGTTAAATTTCTTATAGAGCAAATTGAGTCCATTGAATGGCTCACGATTCTTAAAAAACTCTTTTATTATGGTGTACTTTCATCCGTAAGTGGTGAAAGTTTATCAACTCGATACACTAAGTCAAGGTCAGCACAACCTAATGTGAGCAATATTTTTTTCTCTTTATTCTAAGAAAATTAATCTATTAAGAAAAGAAATTTTTCTATGTTGTTATCAATAATTATGGGGATTAATACTACAAATAATACATGCTCACTTTATCATCAAATAATGAGATCAATTAAATTTTATCCAAAGTAAATAATTTTTTTTATATTTAACTTTGACGATAGTAAATTCTAACCTTCTTGTGGACAGAGATGATCATGCATAAAATTTTCTAATACTTTATTAATAAAATTAGTAATGTAAATATCAAAAGACAGTAAATTACCATACCTGTGGGTCTAGAAAAAATTCTATCCTAAATATCTAAATTACTATCTTATTCTAATTAAATCATAAAAATAATCACTCTCTGTGGATAAAGTAAATTATTCTATGATTTAATTATAATTTTATTCACATGCCATTATACTTTATTTTATAGTCTTTATATGATATTTACTTATCAGGATACTATGGCTATTCTTGAATATAATAAATCCACTAACTCTAATATAGCATTGAACATATTGTCAAAATATGAAAATAGGTATACAAATCTTTATTTGCATATAAACAAATTAGTAGCACAAAAATAAACCATGTAATATGCAAACAAAACTTTTATGCAATTGAACCATATAGTAAGACCTTATCATAATTAATAAAGAATCTTTAGGTAATAAAGTTATTACAAGGACTAAATAGTAATCCAAGGATCATTTATAATAATCTTTATTATAGGGGCTAAAGTGCAATTTTATAAGGATCTTTATGTGATTGGTTCTTTATTAGGGACTAAATTGCATAACTCCCTAAATCTGATTTAGCCAACTATAGAAAAGAGCCTTTTTATAATTAATACTTTTTGAGTTGCTAAATTGCAAAACAACCCTAAACCAAATTGAATCAACTGTATATAATCTAGTTTGATTAATTACCAAAAGGGCTTATTAATTTAAGATCTAGTAGGTTTGAACTTAATGGATCTATATTTGTGGATCAAAACCCGATACCCGAATCCAAAACTCCTTTATTCCTATTTTCCTCCACCCTCTTTTCTCGATCAAGCCCAAATCCCATAGCCAATGGTGGGAAACTTCTCAAATCCACCACCGGCGAGGAGGCTCCGGCTGATTGCAACCTTCGACGACCAGCCTGAGATGGTCGTCGTGACTATCGGTAAATCAGTGATGGTCGGATCTTAATGGATAATCAGCAGGGAGAAAGGTAGGCCCAGGCCAATGGTTCTGCCCTCCAAGAACCTGGCCGACGACCATCGAAGAGACCCATATGGCAGTCCGCCAATGTCTCTCAAGACTCACCATCGGCTTGCCAGTGATTACGAGGTTCTTCCGATCGCTGTCCAATGTGGCTCGATAGCCACGTCCCGTGCCACCTCCATCGGGAATCAAAATCTTGAAGCTCCTCCCTCCAAAATCAGTCGACTGTTGTCGAAAAATCCTGGATCAACGATCTGCCGCCATCTCTCCAAGGCCCTCGACCGATTTTCATCGGGGATCAAGAGGGAGGACCATGATTTACCAATAACTCGCTGTTCCTTATTTTTTCTTTTTTTTGTTTTTTTAAGTGGTTGCCGGAGATGGCTCTCCGATCTTGCCATCACCCATCCCTATGGATGCCGGAGGTCCGGCCATCCTCATTAAACGAGGATGCCAACGGAATGATGGGAAGCAGGATGGGAGGAGAAGAGCACGGTAGTGGAAGATCCATGAATCCCGTCGACCTTGTTTTCTCCCTTTTTTTATTTTAATCAATATTTCAACCCCAAAAAAAATAATTCATAGATTTTTTTAAATAAATAAATATAAATCTTTATAGACCAAAAATAAATTTGGATCTAAATGATTTTGATCGTAAGATCGATCGAGATGTCGGGATTAAATCTATGAACATGAGAGAAGAAACGAAGATCTTTTGTTCTTCATTTTATTCATAAATAATCTTTAATATGTAAAAAAATAAATAAATCTAAAATATGGCATATAAAATTTTGCAGATTATGGACTGAATAAAATGGCATAGAGATGGCTCTAATACCACTTATTATAGGATATTATAAGCTTTAATGTGGAAAAAATCATGCCTCCAGCCATTATTATTCAAGTTCTAAATGAATCATCGATCCAAAGTCTGCAACTGCAATGATCTGCAACCTGTGATCATAAGAAAAAATATCTGGATGCTTCCCATGAATAACGAGCAACGCTTTGATTTTCCTAACCCTACTCTGAGTATTTCTGATGGGGAGGATCTTACAAGCTCTCGAATAATTAGGAGATCAAGTCTATAGACTTTCTTTTATAACGTACCTCATCCATTAATGATAGTATCTGAATCAATCACAAAGACTAAAGATGGATGGTATCCATGATGATTGAATAGAGCTCAAATTCATCTTACCATCAAATATATTCTTATTATTTTATTGGAGGTTTATCTTTAGTTAGAGTTTAGATTGATTAAAATATGTAAAACAAAACCCAATGTGTGTTAGTGTGGGTCACATCTAGATGGGTTTAATTAAAGAAATTACAACATCATGATCAATGGATAAGAAAAAGCTCAACTGCTCATCCACAAATTGTGCATTCTTAATCACGTAGATCAGCACCCCCACCTCTATAAATACCAACCATGGGGATCTGCCAGGTATGAGAAAAGTTGGATGCCACACTCTCATTCTTCAATCTCTCTTTTATCTCTCATATTCCTCTTAAAACTTTGCCTAACTTAAGGGTCCTAGTCGAACATATTCCAACGACCCCAATTGTTTGCTCTGGTTGCATATCAAACCCGATTCAATGAAATGCTCCTTTAGCCTAATTAAGCAAAGAGCAGCATCGAATCATCGGTTCATCTACCTGCTATGTTGGGTTTTAATTCATCCACCTGCTATGTTGGGTTTTAAGTGCCAACAAAATGGTGCTAGAGGAAGGATCATCTTCTTTTGAGGTTTTTCCTATAAATTTAAGAGAGATGAAGTCTAAAAGAAATAATCAACAATCCACCAACCAACCCAACAAGAGTTTGATAATTCCTGACCTAGCTCTAAATAATCTCCAACCTCGCAACTGATTCTCGAGGTAGTAATAGTCGAGTAGTTTAGTCTACTCGTATGGCAGGTGCATACTCTAACGAAGGTAATCTATATATAGCATGACACATGAACTATCAATGTATCGCCGCACCATTAGATTGCTAGGACAACCTACCTAATGTAACACATTGCTTGTCGCCCTAAGAACTCCGATGACATTGAGAGCCTTGATCCTCCTTCCAAAACAAGCTCTAGCCAAAGAGATTCAGAATCCCCTAGCAAGAAAGATTCTCCAAGAAATAAATAAACCTTCAAAGAGATGAATAACAAAATCAAAGCCCTAAGAGAAAGGTAAGTCAAGCAGGGAGAAGATCTAGAGATCACAATCGATCCACTATTCTCTAAAATGATTAAGGAGGAACTATTTCCAAAGAAATTCAAGATGCCTAAGTTTGAGATATTTGGTAGCACCTTTGACTCAATTGACATCTTGAGAGCTTTAAGGCTCTCATGATGTTACAAAGAGCAACTAATATAATTTGAACATAGCTTTATCAATCGCCCTCAAGAAAGCAACTCACCTCTAGTATTTTGGTCTCTAACTAGGATTTGCTTATTCTTTTAATCAACTTAGTCGTCAGTTTATGGCTAACTTTTATAAGCAAGTGGAGGTACAAGAAGGATACCGCCAGTCTTTTTGCGGCAAATCTGAGGAAAAATGATTCCCTCATTAGCTATATCAATTGCTTCAAAATAAAAATATTGGAGATCCGTAACCTAGACCAAAAGATCACAGTGTCAATGGTGAGGAGCGGATTAAAATCTTTCCATATCTACTTCGTCTTAAAGAAAAGAACTCCTAAAGATTGGGCCAAACTACTATCTAGAGCCAAGAAATACCTCATGGTTGAGGAGGCCATAGTAGCTTGGAGGGAAGTAAATAAAGATGGAAATGGAAGAAGAAAGGACTGAGAAGAAAAAAGATTAAGAAAAAGGCCCAAATGTGAAGGGGAGGGAGCCACCGACATCTGAGGAGCCCACCACCAAGATTCAAGAGATATACTACTCTCATCACATCCAAGTCCTTAATCTCGATGGAGACAGAATGTCAAGATTATTTATAGTGACCAAAGAAGATGAAGCCCCCTCTAGTTGGTTAGAATCCCAAAAAATACAATCGATTCCAAAAAATTACGACCATGATACCAAAGAATGTGTTAAATTAAGGGACAAGATTGAGACTCATTCGATGGGGGCATTTTGATTGGTATATAGAAAATCGATAATGGAAAGGAGCATAGTAGGTTATATGCTCACCTGAGAAGCTAGGATACCACTAACCCACCATAAGAGTCATAAATACTATTTTAGGTTAATCTGTAGTAGGAGGGCCAAGCTCATTAGCCTAAAACTTATGCTTGCTATCTAAGTCGGAGATCTAGCCCCAAAGAGACGAAGTGCCAAGGAGGTCATATCTTTCTCAAACATCAACCTAAAGAGGGTGCAGACCCTCCATGACGATGTAATTGTAATATTTCTTATTGTAGCAAATTATGATGCAAGAAGGATTTTAGTGGATGGTGGAAGCTTTGCAAGTATCTTGTTCTACAAGGCTTTTTAAAAAGTGAATGTATTAATAGTTTAACTAAGGAGAATTGACTCTCTCTTGATCAATTTTTATAGAAATTCTATACCTATAGAAGGAGTAATCACCCTTCCGATCATAGTAGACTGAAATCCTCAGCAAGTAATAGTCGTGCTAACTTGCTGATCGTCAAGGTCCTCTCGACGTATAATGCTATTCTGTTCAATATCAATTAAATACAATGCGAGCTATGGTATCTACTTAGCATCTTATAATGAGACTTTTCACCAATGATGGAGTTCGTGAATTAGAGACAACCAAGCAGTGGCTTAGCAACACTACGTGACCATCCTTAGAAGAAATACCAAGCCCTTGAAAATATGGCCCATTGAATGTCTAGATGTCGAACATGAATAAAAGGAATGGTGTGAGAAACCGAGGAGCTCACCTCGATCCTGCTTCTTGATGAAGGAGATAACTGAGCAGTTCAAATTAGTTTATTACTTAACAAAGATGCGAAGAACCAACTCATCAAGTTTCTTCTCTTTAATACCAATGTGTTAGCTTGATTGGCTATCAACATACCAGGTATATTCTTTCTATTATGATGCACAAGTGGAACATCGACCCAAGCATCAACTTGCATTATTACTATCAAAAAATGTTAATATTAGTCTAATTTGGCAAGAAATTATCGATTTTTGTTGAAAATCATGCTCTCTTTTTTTTTTTAAGCACTACTGGCTACAGGTTCCACCATTACTAGATCACAAACTGCTAGCTATGGAAGACCACTACCACCACCCATTCTCCATCGCTTGCCTTTCTTTTTCTACCTTTCTCCTAGGAGGAGGTCGACGCCATTAACCTATTTTGCCAAATAAAAAAGAAGAAGAAGAAAAAAGAAAAAAAAAGGATCTTTTTCTCCTATTATTTTAATTTGAATTTTTGGCCTTCTTTTTTCTTTTCTAGCCATCCTTGTCATTAACGATCATTGCCAAAGCCGACGGTTGGTCCCCTCATGTCAATCATGCATACTATTGAAGAGCAACTATTGGTAAGCAGCTGGAGTTTAAAATAATTATACTGCCATTATTTGTGTTTTCTCTTCTCGTGGCACTGGTCATCAGTTATTGTCAGCTCCATTTATGGTGGCCCGATTGTCAGTCCTCTGACCAATGCCATCACCTGCAGCCACTAGTAGCCATCTTCTTCCTCTATTAGAGAGATAGAAACCCATTCTCTCTTTTTCTTTCTTTTCTCTCTTCCCCACACTCTTTTGTATGTATCTTTATACTATTTCTTTCTCTACTATCTCTCTAAGGTTTTGTTAGACATCAAAAAATGGTCTCTTCTTAGTAACCTTGGTCAACCCCAGAAAGAGGTCCTGAGCTTGGCCATCGGATAGTGCATTAGCCTCCACCTTAATCTTTGTTAAATCTCATTAGATTTGGCCATCCACCATTGCTGTGTGTTATAATTTCGTTTGATCTTTGATCAAATAGAATGAATTTGACCAGACAAATAAGATTTTTGATTCTTATCATCCAACTAGCCTTGTCCTCCTTCATCCTTATTATATATGAAGTTGTATCCCCAATATTACCTCAATTTTTAACTTTGGTTGGCTTCTAACACAATAATAAAATTAATTAAATTTTAATGACAGTGAATAGCTAAAGCCAACCATCTAATTAATG
Source organism: Cocos nucifera (assembly GCA_006176705.1). Taxonomy (NCBI): domain Eukaryota; kingdom Viridiplantae; phylum Streptophyta; class Magnoliopsida; order Arecales; family Arecaceae; genus Cocos; species Cocos nucifera. Next base: position 174,790 of record QRFJ01000254.1, read on the forward strand.
AGAAATTTTAAAGCATAAAGGGGTAAATAACCTAATGCTTCAAAGTGTGTTTTCTAATGACCTTTAAAAAAATTTAATTAGTTTATTAAATTTGGTCATGATCTCTATTTTGTGTATGATTAAGTGGATTAAGCATGCTATTATACTATCATTGTTGTTCTAAAATATATTATATATTTTGATATACTTGTAAGGTGAATTTTGAAAAATTTGATTGGGTAATTTATGAAATATATATATTCTTAGCGTGGCTAGGATCTGGCCCTATCAATAGAGATTATATATTGGTTATATCGACTTATAATCTTAGAAACTAGTTTCAACACTAAGCTATCAGTACTTAGAATGGTGGCATATGTTATCTAGCACATTGTGCACTCTATATCTATTATATGACCAATGCCACTAGGTAATATGGCTATTATATATTATTATATTTATTAGGCTAGTATAGCTCATTATTCTTTTTTTTCTATTTTTAGATCCTAGATCATGATTGCTTGAGACTTGGGGGAGAGTGCTACATTGCATGTAGATATTTGAGTCATCTAAACTTCTAGTTTAGTCTAATTTAGCTTAGTTCAATTTAGTTTTGGATATTTTATTTGGTTTGAATGATAATAGTTGATTGGAATATTATATCTCTTGTTACTTTGGGATATTTATTTATGAGAATGATTTGATGGGATCTTTATTAAATTATTTTTTTCATAGATTAAAGATTTATTATCATTGCTTTTAATTATTATGATTTGATCAAGAGCCTAACATGCTTATTGGATCCACCTTGTAGACATGCAGCATTTATTATGCTCTAGGTTTGGGCAGTGATAGGATTATTCTCTTATAAGCCATCAAATTATTGATTGAATCCAAGCAAATGGTCCATGCTTTCCAAGTAGCTTCTTCATTGAACATTTCATGTGGAAATGTGTTGGGTTGGCTTTATTTAGTTTTGTTTAATAGAGAACCCAAGGTTTGTTTTGCCCAGAGAGTAGGAAATAGAGTCTCAATAGATAAAAATTAGATGAAACTTCTCTTTTTATCTTGTTACAAGCTAATCAACTAAGAAGAGAGGTCCTAATGTTATCCCATTCGACCATATTCATAATAACATTTGGGGAGAAATCAGTATGGTTGGTAATGGAAAACTATAGGGTTTCTAGCATTCATTTCAAAAATTCAAAAAATAGCAACGAAAATCAAAGATTAATCTAATTAATCTAACATGCTAGTGATCTAATTATTAAAAATCCTACATCTAGGATTGTAATATAATATATATGCATGTTAAAAATATTACTACAAAAAAAGCCTATGGCAGCGCATACTATGGCAGTGGTTTTTAAAATCACCATAATAGATTCTACGACAACGGTTACAAGAAACCACAGCTATAGATCGGACCTATAGTAGCAGTTATAATAAACTGCTGCCATAGTTCAATCTATAGCAACGATTTCTTGTATCCGCCACCATATATCCGATCTATAGTAGTGGTTTTTTGTAATCGCTGCCATACGTCGATCTATGACAGCGGTTATTTGTAACCACTGTAATATATTTTTTCTTATCTTTTTTTAAATAATGTATAATTTTAAAATTTAATGTCCATCTTCATCGTTCATTATCTAAATAATTATCATTAGAGCATTATCGCAAAAGATCACCTCGATCTGATGGTCCTAGCTTTATCGATCAAAAAAATTTTATTTCGATGACCACGAACGACGATGCAATGATCTGATAGATGGAGATCTTCGATAGGTCCAAAAACCTACAACGATGATCTTAGTTATGTTTGTAGAGTAATATCAAAGTTTCACTTCAATCGAATATCGTTATCTTGGTCAATTTAATATAGATTAATTTTGGCCGTTAAATAATAAATGAGTGATCAAAGGACAAGATAGTGTCCGATCATGAGATAATTTTTTTATAAATGATCTTGGCTACTACTTTAATCATTTTTTATGGTGGTGATTATAAAATTCAACTCGTGAGACTAAGAACGATTTAAAACTATAAGTCGTCTGATAACCATTCTTAAACTCTGTTGGTTGTTATATATATGCTCGTGCTTTTGTAATATCTACTTAACGTGAATAGTTCATATGAAAATAATTTAAATTTTACTATCATCATCATATAAATGATTAAAATTATAGCAAAGATTATTTAATTAAAAAATTATCTCATAATCGAACATTGTTTAGCCCTTTGATCGCTTGTTTTTAATTTAACGGTCAAAATTATTCCATACTAAATTGACCATAATAACGATATTCGATTGAAGTAAAATTTTGATAGTATACTACAAATATCATCGAGATCATCATTGCTGATTTTTGGATCAATCGGAGATCTCCATCTATCAGTCATCGCATCATCGTTCGTGATCGTCGAAATCAAATTTTTCTGATCGATGAAGCTAGGGCCATCGGATCGAGGTAATTTTTTGTGACGGCACTCTAATGGTAATTATTTAGATAATAAATGGTGAAGATGAGTATTAAATTTTAAAATTATATAATATTTAGAAAAAAAATAAGAAAAAATTTATTTTCAACCTACGGTAGTGGTTACTAAAAACCGCTGCTATAGATCTATGGCAGCGGTTATAAATCACTGCCATAGATCTATTGCAGCAGTTTATCGTAACCGCTACCATAGATCCGCTGTCATAGGTTAGGTTAAAAATTTTTAATTTTTCTTTCCTTCCGTGCGCGCGCTCTCTCTCTCTCTCCCTTCCTCTCCATCGTCGGTGAGACTCCACCCATCTTCGACCGTGGCCACCCGCCCCCCGCCCTCCCCATCCCCGGTTGCTCGTTCCTGCCCTCCCCATCCCCAGCCACCCTCCCTATCCCCGACCGCTCGCCCCCTGTCCTCCCAATCCTTGGCCGCCACTGCCCCTACCCTCTCCATCCCCGCCCACCCTCCCTATCCCGGGCCGCTCGCCCCCTGCCCTCCCAATCCTCGATCGCCACCGCCCCTACCCTCCCCATCCCTTGGCCTCCTTATCACGGTGCCCCTCCAAGCCCCCTCTCTCTCTTTCCTCTTTCTCTTTCTCTCTCTTCTCTCTCTATCTCACTATCTTGCTATTGTTTCGCAGGTTACCTCTACTACCGTCGTCTTCTTCCAGCGCCATCACCAGTAATCCTCGGAGCTTTCGGTGCGACCCCCTCTCTATAGTCATAGGTATATTTTTTATTTAATTTTATAGTATTATTTATTAATCACTGGACTAGATCTGTCACTAATTATTTTCCTTGGTTTCCTCCTTTGGGTGTTATGGCACTAGTTGCTAAGGGTCCGGAGATAATTGCAAAATTTTTAAAAGGATAGGAAAAAAAGGAGAAAAGATGGCAACCTAATTATTTTCCTTGGTTATTGGTTGGACAATAACAATGTTCAAGTGCTCAGTCTGTCGCTAATTATTTTCCTTGATTTCCTCCTTTGAGTGTTATGGCACTAGTTGCTAAGAGACTTGGTCCGGAGATAATTACAAATTTTTTAAAGAGATAGGAAAAAAAGGAGAAAAGATGGCAACTTATATTTTAGCTTTAAGATTTGAATCTATATATAGTCTTCCTATGCTCCTATCCCTCTCTTACAAAGAGATGGCACAGGTGATTGGGGTCTGAAGGGGGACAAGAACCAGATATTAAGGATTTGTAGGCATGCTAGGGGCAGTAGAGAAAATGGAAAAGGGTGTGGATGTTTAGCAGCCAACACAACAAGTTCATCCTAGACAAGAGGAAATCAAAGATAAGAAGACTCCTCCAATGGGGCTCAACAAGCAAGCAAGGAATAACAAGATTGCGTTAATTATGAAGAGTAATGACATGATTTGAAATCTCATAAATATGCTCGCCCCCACATAAATGTCCAAAATGTCAAGAAATTTGGTGAGCATAAAGAATACATTATGGAAGTTTTCCTATGACTAATGTTGAGAAAAACAAAGAAACAATGATGCACCAATTGTTTAATAAGCAAAGGTGCTTATCTTACAAGTTTTTATATAATTAAACTAATATATTTGTGTGGCATAAGCTGAGACTTCTGTTTTAGATTTTCCTTCCACACGAGCTGAGACTTGTATGTTAGTCATGTATGATTTGAATATACATATATCCTGAATTCGCGATGGTTCATCGCCTTGTAAACTTCAATTTGAAATCTTGAGGACTATCGGATAAGATAATTCCCAACAAAACCAATTTGAATCGGATGGTTGAACAGTTTAGAAAAAGCTACAAGTAATGCATCGTCCCATAGGGAGTAACTGGTTGATCTAAATAAAAGGATTCTACACTTCCATTTGTATTATAAAAGCAAAAAAAAAAAAGTGAGATGGATGGCAACCATTTGCATCACTGGATTGTTATTAGTAGATCTCTAGCAACATAGCCATCTGATAAGCATGCTTCTAAGGAATCCTCAAGTGTACCATGGCTGTAAATATTACACTAAGTTGAACTTGTGCATGACATACATAGGATTACATAGCCATCTCTCTCTCGCTTCTCTCTCTATCTTACTATCTTGCTATTATTTCATAGGTTATCTCTAACGCCATCGTCTTCCTTCAGCGCCCTTGCCAACAACTCTCGAAGCTTTCGGTGCGACCTCCTCTCTATAGTCATTAGTATATTTTTTATTTTAATTTTATAGTATTATTTATTAATCACCGTACTAGATCTGTCAATGGATCGAATTTGGGTCGGAACCTGGATATTCATATTTGGATTCGATTTTAATTACTAGTACCGGATCCGAACCCAAATACTCGACGGGTCCGTACTTGAAGTACCAGACTCGGATCCTAATGGATCTTAGGTATCCGGATCCGATTTCGAGATCCAAAACTAAGAAAGGAAGAGGGAGAGAGGGAGGAAAGGGGTCCGACCTCACCGCCGTCGTCGGTGAGGGAGATCGAGAGAGAGAGAGAGGGAGGGAGAGGGTCCGGCCTCGCCAGCGAGGGAGATCGAGAGAGTGAGAGAGGGAGGGAGGGGTTCGGCCTCGCCGCCGCCAACGGAGATCGAGAGAGGGAGAGAGGGAGGGAGGGGGTCTAGCCGTGCCATATCGTGCCATATCGGTTGGCCATGTCGTGCCTTGGATCGTGTCGTGTCGATAGTTCATGCCTTGGATTATGTCATGTCGATAGACCATGCCATGGATCGTGCTGGCCGCTAAGAGAACCCCATCTTGTTGCTTTTATTTATTGCATTGCATAGCGATAGATCTGTCAATTGATTAGTGTACATAATCTTTGGCATATATATATTTATATGTAATTGTATGGATGGTACCTAGGCATATCTTTGATAATTATTCAACATGTTATATTGGTTAATATTCATTAACATTGCAGGTCATAATGGCACCGAAATGCCATCTAGCTTTCACCCCTGCCTCTCGACGGATTACGCAGAGTTCAGCATTTGAGGAGCAGTCAGAGCATACTCCATCCACCTTCGCATCGACTGCTCAGGGATATCTACCGTCGGCATCTACTCCATCGGCAGCATCTAGTACTTCGCCGATATTTGAGCCTCTACTGTCACCCACATCTTCGACACATGTTACTCTACCGACATCTGAGTGTATATTTTTATTATATTATTTATTTATTTTTTATATAGTATTTGTATACTTATATATTTCCATAACGTATTTTCATTGCAGGTGCATCCAGTAGGACATTTCACGGTCCCACACGTATGGCGCATGTGTGAAACTGGCAGCATCAGGTGATGGTATAGTATAATCCAGAGGGAAGGCCAGTAGAGGAGACCGCGCGGGAGATGCATTCCTTTTTTGGAGTGCTTGTGAGACGGTCAGACATTATTCCTGTAGAGCTCGGAGACTGGCGATTGATGGATGATACTATCAGAGACCGAGTGTGGAAGGAGATATGGGTAAGTGCATCTTAATTATGTTTATGCATTTTACATGTTTATACTATGTTTGATTAGAATAATTTTGTAACTGACTTTTGATAACTTTGTGCAGAGGAAGTACGACTTTTCTGATCATGAGAGGGCTCGAGATGCTCGACTGAAAGAGATCGGAGAGTTGTATCGGGGCTACAAGGTCAAGTTCTATAGAGGATGGCTCGAGCACGGACGAGACACTTCAGAGGAGCTTGTTCCTTGGATACAGGACCGCCCTCCGAGTCAGTAGAAGAGGATGGTTACACATTAGAGGAGCCAGAAGTTTGAGATAAAATTACTAACTTTTAAATTTTTCAATATGCTTAAAATTATATTAAAATATTTTTTAAATATTTATTATTTATTTAAATACTTGTTAGGCTACCTTCCATCAGAATTGGAAGAACCGATTAGATCAGGAGTATACGCACACTCTCGGCCATAAGGCTATGACCAATTGTATGCATAGAGAGGTAATGAATTCTAAATCTTACTAGATAAATTAAATTGATATTTTTTTCATATTTTTGATAAATTGATCAATTGTTATAGCTGATGAGAGATTGAGTGATGCCCAGCCATAACGAGATCTTTCGATCTAGCCGTACGGACAAGAAGGGTAGACCGATGAATACCGCGATCAGAAATATTTTTGTAAGTATTAAATATATTAGTATATATGATTAGTATTATAGCATTTCTTATAAAATTTTATTTATATTTATAATTACAGGATCAGTTAGATGTGCTCGTAAGCAAGGGCCCAGATACCTATGGTCCCCATGACCATCTATCTCAGGTCTTGGAGTTTGAGCTCTCTGGAAGGATCCGATGCAGGCCCGGACATACGCTGACCAACTATTGGTTAGAGGTGAGCATCTCTTCACGGGCTTTCGGTATCGTCAGTTGGAAGGATCTTGAGGTGGCATCGGCATGGGCAGATCATGCTGTGATGCGGGTAGATCGGGCTAAGAGCGCGCATCTCATTTGGAGGGCATGGTGAGAGACATGGTGCCGACACTCAGCGCACATTTTAGAGGTGCCTTCACGGACTTTAAGGATATATTGGCATGCATTCCAGCTCTAACTCCCCCAGCTCCAGCTCTAGTTCCGGCTCTAGCTCATGCTCCATCTTTCGGGTACGATGACGATGTAGATTTAAGAAACTTTTGATGTATTTTTTTTTAAAAATATTATAATAAATTTTATTCGACAATAAAATTTTAGCATTTTAAAAATATTTTTTTTTATTTATAATATTTTTTATGTTATATATCTCTACATTTGTCAGGTAAAATATATAAAAAATTAAAAATTTTATATTTTTTAATTATTCAGAAGCTACGGTAGTGATTTTACAATCGCTGTCGTTGACAATGTGTCAACCGATGTATTAGGCCTATGGTAGGGTTCCATAATCGCTGCCATAGACCGATCTATCACAGCGGTTCTATAACCGCTGCCATAGATAAGTCTATGGCAGCGGTTTGAAAATCGCTGCCACAGACTTGTCTCTGGCAGTGGTTTGAAAACCGCTGTGATAGACCGATCTATGGCAGTAGTTTTCATAACCACTGCAATAATCACTGTCATAGGCCTACGGCGATAGCTGCAGTGGTAGTCATTAGCTAACTGCTGCTATATCCTATAGCAATAATTTTTTGGACTACCGCAGCGGTTACAAACCGCTGCTGTAGCTTGGTTCTATAGTAATATAAACTGAAAAAAATCTGTTATACCTCTAGTTTATATTGTATAGCTAGGCTATATGGATAACAACCATATCTGAGAATACGATTAAATGATATAAAGTCAGACTTGCGGTAAAATAGTTTTCACAAAAGAAAGCATTAATTATTCTTTTAGGATTGTCATGATCCTAGTAGCTCATTTTTGACTTAGAGCTACATCAAATGGTTGTAAGAATAGTCTTCCTTAATGGTGATTTAGAGGAAGAAATCTATATGATATAACACGTGAAGAATTTTATGGTCAGTGGACAAAGGCATATGGTTCACAGATTAAAGAAATTCAATTATGAACTTAAATAGACTTTCATACTATGGTATCTAGTTTTTAATTGGATCATTATTATTTTTGGGTTTAAAAAAAATTATATATCCAAAGGTCAGTGGGAGTGAATTCATAGTATTCTACTTATCAACAGTAATTTAGGTTCACTTAAGAAAACCAAATAGTTTCTATCTTTGAATTTTAAGACATAAGATATAGATAAAGCCATTTTAGTTATCAATATTTAGATTCATATGGATAAATCCTTAAGGCTACATGGATTATCTTAAAAGACTTACATCTCTAAAATACTAAATTTCAGATAGAAAAATATTCTTCTATGTCCCTTCATAATAGAAAGGGTGATACATTGAATAAAACTCAATATTCAAGAATTAAGATAAAGATAAAGAAAATAAAGTTCATAACCTATGTATCTAGTATTGAGAACCTGTGTACATGTTCATATGGGTGCAGATATTATTGCATAAATATTTGTATATAATTAATATAATCTTGGATTGGAGCATAGAAAAGTTACAAAGAAAGTAATACATTACCTATAGAGTATAAAAGTTTACATGCTTACATACAATTGGTCTGATCATCATGAAGTAATAGACTATTGGGATTCGGATTTTGCTGGATGCACCAATCATAGAAAGTCTATTATTGAGATATCTTTCTATCTATAGGAGGTGCTATGTCATGAATATATGTAAAATAAGGTCTGGTTTACTACATTCATTATATGTAAAATAAGGTTTTGTTTACTACATTCATTATAGAAATAAAGTACGAAGCTTATATGAGATTTTCTCATAAGCTATAAGGTTATAAAATTTTATCACAGGATTTAGAGTTGTTGACTTTATTAGCAGACTGATAAAGAGATACTGTAATAATATCTTTTGTAAGTAAGATTTTTCTATAGTATGAAGAGTGCAAGTACCAGCAGGTATATTAGTGTTAAATACTTGGCTCTTCATAAGAGAATAAAGAATATAGTATCTGTAAAATATATTATATAGAGCTGATAATTATAGATCCACTAACTAAAGAAGTTACTTTTGGGATTTTGATGGTTAGGCGGATCATATAGGGATACAGTTCATTTAGTGGTTGATATATATTGGACGCTATGTATAAAGTCATCATATTGGATTTTATATTTTAGTTTATTTTATGCTGATCAGTTATTTATCATGTGACATAAAGTTGCCAAAGGAATAGATATAAAGTTTCGTCTATTCATAAAGCTAAAGTTTCACATAAAAAACTTGGTTATGAGGTATCATTAGTATTGTGATACATGGAAAATCGTGTGTTATTTGATAACATATTTACCTCCATGATTCGCACTGATGATTATTTTATAATCAAGTATATAGTATATATATCCTATGGAGAAATTAAGTTTTTAAACGTAGCCAAATCAGTTTTTCAACTATCAGATCTAGATAAAATTTTATTAAATTTTTTTTTAAATATTTTAAATAATTAAAACAAAGATGCTTGTATTAGTTTGGACTAAGTGGGAGAATGTTATGATTTCTCTAATTAAACTCATATAGATGTGGCCCACACTAACACGCATCTTATTTTATTTTACATATTTTAATCAATCTAGACTCTGACTAAAATAAACCTTCAATAAAGTAATAAGAATATATTTGATGGTTAGATAAATTTGAGCTCTATTCAACCATCGTGGATACCATTCATCTTCAGTCTTTGCGACTGATTCATATGTTAGATATATGTGCCCTAGAAGCCAGAATTAGCTGACACTTGTAATACACTTTTAGGGGCAAAATTGTAATTTTGACTAAAATCAATAAATGAGTTATTTTCTATCACATATGTGTATTTAGTGTCTGTGATACATCCTTTGAGTTAATGGTAATGATGATTCATATTTTCAAGAGTTGAAAATTTAAGACATGAATAATCATTATTAACTCATAAATTGCTCCTGACCATAGGATCATCACGAGGATGGTGATTGATCCGGAAGGTTGGTGTACAATCGCTTCTCTTTAGTAGATGAGTCTTAAGTCTACGGTGTGGAGATACCGGAGCGAGAGTACAGATACTCATTAGAGAACGAGGGCACTGAGCGTGACCACCTCGAGTAGTCATTAGGGAGTCTACCTTCTCGTCAATGACTGACTCGATGCTGCAGTAGTGTGTCTGGTTCTTTGACCTGAGATGCATCGGCAGTTCACCTTGAGGGTGTTATAGTTTGACTACACCATTACTCGGTCTCCTAGCCATATGGAACCCTGAGGTGTATGTTGGCTATGACATGTTCATTGTAGGAACTGGATTGCATCAAGATGGAATCTATCTACCTCGGTGGTAGAGGAGTAGCCCTATGATGATCATAAGAATCAAGTCCAGAAATCCATGGCCATGGTAGAGTGAAATAATAGAAAGAGTTTCTATTTAGATTTTCACATTGGACTCGAATCGAATGATTACATATCATATGACAGAGACTAGGGTTTGACGAGTTCACCTTAACCCTAATCTGATCGGGGCTCAAGATAGAAGAACTGAATCACACAGGTAGCTGCACCAAGAGGTTCATATTCAGCTCTGATGGGTTGCCACCATATACTGCTAGGTGTCACTGGTGGATTTTGGGAGCAATTAGAATGATTTAGATGATCGATCATTCTAGCTGTTCGAATCAGAAGAGTTCTGATCCATCGAAAGGAGTTTCGATGATGTCGATGATAGAGATCATGACATATCCCATTACCATACAGAACTGAACCTAACTGGGTCACACAAACAAGGGTTTGAATCTGGTGATCATCAATTGAACTGATCTAGTTCAATTGATCTGAATGAGATTCAATTAGGTTCAAGGAAATCGTGCTAGCACTCGATCGAACCTAACGTTCTTCTTTTGCTATCATAAATAAGTTGTGCTGTCTGAGCCAAAGGAGTTTGTGCTCAAACAGAGGCCTTCATATGGTCTGACAGGAGGTTGTCCAAGTCAAAAAGGTTGTCTTATTTGTAAGACACTACCTGCCATTTTTGGTCACCTGCCATTTCTTGTTCTTTGACTTTGGTCAAAAGTCTACCTTTGACTGGTCAAACGTTGACCATTGATACTTTGACTTTTGACCACATGTCATGCACCTATTGGAGAGCTGGTGGGAGGCCTGTCCCCCTACCAGAACCTGGCAAGGAGAAGGGCGCATGCCACCCTAGGCGTGTGCCCAAGTTGGAGGCGCCTAGGAGTCCTTGTTGGACAAGGACTCCATCTCCTTTTTGGATTTCAATTAGAGTTCTTCTAAGAACCAACTTTGACTGGTCTTAGGCACCCTCTAAGGAGGAATCCAGGGGTCTCTATTCCCACCAATCAGATTTAGATCTGATTTCACAAAGGGTTGTGATTGGTTGGGAAGAAGAGGAGTTGGATCACGGTTAGTCTATAAATAAGACCCTGTATCCAACTCAGATTGTATGAAATAGAGATATGATGAGACCATAGTTTCTCCACATCCCAAGGCTGCCTCTCCCCTCCCTCTCCACATCAAACCACCTTCTCCCCTTGCTCTCCACGTCCAAAAGGAGTTTTGGACCTTGGTTGGTGCAATTCAGATCAAAGAAAGGCGATCAAAAGTAAGAAGGCTGCGCTGCTGCAAAGGACGACTGCTCATCTTCAAAAGAGTTTTGAAGATCCTCCAGATCAGATCCAGATCTGATTTTTGGAGGTGTGATAGAGAAGAAGAGGATCTCTAGATCCAACCCGAGTGGATACCGGTAGAGGCCAGGCACTTGCGTGGCTAAGATCCAGAACCTTCTGCTGCAAATAGGATCATCAACAGGGTAATAGGATTACCCAGATCAGGTAAATTAAATTTGATTTAATTTATCTTTTAATTTTATTTTATTAAAATAATAAGAATTCAGATCTAAAATATATCAAGATCTGATTGGGATCAAGAGAAAAATTTTTGAAATATATCTCTTGATCTGATCAGATCTGAACGAACCTGGACCGGAGAAATCAGGATTTCCCTTCAACTGGTATCAGAGCCATGGTTCTAAAATTATTTAGATCTAATTTTAAATTTATTTTAATTAAAAAATAATTGATTTTAGATGTCACATGAGATGTGATCAGATCTGAAATCAGAAAAAATTAAAATTAAATAATTTGGATCTAAGATTAGAAGATATGCATGACTAGTTCTAGAATAGAATAGTTCTATAGAATATTCTTGCATATTTTTGATTTAATCCGATTAAATCATGTTTTAGATCTTTTTATTTACTATTTTTTGATATTATAAGTGTTATAATAACATCTGAAAAATAGCAAATAAAAATTATTTAATTTTTGAATATCATATGAGATATGATTGATGCATGTCTAGACTAGTTGTAGAATAGTTCTACATAATTATCTAGATTAGAATTTATTTTGATTAGATCAATTTAAATCTAATTTTTTAGATTATTATGAGATAATTTAGATCTGAAAACATGCATGATTATGATACATGAGATGTATGCAAAATATGCCATGATTAGATCTACTTTATATATGAGATATATGATATAGATCTGATATTATTTTGTAGTATTGAATGTTCCTGATTAAGGCGTTCCTCTTGGCCGTCCGGTCATAAGAACGAAGAAGGATTTAAAGGCCCTCTCTTTCCATTCGATGGGGTGTTCTTATGATGTGTAGGGGTGCTGCGTGTTCGTCCTTAATCAGAAACCCAAAACTTACTTTCTGCAAAACCCTAGATCCTGAAACCCTAGGATTTATTGTGCATATTTTGTTTATGAACCCTACTTAATTAAGAATTAAGTTTATGAAATATTAATTAGGTCTAAAATTGAGAATTTCAGATCTAAGACATATTCATAATACTGGGTTCGGGCTTGGGTAGCTCAATTAGGTCTAAGCGGTTGATCAAACCGAATCAAGAGTTGGTTAGATGGGATCAATAATGCTTAAATTGACCAGCCTAATAGGATTAAGTCTGGGTCAAGATCGAGTCACGATCAAGCAAGACCTAATTAGGCTCAGAGGTTAGAGTCTGGATTGTAGGCTAACCCAATTGGTTCTGACTCAATAATTTGGTGTCTAAGGTAAGTTTGGCATAGACGACCGACTGATTTTTAATTGGAAGCTACTCGACCTGAATGCGTTCTTATTTGAGTTAATGGCATATTCCTTCCACCGGTCTCACTTACCTGGCCATATCTGTTGACACAGTTCTGATCTGAGGTGGTCAATAATCCGAGCTAACCCATGCCACTAGGTTAGTCATAATTGTTATGACTAAGCCAAGTCTAGTTTAATGAGACCTGAATCAATTCTCCCTAAGAAAAGATTAAGTCTGAGGTCTTCCACCATTGTAGATGTGCGGGCCCTTCCCGGGGTTGATTGTTCTCGGCTGGATACAGTGGCTCAGTTGCACCGGGAAGATGCAACCATGTCTATTAGGCATTGGATGTTATGGGCTGGAGGATGAGTTGAGCTCAATATTCTGGATATGGTGAGAGACTCAATTAGGTCCTAGTCTATGCAAATGGTGGGTCTGACTTAACTAAGGAGTTGATCAATATTCCGGATATGGTGAGATTCATGAATTAGAGACCAAGTTCGGGTGCACCAAGTTCCGGATATGGTGAGATTCCGGATATGGCAAAAGGTTATAGTCAACGCGAAGGCATAGACTATCAGGATACCTTTTCCCCAGTAGCTATGCTAAAATCCATCCGCACATTGCTTGCTGTTACAGCCTATTTCGATTATGAAATATGGCAAATGGATGTGAAAATGGTATTCCTAAATGGATATCTTGAGGAAGATATCTATATGGAACAGCCGCTAGGTTTCACATCCAGTGATACTGATCACAAGGTTTGCAAGCTGCAAAGGTCAATATATGGACTTAAGCAAGCATCTCGGAGCTGGAACACTCATTTCAATGATGTGATCAAAACGTTTGGTTTCATCAAAAACGAAGAGGAACCATGTATTTTCAAAAGGGTCAGTGGGAGCGCTGTTGTCTTCCTCGTATTGTACGTGGATGACATCCTCCTTATTGGGAATGATATTCCCATGTTGACATCAGTCAAGATGTGGTTGTCCAAGGAATTCTCCATGAAAGACCTAGGTGAAGCATCCTTTATTCTAGGAATTAAGGTCTATAGAGATAGACCGAATAGGATGCTAGGACTTTCACAGAAGATGTACATAGAGAAAGTACTAAAGAGGTTTAGTATGGAAAACTCTAAGAGAGGATTAATACCCTTCAGACATGGTATTCATCTTTCCAAGAAGATGTGCCCTAGCACACCTGAGGAAATAGAACGCATGAGCAAGATCCCTTATGCTTCTGCAATAGGGAGCCTCATGTATGCCATGCTATGTACACGACCTGATATAGCCCATGCTGTGAGTGTCACAAGCAGATATCAGTCAAATCCAGGTGAAGAACACTGGACTTCTGTGAAATGTATCCTTAAGTACTTGAGAAGAACTAAGGATATGATGTTGGTCTTTGGTAACGGAGAACTCCAAGTCCAGGGATACACAGACTCGGACTTCATGTCTGATATAGATGATCGAAAGTCGACATCTGGCAGACTGTTTGTGCTGGAAGAGTTCCAAGCAAATGGTGATACCACCTCATCCGCGATTACCTCGAGAAGGTTATGTCGAGGTCAAGAGAGTCAACTCCGCAGATAATGTGGCAGACCCACTTACAAAGCCGTTGGGCCAGCAGAAGATCGAAGCCCACCTTGAGAAGATGGGACTTAGACTTGTAGCCAATTGGCTTTAGGACAAGTGGGAGATTGTTAGATATATGTGCCCTAGAAGCCAGAATTGGCTGACACTTGTAATACACTTCTAGGGGCAAAATTATAATTTTGACTAAAATCAATAAATGGGTTATTTTCTATCACATATGTGTATTTAGTGTCTGTGATACATCCTTTGAGTTAATGGTAATGATAATTCATATTTTCAAGAGTTGAAAATTTAAGACATGAATAATCATTATTAACTCATAAATTGCTCCTGACCATAGGATCATCACGAGGATGGTGATTGATCCGAAAGGTTGGTGTACAATCGCTTCTCTTTAGTAGATGAGTCTTGAGTCTACGGTGTGGAGACACCGGAGCGAGAGTACAGGTACTCGTTAGAGAACGAGGGCACTGAGCGTGACCACCTCGAGTAGTCATTAGGGAGTCTACCTTCTCGTCAATGACTGACTCGATGCTGCAGTAGTGTGTCTGGTTCTTTGACCTGAGATGCATCGGCAGTTCACCTTGAGGGTGTTATAGTTTGACTACACCATTACTCGGATCTCCTAGCCATATGGAACCCTGAGGTGTATGTTGGCTATGACATGTTCATTGTAGGAACTGGATTGCATCAAGATGGAATCTATCTACCTCGGTGGTAGAGGAGTAGCCCTATGATGATCATGAGAATCAAGTCCAGAAATCCATGGCCATGGTAGAGTGAAATAATAGAAAGAGTTTCTATTTAGATTTTCACATTGGACTCGAATCGAATGATTACATCATATGACAGAGACTAGGGTTTGACGAGTTTCACCTTAACCCTAATCTGATCGGGGCTCAAGATAGAAGAACTTAATCACACAGGTAGCTGCACCAAGAGGTTCGCATTCAGCTCTGATGGGTTGCCACCATATACTGCTAGGTGTCACTGGTGGATTTTGGGAGCAATTAGAATGATTTAGATGATCGATCATTCTAGCTGTTCGAATCAGAAGAGTTCTGATCCATCGAAAGGAGTTTCGATGATGTCGATGATAGAGATCATGACATATCCCATTACCATACAGAACTGAACCTAACTGGGTCACACAAACAAGGGTTTGAATCTGGTGATCATCAATTGAACTGATCTAGTTCAATTGATCTGAATGAGATTCAATTAGGTTCAAGGAAATCGTGCTAGCACTCGATTGAACCTAACGTTCTTCTTTTGCTATCATAAATAAGTTGTCCTGTCTGAGCCAAAGGAGTTTGTGCTCAAACAGAGGCCTTCATATGGTCTGACAGGAGGTTGTCCAAGTCAGAAAAGGTTGTCTTATTTGTAAGACACTACCTGCCATTTTTGGTCACCTGCCATTTCTTGTTCTTTGACTTTGGTCAAAAGTCTACCTTTGACTGGTCAAACGTTGACCATTGACACTTTGACTTTTGACCACATGTCATGCACCTATTGGAGAGCTGGTGGGGGCCTGTCCCCCTGCCAGAACCTGGCAAGGAGAAGGGCGCACGCCACCCTAGGCGTGTGCCCAAGTTGGAGGCGCCTAGGAGTCCTTGTTGGACAAGGACTCCATCTCCTTTTTGGATTCCAATTAGAGTTCTTCTAAGAACCAACTTTGACTGGTCTTAGGCACCCTCTAAGGAGGAATCCAGGGGTCTCTATTCCCACCAATCAGATTTAGATCTGATTTCACAAAGGGTTGTGATTGGTTGGGAAGAAGAGGAGTTGGATCACAGCTAGTCTATAAATAAGACCCTGTATCCAACTCAGATTGTATGAAATAGAGATATGATGAGATCATAGTTTCTCCACGCCCCAAGGCTGCCTCTCCCCTCCCTCTCCATGTCAAACCACCTTCTCCCCTTGCTCTCCACGTCCAAAAGGAGTTTTGGACCTTGGTTGGTGCGATTCAGATCAAAGAAAGGCGATCAAAAGTAAGAAGGCTGCGCTGCTGCAAAGGACGACTGCTCATCTTCAAAAGAGTTTTGAAGATCCTCCAGATCAGATCCAGATCTGATTTTTGGAGGTGTGATAGAGAAGAAGAGGATCTCCAGATCCAACCCGAGTGGATACCGGTAGAGGCCAGGCGCTTGCGTGGCTAAGATCCAGAACCTTCCGCTGCAAACAGGATCATCAACAGGGTAATAGGATTACCCAGATCAGGTAAATTAAATTTGATTTAATTTATCTTTTAATTTTATTTTATTAAAATAATAAGAATCAGATTCGAAACATATCAAGATCTGATTGGGATCAAGAGAAAAATTTTTGAAATATATCTCTTGATCTGATCTGATCTGAACGAACCTGGACCGAAAAATTAGGATTTCCCTTCATCATATACTTCCTCTGATGGATGAGATACGTTATAAAAGAGCATCTATGGACTTGGTTCTCTAATCATCCGAAAGCTTGTGAAATCCTCTCCATCAAAAATACTCGAAGTAGGATTAGAAAAATCAAGGCGCTACTCATTATTCGCTAGAAGCATCTAGATATTTTTTCTTATGATCACAGATTGTAGATCATTACAGTTGCAGACTTTGGATCGAGGATTCAGGACTTGAACAATAATGGTTAGTGGTATGGATTTTTTCGTATTAAAGTTTATAATATCCAACACATGATAGTTAAGAATTTTTTTTTTAGGCATATTAAGATCAGACGCTTTCCTTATCTATCGATTTAGTTAGTTACAATATTTGTTTGTGGGAATGCTGAGATCACTCTGAGTTGTAACCAATTTAGCTAATTTGACTGGCTATTAATTTTATGGATCATATCACCACCTAGTCAGTGGGCTAAGTTGTTAAACGAGATTTTACGTTGTATTTAATTAGGGCCATGAGATAAAGGATAGATAGAATTAGAAGGATGGATGGCCCTACCATTATTTGGTTCAAAAAATCTGAAGAATGATGGATGGAAAGGAGGTATTGCTCATCTATCCGAGCCCATTAATTTGCATCCTTCCAAATTGAGAGGATACAAGGAAGGATGAATGAAATAAGTGAGGGGTGGATTTCTAAATTGACAAACTTACCCCTATATAACTTTCATAGTTCTTCATTTTTTATTCATTGTATTTATATATTTTTATTTTATTTATACTATTTATTCTATACTATTAAATTTTATTATCAATTATTTTAATTTTAGTATATAATTTCTCTAATTATAAGTAGATAATTAGAATTATCTTTTTTATTTATATTCACTATTTTTTAATAACTATTTAAATTAATCAGCAATTTAAATTAAATTATAAATTAATGAGTTATTTATAATTAATATATAAATAAATTTATTCATATATTATTAATTTATAAAATTATTTACTAAATTAAAATTAAAATTAAATATTTATATAATTTTTTAAATAATTATAAATTATAAAGATTATAATTTATATATTACTTTAGTTGTTTAGTATAAATAAATATTATAAATTAATAATAATAATATTTTAATAAAATTTTAATTTAATAAAAATATCATATAAATATTATTTTTTTATTTTATTTCTTCTATATTAAATAAAAAAATATTTTAATTTTTTTATACTTTATCAAAATATAGGGAAGGATGAACAAATCAACCTCTCCCTTATCTATTATTCTTCTTCTATTCATCCTTTTATTTTTTTTTTTGGTCCGTCACTGCAGCAAATATGAATCGGGGACCATGGATACGCTTGGAGGCGCATACCGTAAATTACTCGCGTTGGCGGACACCGTAAATAGCTCTATATTCAGTGGTGTTATCTAGCCAGGCATTCATATGGAGCTATCAAACGCCGCTCCCCAGCACGCCTTTGCCCCCTTTTCATTTTCACTTCCCGCTTTCCCCACCCTCACTTGTCGGCACCCGGCACCTCAAAAAGAGCGACAGACAAGGTGAGGTGCGGAGGAGACGAAGCGCGGTTGAAGCTTTCGAGCTCTCTCAGTTGGTAGCGGTCTCTTCCGTCTTCTCTCCGTCTTGCCGAGAAAATCCTAGTATCGCCCTCTCGCTCTCTCCGAGCTCGGGATTTTTCCTCTCTCCAGGTATAAATTTCACCAGATTTGTCCTGGACTCGCGATCCCCTTCTCGTGTTTGGTTTCTTCGTTTTTGCAACCTAGAAACCTAGGTTTTTGATTGTCGAGTCATCTTTCTCTATTTGTTTGATCGATTCGAGTGTCGGAGGATTTGGGGCTCAGTCTGGCCTTTTTTTTCTCCAGGAAACTTGGTAGAAATATTAGATCTTGGAAGCCTAGTTCGTGTGCTTGTTCTCTGAGATCGTTTCAGGGTTTGAAGGTAAGAGATTGTGCTACATTTGTTCTAGGAACGTGGAATCTTCTTTTCTTGTGTATTTATTTTTGGTTATTTTTGTTGATTGGTTGTGTGTTGGTCAGATGGTGGGAGATGCTGTTGAGAGGGTTCCGGTCGCTTTACCCATGGTACCAGCGGTGTCTCCTGGTGGAGAAGAGATTGCCTCGGTGGAGGCCACTGCTTCTCGGGGAAGGAGGTGTAGTCTGAGACATATGGGGAAGGAGAGGCGTTACTATGGGCAGAGGAAGGTGGAAACTGGCACAAATAAGCAGGTGGTGAGGAAGAGAGCGAAGCTTGATTTTGGGAAGCAAGTGTTGGTAGCTCCCTCGGCCTCGTTTCAGTCTCGTGAGCTGGTAGATTCGAATACTAGTGGTGGTGTAGAAGGAGAGGCCGTGCTGAATGGAGGTGGTGGTAATGCAGTGAACGGAGAAAGTGGTGATCGGGACCAGATAGGTCCTGGTAAGAGTGCACAAGCCAGGGTGAAGGAAACCCTAAGGGCTTTCAATAGTCATTACCTTCACTTTGTTCAGGTTTGTGGACCAACATAAGAGTATCCTTCAATCCTCACTTTTGTGGAAATATGTTGCATTCTCCTGAGATTTCCTTTTTTGAACCTTCTAGACTACATCTATGAGATCCCTGTTGCAAATACGTTTCATATATTGGAAAAAATAAAAAGAGAAAAACTTCATATTCTGTTCTGGATTGAACTGCAGATATCGATTGAGATTGAACTATGAAGACTCATTGTCCACAATGTAAACCTGAAAAAAGTATTTTTGAGTAGCAAATACTTGTAAACACATGAAAAATACTAGAGTGGAAGGTATCAGTGAATTATATTCAGTTATAGATCTGAAAATCGTCAACCAAAAACTGTATAAGAGTTACTTTGTTCAAAAGCATCCCATGTATTTAAGAACATGTGTATGTAGCTTGCTGCTTCATTTCCTTTTTTGTTGTGTAACATACTATTAGATGGTCTGTTTAATTCGTGGACAGGGGGAAGAGCAAAGATTTAAGCAAGTGGAAGCTAAACTTTCAAAAGTTCCTAAATCTTCAAATCCTAAGGTAAGTTTCAGCTAGTCACTATATTCTTGCTGGAAACATGTTCATCTTAGTCTATTTCAGTTTTGCAACTGAAAGAAACGAATGGCAAGATATTAGAGGTTGGTGTATCAGAATTAAAGGAAACTAAGGTGAACATAACCTTTATTTATATCTTATTTGTTGGTGCTCCATTTTATTGGTTTTATTTGATACATCAAGGATATTCTAACAAGGTCTAGAATAGGCGAAATATACAATTTTAGATAGGAAATAAATTCATCTACTCATTCTTGCTGGTTTCCGTATCATTTCCCTTTTTTGATGGTCATCCTATATTACAAAGATGTGCTTTGTCTCTCTATAAGCATGCTCTTTACAAAATTGTATTGACCATCAGTGACTTAGAGAGAGGTTAAGAATAATGAGAGACACTAATTAGAGTTTCAAATGTTTAAAAGTAAACCTAACGCTAAGGGGTACCTATAGTTTTTCAACCAAAAATGTAATTAGGGACAATAATTTTAAGTGGGCATTTGAAACTACATGTTTCTTTAAAATGAATAAATAACCTACTTAGTTCCAAGAACGCAAACTTGCAATCCCCTCATCATTTTTAGAAGGCCATTGTTCAGCAATACAGATGTTATAACTTGGTTTTGATAATACAAAGTATGACTTTCTAAGATGTTCTGCATCTGTATTTCCAAACACGGTCGAATTATTATGTTGAAGAAGAAATCTAAAATCATCTAGTCCTATGTAAGCCTTGCGGCTGGGGTTTCTTTTTATTAATAGCACCTTGATTTTATTTTTGTGCAGAGGGGAGGTGGTTGTGAAGAGGATGTAAAACGAGCATCAAAACGACCTGATCTTAAGGCAATCAGCAAGGCATGTATTTTACTTCTTTATATCATGTCTATCTTCTCACAGTATGTTGTATTCACTACTATACTTACTAATTAAGTAAGATTAGTTGGTCTGAATTGTATTATTTTCTTCTTTTCCTTGATCTTATTAATTCTAGAATGCTTATAGGTGCAATTTGGATTAGCTCTTTGTTTAAAACAAAATCATAGAAATTGTAGCAAAAGAAATGTTTGATGCTATCATTTTTATTTTCCACTTTTTCAAAAGTTATTTTCATTATTTCTAGAAAAATGAAAGTAAAGAATTCTTACTTCTGCTATTTTCAAAAATAAGAAACTTATTTATTTTACCACCAGCATTGATACCATCTATGCTGCTATCGCTATTGCTGCGGCTACAGCTGCCACTACTGCTGTTATTGTTTCCAGCACCACTATTGCCGCCATGATCTGCATTCACGATTACCATTGTCATTGCCACGATGACTCACACTGCCACCACCACAACCATTGTTGTTTTCACCCTCACCACTTTTGCCATAGCACCGCCACCACCACGGCCTTTGCCACACCATTACCATCATTGCATCACCACCATGTTATTGGTGCATCAACCATCATGGTACCACCACCCCTTGCCACCACATCACTAGCACTTCCAGTATCATTGCTGCCATCACCACCACCACCGCCTCCGTTGTATCTGCCATGACCACCACCCTTCCAAACACTATCATCATGTTTATGTTTTTAAAAATAATAACTATACCGAACATGCTTATATTTTGAAAATAAAAAAAAAATAAGTGATGTGTAATGATACCTATTTTTTTTTTTTTTTCATTGTTTAATTTGTGTTTCAGGTTGTACATGACTTGCTTGTACTTCTAACTATATGCTGGTTGGTTTTGTTAATTTTTATCTATCATTTTCAATTGTTTTGCTTACTAAACTAAAACTAGTGCAAAATAATCAATATGCTATGTTAATAATAAATACTTTTTGTCAGCTTTTTTAGAAAGAAGCAGATGTACTTAACATGCAGTTTAGGACTAATTATATATTTTTGAAACCCAGAAAAGCAGGTTCATTATGGATTTTGCTAATTGATATTCTCTTTCAACAAGTCATACATGCATGAGGTTAAAAGATATGTTTGAAACATGAAAGAAATGGAGGCTGTCAACGAGTGCATTTTGTAAAAGTCATTGAGGGTTGGTACCAATGATATGGGTTCAAGTTGCTCCCTCATCCAATTTTGTCAGGATTTCCTTTTGTCCTTGTTATTTTAAAAAAAGAATCATGAAAAAAATGATTGGACTTCTTAAGTAGGATATTAACTAACCTTGAGCGTATTAGGTACATCTGTTACATTCAGATAAGACCGATTCACCAGGAAAGTATAGTGAATATGACATAAAGAAACCAGAACATTACAATGAAATGATTTTTCTTTTTATGTTATTTGTCAAAAAATCACAGAAGTATTTTTCGGTATGAAAGAAAAATTTCTCCCATTGAGATGAAGAAAAAAATAAAAGATCTATGACAGCATGTTTTTTTTGCTATCACACTTCTTCCTTGGTTCTCTGTGGTAAATTATGAATATTCTGGGATATAAAGACATCTACCGGATTTGTTGTGCTTATTCACTTTAATAGCAAGTGAAATGCAGCTTTGACAAGACATTTCTTCATTAATCTCATATTACTGTGTATATTTCTTTGTTGATTTTATTAAAGTAAGTACACAGGTTTGTGTGATACAATGGCAGGAAAATAATTGGAAGTCTGTAACTGTTGATACTTTATTTTTTTCCTATTAATTCATTATGTGGATTTCAAAGTATTAGGTTTCCTAACATAGTAAATGATAATTCTTTAAGCTGTTGATTTTCATGATCAACATCTAATATTTGATTTGCGTTCAAGTTTCGTTACATGGATGCAGATTTTTCTTTAGAATTGTTGTTTTGCTTGCTCAGTAATTAATATTTTAAGTTGATTCATTTTTGGGATGATAAGACATAATTGGCAGTGCTATGCCTTTCAAGCATCAAAATTCCAGCTGTGCTCTATTAATGTTACAGTGTGATTATGTTTTTCCAATTTGTTTTCCAGATGATAGAGATGGGAGCTGTTCTGTACCCTGAGAAAAGGATAGGCCATCTTCCTGGTTAGTATTGCTTGGTGGTGTGATAAAATTGTGATATGCTGTTCTAGTCTTATTTAGCCGATGCTTTTTTAAATGAATGCCAAGTTTTGTATGTATTTTCATTTATTTTGAAGAACTTCTATTTAGTGCTCCTGTACCATAATAGGTCAACGGCATTTGTGAAGATACAGACTAAGCAGTTGACATATATTTTGGCAGGAATTGATGTTGGCCACCAATTCTATTCACGAGCTGAAATGGTGGTTGTAGGTCTTCATAGTCACTGGTTGAACGGAATTGATTACATGGGACAATCCTATGCAAAATTGGTAATATACAGAGTATATCCTCGTGCAATTTGTAAAATTAATTGTTCATTTGTTAATCATTAAAAATAAAGGCAGTGGATTATGTATCCCAAATTAGTCACCTTTCTTCAAATTAGAGTTTTATGTTTTCTGTGTATTTTTGATTTATAGTTTGTCCCTTAAAAATAAAGGTAGTTCCTATCTCAAATTAGCCACCTTTCTTCTCCATTTAGATGTTTCCAGGTCTAAGTAAATGTTTTGTGAGCTTGAATTGCATAGTTTTGGTAGTATGGTAGGTTTCCCTACTCGTCAACTTGCAATATTTTGTTCATGGTGGATCTCGCTTTTGTTTAAGGCTGCCTTGAGTAAGGGATTAGGACAATTGTGCTTGTGGGTTTTATGTTAGGAGTGAATATGAATCACTCTCAAACATGGATTATCTGTAACAATTGTGTTTCTAGGCTTTATGTGAGGAGTGGGTGCAAATCATTCTCTAACATGGATTAACTATGTCAATATATTGGATAGGCCTTGGTGGTCAGGGTATTTAAGGTCGGCTGTTGGTTTTCTGAATGAAGTTTAAATGGTTTAAACCATGAAATTTTTAATATACTACTTCACAATGCAGTTTTTTTTTTTTGTTGCCGAATGTTTTAAATAATTATGTTTCAGTGGTTTTTTTTCAAATTTAGTGTCTTTTTTCTTTTCATTTCTCATATTCTTTGATTGCCATGTATGTGTGCTCTTGATATCTTCATATGATTCTCAATATTTATTTTTTTGCCTATTCTTTCTTGCCTATCGTATATTGATCATATATAGAATTTAGATATTGGTGCATTTGATTTATTTTTTTCTTTTAAACCGTCTTTTGAGTAGATGTTTTTTCCATGCATAACTGCATGGTGGGTGTGTATATCTACTTGCTTCATTAGTTGATTGACTGCTATTTGAACCTTACCCTGGTCCTTTTAAATAAATGGCTGATCAACCATTTTATTACATTTTCTGAAACCATTCTACTTGCTTATTTGTTTTATAAGAATATATCCGTGTCATTCCCTCTTTGATATTTCGTCTGAATATCTTTTGCTTTTGTATGTATTACTTAAAGTATGCTTAAAGCTTTCTCAGCTAAAAAGCTATTATGTTTCTCTCATTTTCTGCTTGTTTCAAGGCATGATTTGCAAGTTTAGTTTTCCTTGTTTGTTTCTTTAGTGCCCTGATATTCATGCTTATCTGTGTACTTTTCTCTCCAAATCTCAAAATAGATTGCAAATAATCAATAATTTATTAAACTTTTTATTGTGGTAGGAGCAATACAAGAGCTACAAGTTTCCACTTGCGGTATGCATAGTGTTATCGGGCATGTACGAAGATGACCTGGACAACTCTGAAAATATTGTTTATACTGGTCAAGGTGGACATGATTTGCTTGGTAATAAGCATCAGATCAGGGATCAAAAGATGGAACGTGGTAATTTGGCGTTAAAGGTTTGTCTCTTAGTTATTGTTTTTCTTATGAATTGTTTTCCATTGTTTGTCATGTTTTTAACTAATAGGACATGGCAATACTTCTACAAGAGTTTAGGGTCTCATACATGTAATGTGAGTTTTGTTGGTTGTTTTCCAGATGATTTGATCAAAAAGTAGTATAAAGAAGATTAAAAACATTTTAAGATTAAAAAAATTAGTATAAAGATATAGTGAAAAGAAGAGTGAAAAGAAATAAAGAATTGAAAATAAAGACGGTGGAAGTGGCACAAGATCTATTCTATAAGGTGTTTGCACCACTCTGTCTGGTAGATTTATGGTGACCAGATTAGCTGTTCACGTGACCAATCTGCCCCTTGGTGGCCTATCGCTTCACCACTAGTTCTTACATGCACTGGACCAGATCAGAGCCTTAGGTGAACCATGATGACTACGGTTACTAAAGACAGAACAAAAACAGAGATTCATTTTATCGTCATGTAAAACATTGGAGATGAAGTTAAACCAATAGGTTTCGATGCTACCAAACTGTGTAATGGATGGATATCAAAGCAACCAATATTGAATGTTTAAACATTACTTTGTTTGTTGTGACTTTCCAAATTTGTATCTAAGCCTGCTTAAACAAAGTAGTTAACTGGTTGTATCTTTGTCATTAAACTTCTTACCAGTAACTTGGCAGTCTTCAATGTTCTATACTCTTTGTTGATGATTTGACTAAATACATCTCAATTGTAGGCTAATTTTAGCCATTCAAGGTTTGAGATGTTAATGTGCAAGGGTTGACATTGTTGAGCTTGGCCTAGCTTGAATTGACAGATTCTTCCACTCTACTTGGGCCATACTCTGTTGATTTTGGCATGTTGGAGATTAAATTGCACCTCTTGGTTGTAATGAATTAGACATTTCCTGACTTCATTTTATTATGTCACCGATAAGGTGACCTAATCCCAAGCATTTTATTATGTCACTTGCCTTATAACTACATATAAAATGTTGTCGAGATTTGTTAGTCTCTATCCACAGAGCACATCTGATCATTCCTTGCTTGTCAAATTCACGCTAAGGTTGCATTTGGCATCGCTATCACTTTTCTTTTTCAAAAAAATCTGGAGAAATGAATTTTATTTCTATTTTTTTAAGATTTCTGATAACAGAAAACATGTTTGGTTGTTTTTTTTTTCCATCTCTCTCCCATAATGAGCAATGAGGGTTGGGAATGAGGGAGAGGGAAGGGGATGGGTCGAGGATAAGGGAGAGCTTGACTTTAGGCAGAGATGTGGTTAAGGAGTGATGGAGGAAAAGAAAGTGGGGATGGAGCCAAGATGAAGGATAGCTTGGCATTGGGTGGAAAGATGGCCAGTGAGGGTTGAGAAGTTGGTGTGGTTGGGCACGGGTGACGGTGCCGAGGGTGAGATTGGGCGAAAGAAGAGAAGTTGGGAGGAGAAGGGTGAAAACCACTTCTAAAAGAACTGAAAGTGAAAAATTTTCACTTTCATTTTTTCAGAAATAATGGAAGTTGTTTGAAAAAACAAACAAAAACAGGATAACTAAACATGCTTTCTGCATTGGATTCCATGCTCATGTTTTAAAAAAAAAAAGAAAAGGAAAAAAAGTACCAGACAAGCACTAAATGCAAGGATGTTTTTTTTTTCCTTCTAGTTTTCATTATAAATCTTCATTAGGAACTTAGGTCCTAGTTGGTTGACAAGTATTTTCAAAATGGGTCTGTAAAAACTTAAACTGAATGAGTTTGACCTTGGTTGTGTTTCATGAAACCTGTTTTGCCAAAGCTGAAAAGGCAAAGCTTGAAAAATGAATTTTATAGAAAACAGGTCTCTCCCTGTCTTTCATCAGCCTGTTTTACAAAGAATCATGTTTTATGGATAGCCATTCTAGTAAAACTCACTGGCAACAAAACAGCTTGTTAGTGCCTAAAATCAATGCTTAGTGAACATAGCTTCAAGCGTCAACGATAACTTGTAGCCCACCAGCATATTCTGCCCATAGTAGGGCCTCTGAATTTAGCATGTTGTGCATTCGTAATGTTGATTACTTGGTTATAGTCACTAATCTTATGGAGTCTGAGACCGACTAAAACAATTAGATGTCTTTTGGTGTGGAAGTTTTTTATTTTATTTTATTTTATGAAGTTAGCAATGCTATCTTCCAATTCTCCTGTGAACAGAGTGATAAGGGGAAGGGGAAATTGGGTTTTTGATTTTGATTAAAATGAAATCTTTTTTGGCATCGATCAAACCAAAGTGGGCCCTTAGTTTTTGGTTTTGTCCAATTCTGGTGGTTTGAGCTACTTTCCATCTTTTGGCTGAAACTGACTAAACCTAGTCACTTTTGCCTTTTTTAAAGGTTTATATTTGTCTTTACCTTCATCATAGTTTGTGCATTATTTCTTTGAGTATGTGGTCTATGTGGTGTCAAAATTTGTTTTTTTCTTTCTTTTATTTAGTTAAACAACTAGATAGTTGATAAACATAAACTTCATTGTTGGAAGGCCTTTTTAAAGCCCTTACTATATTACTTAAAATCAACACTAATGCAAACAACTAAATAGAAGACATCGTCATTCACAATAATGACGTCATTTAATACATAAATTTATTTTCACATTTTATATCTAAATTCTATAAAAGGGGAATGAAAATTATGTTTGGTATGAATTAGTTTGTAGCATTTATGGTATAAAGAATAACTAATTTGTTAACTTTTATATTAAAAATGTGATTTTATTAGGTCGAGTAATGAGCATGTGGAATAACAACCATTACAACATTAAAAAATGATCGTGATTAAGTAATCCATTATATTTATAAATAATATAATGAGAGGTCTCCAAAGCAATTACAATTGTCAAATCTAACATACATTCGAAAATGGAGGCTCTGCTTGTGCAGAGCTCTCCGTCTGCCATGTGACACCTATACTAATATTGTTAATAGAGCTATTAATTTTGGATAATAAGTATGGATCTTATTTAATATGGTTCTTTATCATAATATAACAACATTATATCATTCATAAGAAGCTTTTAGCTTAACCATAATATTAGTAGTACTAAATTAATATAAAAATTAATGATATTATTAATAGCCATATTGCTTCAAATATGATGATGTTAATGAAAACATTTTTATTAGTTTTGTATCCTACTCATATCCCATGTAGGTCTTTAGATAACACTAATGATTTATTAATTTCTATTATATTTTTATGATCATGATCTTATTTAAAAGCAAAAGCATAAAAATACAAAATGACTCCGCTATAGTGCATTTATATATCCCCTGATGCAATACTTTTCTATTTCTTATTATATGTAGGTTGGACAATGATCTTATAGTTTTATAATAATATATTATTTTATTATATCGATAGATATACATATAGTATTAGACTTTTGTATAATGATAGTCTATCATATTATTAATATGAAAATTTATTTAGAAAATAATTAAGCACTTATGTCTATTATAATTTATTCTGTTTCTATTATTTATTCTATTTCATTTTAAGAACTACCGGGAAAAAGAGAAAAAATTACAGTATGCACATCACATGGGTTATAGGCTAGCATGTATATACTAAAATGAAGGCTCTACTTGGGTGGGCTTTCCCTTCGCCACATGGATGTCTATATTAATAATGTTATTAATAGAGCTCTTTATTTTTGATAAGTAATAGGGTTCTTATATAATACCATTCTTTATTAAGAAGTTTATTTTTAATATAGAAATTAATAATGTTGTTAATTACTATATTTGCTTAATATTAATGCAAAACACCACTACTGTACCTAGCTATATTGCAATTGATCATGATTTTACTAAAAAATGAAGAACAACCACAAATGACCTTGCTATATTTCATTTAAATATCCTCTAATGAAGTGTTTTTGTATTTCTTATTTTATGTAGGTTGGATCATGACATAATTATTATTTTGTAATAATAAATTATTTTACTATATTATCGATATACATATATTATTAGAATTTTGTAGAGTGATAGTATATCTAACATCAATATCAAAAATTTATTTTAGAAACTAATTGGGCTCTTATATCTATTATATTATGTTCTATTTCTGTTATGTATTTTATACTGCATTTCAAAAATAGTTGGATAAAAGGAGAATAAACTCCACCAGCATATCATGTGGGTTATATGCTAGTTTACTCCGACCTCTTAGTTAAGAGTAAGGTTTGCTAAACCTGATGATACTGCCTAGTTCAGGGTGTGTTGAACTGTACCTGTCGGTAGATCAGGACAATTCCGGCCTTCGAAACAAGACACCGGTGAGGATGGGGGGAGGGACAAGGAATGCGAGGAAAAGATAGGGGGAGGGAAGGAGAGGGGAAGGCCGAGGAGGTTATTGGAGGCCACCGGGGCCTTTGGGGGCCTACCAAGGCTAACAAAGGGCTGTCTCTTAGGGATCGAACCCTGTTTGGATTTAGAGGGCGGAGCCACTCCTTCGATCATCTTAGGGCCTCAAGGCCAACAGAGGGCTGTCTCTTTGGGATTGAAGCCCTGTTTCAATTCAAATGAGGGCGGAGCCACTCCTCCGATCATTTGAGGGCCTTCGTGGCCCTTTGGGGGCCACCATTGGCATCTCTACTGTCTCCCTCAACCCTCCCTCCCTCTCTTTTCCTCTCTCTGGTTCTCCCTCTCCCTTGCTCTCTCTACTATGTCGATTCAGGCCTGGCATGGAGCGGCATGCAGCATGGAGGCATACCGAAAGCTGACTGGTACGGGCTTTAGTATTGGCATAGCCAATATTGGTTAAGAGTATATTAACAATATTAATATATTCTTGTTTTCATTTCTAAAGATGACTAGTTAAATCAAATATTATAATGGAATTGCGATTCCTTTCGTGTGCATCAGTAGTGGAAGAAAAGTGATGATTCTAGTTCTCTATCTTCCATTCCTACTCCATTCTGATTTCCATTTGGATTCATCCTTCATTCCTAGAACCAAACAAAGCATACATGCGGTTAATAGCTTTTAATCACTTCATTTATTTTGTTTTTTATCTTTTCCTTTTTTAGATGCCATTTCAAAGTTTATAATCAAAGCTTTGAAACTTAGAACGAAAATGCTGAAACTGCTTACATTTCCAAGTCAACTCTCCACAATTCCAACCAAAATTGATATTGAAACCAAGCTTTCAAAGTTTTGGGTAAAACTAGCATGAGGGATATTATGTAATAATTTATAAAAAAGAGCACTCTAGCATTCTAAAACGGATGGTGAAAATGGGTTTGACACTATGCTCCCAACGAACTTCACCATGAGGGAGAGCTTAGAGTTGATGAACCAGACGATTATGACTTGCATATTGTGAGTATTCTCTGTCAGGAAGAGGAACTATAGAGTATTTAGATAAGACTAGCAATAGACATGTGCAATGCATGTTAAAAAGTAAATTAATAAAATAAGAGTTTAAAGACTTAAAAGATAAGAGAGATAAAATACATGGGTTAAATAAATATTTTTCTATTCTTAAATTTTAAAAAAGAGTCCAGGATGTGGTTAAGAGGTGGATAGAATTTTTCTAATGGAGCCTAACTTGTTTCGGATTTCTGCAAACAATCATGTAGATGGAAAATAGAGACAAAGTAAATAAAGTTGTATGTGGATTATATGTCTAATTTTTGAATTGTATTTGTTGGTGCAGAATTTGGTTGACGCCGGATCGAGCTAGAGTCGAGGAAGGCGAGGTCGCCGTTGGTGACCTGCAAAACAAAGTCCTGTCTGGAGTCGGCGGTGGTGGCTTCGGCAGAATCCTCTGACGATCAAGTCAGCTCTTCTGTCCAACAGAAATGGAGTGCTTAGAAGAGAGATCGGCAGAGTTTAGAGGGGGAGAGGGGAGCTTCGAGAAAACGTATCTGGAGAGTCCCTTTTTATAGATGGAGCTTGATTGATGGTGACGGCCATACCGTTCGGTAGTGGGCCGCATGGGGTTTGCTACGGAGAGAGAGGTGTCGTCAGACTGATAGTAGCAGTCATGTCGTTTGGTTGTGGGTCACGTGGGATTTGCTACGGAGAGAGGTGTCGCCAGACTGGTAGTGGCAGCCATGTCGTCCGGTCGTGGGCTACATGGGGTTTGTTACGGAGAGAGCGGTGTCGTCAGATCGATAATGGCAGCCATGCTGTTTGGTGGAAGCATGCGTTCGGAGTTCGACTGAGCTAGAGGAGTCCGACTGCAAGAGTAATTCGGAAGGAGGTCGGCTCCTGTAGAAATCCGACTGAAGGAGAAGTCCGAAAGGAGTTTGGCTCATGTGGAAATCCGACTGAAGGAGAATTCTAGGAGTTTGGCTTCTAGAGGAATCCGACTGCAGGAGCAATTCGGAAGGAGTTTGGCTCCTGGAGGAGTCCGACTGTAAAAGCGATCCGGAAGGAGTTCGGCTTCTGGAGGAATCCGATTGAAGAAAAAATTCGAAGAGAGTTCGGCTCCCATAGAAGTCCGATTGAAGAAGAAATCCGGAGGAAGTTCGGCTCCCGTAGAAGCCCGATTGAAGGAGGAATTCGGAGGAAGTTCGGCTCCCGTAGAAGCCCGACTGAAGGAGGATCCGGAGAGAGTTCGGCTCCTGCAGAAGCTCAGCCGAAGGAGTGCGGAGGGAGTTCGGCTTCCGTAGGAGTTCGACTGAAGGTGGAGTCCAGATCCTGGGGAAGCCCAGTCGAAAGAGAAGCTGGGAGGAGTCCGGTCCCTGGAGAGTTCGGCAGGAATTTGGCCGTTGCGAGAGTTCGGCTGGGGCTCGGCCGCTGAGAAGTTCGGCCGGCTGAAGGGGTTTGGCTGGGCTCGGTCGTTGAGAAGTTCGGTTGGGTTCGGTCGTTGGAGGAGTTCAGCCACTGAATGAGTTTGGCTGCTGGGGAAAGAATTCTCGATTGAAGCTCTTCCGTGATTACCAGCTGCATTAGGCTAAGCACCAGGTTGGACTTCGACGGGAGCGAGGTTAATTCCCAACAATAATCCTCCTACTTCCAAGTTCGAAATTCGAAGGAAGGGAGTATAAAAAGGGCGACTGCCGAAGTCCTCTTTAGGGCTCTGCACCAGCTCAGATTGGATCTCGGGGGAGATTTTATCTCCAGCCAAGGTTGACATTGAAATTGAAACTCGGGGGAGATCTTATCTCTCACCGAGGTTGCAGTTGAAGCTCGGAGGAGATCTTATCTCCAGTAGTCGAGGTTGTAGAAGATCTTATTTCCTGCTGATGCAGAAGCTTGGGGGAGATCCTATCTCCAGCAGTCGAGGTTGAAGGAGATCTTATTTTCTGCTGACGCAGAAGCTCGGGAGAGATCTTATCTCCAGCAGCCGAGGTTGAAGGAGATCTCATCTCCTGTTGACGTAGACGCTCAGGAGAGATCTTATCTCCAGCAACCGAGGCTGAAGTTGGAGCTCGGGGGAGATTTTATCTCCAGCAGCCGAATTTGTAGGAGATCTTATCTCTTGCTGATGTAGAAGCTCGGAGGAGATCTTATCTCCAGCGGTCGAGGTTGAAGGAGATCTTATCTCCCGTTGACGTAGAAGCTCAGGGAGATCTTATCTCCAGCAGTCGAGGTTGAAGGAGATCTTATCTCCTGCTGACGCAGAAGCTAGGGAGAGATCTTATCTTTAGCAGCCGAGGTTGAAGGAGATCTCATCTCCTGTTGATGTAGACGCTCGGGGGAGATTTCATCTCCAGCAATCGAGGTTGAAGTTAGAGCTTGGAGGAGATTTTATCTCCAGCAGAAGAGGTTGTAAGAGATCTTATCTTCTGCTGACGTAGAAG
The DNA here is from genome assembly GCA_006176705.1 of Cocos nucifera. NCBI lineage: Eukaryota > Viridiplantae > Streptophyta > Magnoliopsida > Arecales > Arecaceae > Cocos > Cocos nucifera. The sequence goes on from QRFJ01000254.1 coordinate 207,504, forward strand.
CTCGGGAGAGATCTTATCTTAAGCGGTCAAGGTTGAAGGAGATCTTATCTCCTGTTGACGTAAGTTGAAGCTTGGGGAAGATCCTATCTCTAGCAGCCGACGTTGAAGGAGATCTTATCTCCTATTGACGTAGAAGCTCGGAGGAGATCTTATCTCCAGCAGCCGAGGTTGTAGGAGATCTTATCTCCTGCTGACGTAGAAGCTCGGGGGAAATCTTATCTCCAGCAATCGAGACTTAAGGTGGAGCTCGGGGGAGATCTTATCTCCAGCAGTCAAGGTTGTAGGAGATCTTATCTCCCGTTGAAATAGAAACTCGGGAGAGATCTTATCTCCAGTAGTCGAGGTTGAAGGAGATCTTATCTCCTGCTGACGCAGAAGCTCGGGGAAGATTTTATCTCTAGCAACTAAGGTTGAAGGTGGAGCTCGGGGGAGATCTTATCTCCAGCAGTCGAGGTTGTAGGAGACTTTATCTCCTGTTGACGTAGAAGCTCGAGGGAGATCTTGTCTTCAGCAGTCGAGGTTGAAGGAGATCTTATCTCCTGTTGACGCAGAAGCTCGAGGGAGATCCTATCTTCAGCAACCGAGGTTGAAGTTGGAGTTCAGGAGAGATTTTATCTTTAGTAGCCGAGGTTGTAGGAGATCTTATCTCCTGCTGTTGTCGGGCACAATGGGGCCGACTTTGCTCATATTAGGACGAGGTTTTCCTTCTGTTCCTAACGGACTGTGGGGGCGCATATAAGAGCCGTTGTCAGGGCCTTTCCTTCCATTTCGTCTAAAATGAACGAAGTCTTCAACTTTGCTCACGTTAGGACGAGGTTCTCCTCTTGTTCCTAACGGGCTGTGGGGGCACATAAGGGCCGTTGTCAGGGCCTCTCCTCCCATCTCGTCTAAAATGAACAAAGCCTTCGATTTTGCTCATGTTAGGACGAGGTCTTCCTCCTGTTCCTAACGGGCTGTGGGGACACATAAAGGTCGTTGTCAGGGCCTCTCCCCCCATCTCATCTAAAATGAACGAGATCTTCGACTTTGCTCATGTTAGGACGAGGTTCTCCTTCTGTTCCTAACATGGCTGTTTTTAGTCGCTTCTTTTCTGTCATCACATAATTTTTGCACCAAGAAATAATAATGTTGAAACCGAGGTGTTTTATTGAGGAAAATTACTAATAGTACATCCTCAGGTTTTTTGAGTTTCAAGGTCGTGGGAGCGTTGTTCCTCTGAGCTCCTTTAGGCGATAAGTCCCGAGTCGGACGACCTTTACCACTTCATATGGGCCTTCCCAATTTGGGGCAACCTTTTCCTGGCTTTGAGGCTGGGAGATGGCGGCTCGCTGAAGCATTATGTCCTCCATTTTGAACGTTTTGCTTCTGACTCTGGAGTTATAATATCGGGCTGTCCTTCGCCTGTAGGCCGCCATTCGGACCTGGGCTTCCTTCCTTTTTTCTTCCAGCAGATCGAGGTTGGCTTTGAGGTTCTGCAGGTTATGTTGCTCATTGAAGGCTGCGATCCGTGTTGATGGGAGTTTAAGCTCGATCGGTATGACTGCCTCCGTTCCGAAGGTCAAGACGAAGGGTGTTTCTTTTTCCTAAGGGCGACAGGTATGCTAGGCCAAATGCTCTTCTTTAAAGCCGATTTCCGACATTCTGATGGTGGATTTCCTGACGGAATCGCCGTCGGACGCTGCCGCATGGCCTGCACCATTTCGGTGAGATCCTGAACTCGCTACATTAGCAGGTTAAACTGCTCCGGATCTACCATGACTACAGGTGGAGCTTGAGTCGTCGGGGCTGAAGCGGGGGCGAAGCTCTCCTGGGAGGCCTTTTTTTTCGAGGAAGAGCTGACTTGATCGTCGGAGGGTCCTGCCGGAACTACCACCACCGACTCCGGACAGAACTTTATTTTGTAGGTCACCGACGGCGACCTCGCCTTCCTTGGCTCTAGCTCGATCCGGCGTCAACCAAATTCTGCACCAATAGAATTGGCGCTGGAGAAAGGAAGTTCGACAGAGTTTAGAGGGGGAGAGGGGAGCTTCGAGAAAACGTATTTGGAGGGTCCTTTTTTATAGATGGAGCTTGATTGATGGTGACGGCCATACCGTTCGGTAGTGGGCCGCGTAGGATTTGCTACGGAGAGAGAGGTGTCGCCAGACTGATAGTGGTAGCTATGCCGTCCGGTCGTGGGCCGCGTGGGGTTTGCTACGGAGAGAGAGGTGTCGCTAGACTGGTAGTGGCGGCCATGTCGTCCGATAGTGGACCGCATGGGGTTTGTTACGGAGAGAGCGGTGTCGTCAGATTGATAATGACAGCCATACCGTTTGATGGAAACATGCGTTCGGAGTTCGACTGAGCTGGAGGAGTCCGACTGCAAGATTTATTCGGAAGGAGGTCGGTTCCTGTAGAAATCCGACTGAAGGAGAAGTCTGAAAGGAGTTCGGCTCCTATGAAAATCCGACTGAAGGAGAATTCTAGAAGGAGTTTAGCTTCTGGAGGAATCCGACTGCAGGAACAATTCGAAAAGAGTTCGGCTCTTGGAGGAGTTCGACTGCAAGAGCGATCCGGAAGGAGTTCGGCTTCTGGAGGAATCCGATTGAAAGAGGAACTTGGAGGAAGTTCGGCTCCCATAGAAGCCCAACTGAAGGAGGAATTCAGAGAGAGTTCGGATCCCGCAGAAGCCCGACCGAAGGAGTGCGGAGGGAGTTCGGCTCCCGTAGGAGTCCGACTGAAGGAGTCCGGGCGAAGGAGAAATCTGGGAAGAGTCCGGATTCTGGGGAAGTCCAGTCGAAAGAGAAGTCTGGGAGGAGTTCGATTCCTGGAGAGTTCGGTAGGAATTCGGCCGTTGGGGGAGTTCGACTGGGGCTCGGCCGCTGAGAAGTTCGGCCGAATTCGGCCGCTGGAGGAGTTTGGCTATTGAATGAGTTCGGTTGCTGGGGAGAGAATTTTCGATTGAAGCTCTTCCGTGATTACCAGCTGCATTAGGCTAAGCATCAGGCTGGACTTCGGCGGGAGCGGGGTTTATCCCCAATAGTATTGTTTTGGAAATATTTGTGAGGAGAGGGACTAATTGATTCTAGTCATATAATTTGACAGAAGGAATCTAAGATGTCATTTTCCTCTCTTATTTAATATAGTGTAGATAAGAAACATTGTTGGCACTAGGAAATGACATATTTCATCTCCAAATTGAAATTTGAGTGTCTAATTTCCAATTTCTTTTTTACATGTTAATAACCAGAAGTAATGGCCGTCTAAATTAATTAATTGTCAATTAAACTTTGACATTTTTGAGAACTAAGTTAGTGATATGTAATTACCTATTTCCATTCAATCAAAAGGATGCGGTTGGACTAACCAAACAATGGAGAGAACCTTTTTGGTATTGATGCTAAAAGCAATATAAAGTTTGTCACTTGTAGGAAGAAGTCAGTAGCTAGTTCTCAGGATGCGTAAATAACTTGGCCTTCTATTGAACTTCTAGCTAACAAGGTTGTAACATGTGGCTGCCTAGGTTGTCCCTTTGGGCCTAGCTGCTTATTAGATGCTTTGTCGCTAGTTAGGTGCCTATTTCTAATTTTGTCTCAAACACTTGTTTCATCTATTGAATGACTACCATCCACCAAACTGCCCTATCGTTAGTTTTAGCCCTCCTCTCCATCATTAGTGGCAAGAAGAGGGTTTAAGGCAGGGAACGGGAGAAAAAAGCGAATTCTGTAGGTTATGGTTATTATATTTGTAATAGCTTGATTATAAGCTATTGTATTAATTTCAATAAATTTTTGAGATTTTTAACACCAGGTGCCCACCTAATTGCCTAGGCATTCTCCCTTGCTGTTTAAGGATTCACTTTCTGGGGCCAACTAGTATTTTGATGGCCTTTTCAGCTGAGCATGTGATTTTAACTCATAACTGGATTATTGCGTGAATCTTTACTAGCAACTGTTGTCAAGGTAATCAAAAAAATTCTATATTCTATTTATCTCTTTACATGGGAAGACCAATCTTATAGTCTCCTTTGTTTGTGATGTTATTGACATAGATAGAGTGAATGAAACAAAAAATAGCTATTAAAAGTCTTTTATAGTAAAAGAAAAATTCTGTTAATCATCATGCATTTTGGAAATTTATTTGAATTTGGGCTTAGGTTTGGGTAGCCATAATCATACGCATATTCAGATAAGTTGCTATTAAATCGAGATAGCAAGTATCATGCATAACCCAAAATGTGCTACCAATTTTTCAGAATTTTTTGAATATTAATTTATTTATTATTATTTTTAATCAAAAAATATATTTTTATCTAATTAATTGTGTGAACAATGAAAAATTATGATTTCTTCTCCAGTGCATAGATCATCCTTAGATCTATAGAATATCATGAAATCATGCCAAAATAAAGAATTTTGGCACAATTTCTTCTCATCTTTTCTTTCATATTTTAGGCGTGAAAAAGAAAAGGCAACAGGAGGTGAGGAGGGGTTTATACCTGAATAAGATTGGATTTGGCTTCAAATTTGGTGAAAAATGACCTTCTCCTTCCTTTCTAACACAATCTCCACCCCCCCACCCCCAACCACCAACAACCCACCACAACCAAAAAAAAAAAAAGAAAGAAAAAGCTTTGAATTATGGGGCGGTATGGTCCTTGAATGGCATGAATCCAGTGGAACCAAGCAGTTCTGCTCAATTCGGGCTGGTTTGAGGCCCATACGGACACAATCAGCCATCTTGACCCGATTACTAGCTGGTAGGGGTCAGTATGCCCTGAACTAGGCAGTTTGGGACGAGATGGCATTCTTGGTTTGGGGAGTGGGTGTCCACTTTTCCTAAGTATGCCACTCCTCCCTCCTCTATGTGATGGAAATTGAACTCTCCAGGGAGTTCGATGCACAAAATGAGGCATTGCAGCATTGGCTGCCTTCCCTATTGTAGCATCCTAGCAGGACTCGGATACTAGGTGTCAGCCAAGATAAGGCCAACCATTAAACCTTAATACTAGTCCTATATATTCATGGAATTGGGGTGGCATAAGGGTGTCAAAAAACTAGAGCTACATCATGTAGAAATAAAAAAAAAGCAAGGAGGCATCATAGGCTTGTTCTCCAAGAAAAAGAGAGGCAAAGAAAGAGAAGAAGGCTACATCTAAGGTAATGGATTTATTCCTTCTAGCGTTGCATCCTCTTGGTGTGTAGATAGCTCGAGTTTGGAAACCAAGAAACTTTCCTAGGATTGTGCACATGGACCGACATTGCTGTGGTTATTTAAGTTTGGAGGATCATATACTTTTGTGATCTCAGTAGGCTTCTAGGAGAGTGAAATCAACTTCAGAATCACTTAATGGCTTGGTATTTTTTTTTTTTAAAACCTTCTGAGCATGCTTTTACATGTAGATAAATCATAAGCAAGATCCTAGACTTCCCCTGCATATATGTAGGATAGTTCACCATGTCCATCACGTTGGCGGTCATTTTTTGCTTCCCTTAAGAATAAATGTTTCATGTGGATATCTTGCATCTAGTGGATATGTATGTGAGGCCTTATGATCATCATATAGAAAACCTTGTCACTTTTCAACTGACTTTTGCACACTAAAGCTGGAATATAATGTCTATACGTGTACATGTGTAGACATGTGTATGTGTTAACACGTGTACATCTGTAGACACATATGTTAATATTGAAATATCCATGATCGCATCTATGTCTGTATGGTTATATACATATGTGGATGTTTTTGTTTACATGCATTGTCAGCAGAAATGATTCTTGTTGTCTTTGCAGAATGGCATGGAAAATGGTTTGCCAGTTAGAGTTGTCCGTGGACATGAGTCAGCAAGCAGTTACTGTGGAAAAGTTTATACATATGATGGCTTATACAAGGTTAATATGGATCACATATTTTAACCATTGTTTCCCTTTGAAGGTTGTCTTGAAAATTTGGTATAAAATCCACATGTTCAGTATGTACTTGAATACCTCCTCCATAAGCATTTTAGTTGTTTCCTTATCAATGATGTAATTAGTGTAGTGCAAATACATGTACAATCATGATCATCTATGTGAAGCTTGCATTTACCATGTGCTTTGTACAATATAATGGAATTATTTTGAATGCGATGACATTTCCAATGACAGATACATCCTATAAGTTCAGCTTATAGTTGATCTATATTGCTGGCAATCTGAATTCTTGATCTGCTTGTGCAAACATTCACCTAGTTTGGAAAACCCCTAGTTTAGCAGTGGCACTTAGTTTGCACGCACCTTAGTTGTTGGTTGCCTATGATGTTATTAGCTAGCTTTTATGTTGGTTATGGCTAAAATTGTTTTAACCGATCATTGATAGTAGGGAAATTTTGTGCACTGTTGTTATTAAGAACAACCATTATTTTTGTAACCACCAGATTTGTGATTATAGCATGCCTTATGAGTGAAACATTTTTTTTCCCTTTTAACTGAACAATGACAGTTCTACCTGGAACTGTCATTAAAATATTGCTTTTCTTAAGAATTGATTGTTTATTTCAAAACATTATAAGACATATTTTTGTATGGAAAATTTGTGTTGATCTGTTTTGTGATCCTATGTCTCGCATAATCGGGGTGAAATTAATAGTGTTGATCTACTTTGTTACTGCTATGGTTAAATTTTCTCGCATGATGCTTTCCAACAAATTACTAATTTTTTCTCTTTTTCATGTTCGGCAACAATGATTTTTGTTAGGGCTTCCTCAATGCAAAGTATCTGGCCCCACCAATGTCTTTACATCTTTTTAAATTTTATTTGTTGCATGTTTTTAATCCCTAACAACTTACTGATTTAAACAATTCGAGCAGGACATTTTACTAATAAGAAAGAGCATGATGATACACCTTAAGGCTATACATCAGAAATGCAGCTTTTTATATTTTATTTGTGGACTGTCTTTTCTTATCTTATTCGTCATGTGGTGCATTCTTCTATTTGCTGTTTTGGATTTGTGTTTTAATACTCTGTTCGTCTATCTGCAGGTTGATAGATATTGGGCTGAGAAGGGTAAAAGTGGATTTACGGTATTTAAATACCAATTGAAGCGGCTTGAGGCACAACCAAGATTGTTGACTGGCCAGGTTTCCTAACCAATTTGTTTTTCTCTTCTTTCTGCTTCTTGTCTTTTTTCTAACAGATTTATTGTTATGCTTTTTTTTCCTTTGAAATTGAGTACAAGAAATATATATCAATCTTAACCTCCTTTTTTTTCTTTTTATATTTTTTAACAAAGTCATTTGTATGGAGGAGAAAAGGATATAACAATGCAACAATACAATAAACTTAAATGGTAAATGTACATTTTATGTTGTATATAAAAAACCTTGACACCACCTTATCGTTACCAAGGAGGAAGGAGATTCTTGTAGTATCTAGCAAATTAATGAAGTTAACAAGTTGATGCATTATTGGAAGCATGATGTAGTGAGAGCATCATAGCAAGTTATTGATTGTATGCTAAGTGATGATTGCTTTTAAATGCTTATGAAACATCAGTTGGTCAATAATCTACAGTGTCGATAGATTTTGATTGAGGGGTGCTAAGAGTATCATGGTTAAAACATCCATTTCATGAAGCAAAAATTGAAGCTAAGCTAAGCAATGGCATGACACTTTGCCTTCTCACTTAATAAATCATACCCATTTATTAGCTTGTCAGAAGATGCTGTGATGTCTAGGAAAACTCAAAGCGAGCCATAGATAGAAGGTTTGGTCCATTACTTTCTAGTTCTTCTCTATGAGATTTACAGGGACTAAAAGGTGAATTGTTGGGGAGGACAGAGAAAAGTGCCCTTATTATATATTTCACATGAATAAAATGTATTAAGTGTAATATGTGCAAGCTGTGGTTAACTTTATAGCAATGAATTATGATGTATTGAAATAAGGGAGAAGGGAAAAAGTTAGGTCACATGGAAGTTGCAAACATGACAAATTTCCTTGCTTGGCAAGTCTATGCAAATTGTTACTTTGCAGAAACCATATGTAGAAGCATATGGAAGACTAGTCAGTTTTTCCATATTATATTCAAAAGCAAGCATTATTATTGGTAATTCCATTTTGGGCTTTAGTCAGACCTTTGATCTTGTGTAATTATTTGCTGTTGATAGTATTTTTGTTCTTTTTCACATCTTCAAGCTGAAGTTTTTATGCAGCAACAGCTATACAAGGATTCATTTGTTTAAGATTGTGTATCCTTTTAGCAGCCAATTTTAAATGCGCATCTTCAACACATTGTCTTTCAGTCCATGCCTTCTGTCATTATGGTTATCATTGTCATGAAGGTTACATCTTCTCTCCTGAAATGGGCTGGTATTGGTAGTGCCATTTTGTTTCTAAGAAATCGGGATCAGGACACTTGTGAGACACCGGTCTATTAATGGGATAGGATGTCCTAGTTGCCTTGGCCAAAATTGGTCTAGACCGGCTGGTTCCAATGTTGGTTGGACTGGTACCAGGCACGACCTGATTGGATCGGTTGAGTTCTAGTAACAAACAGAAAGAGAACGGTTGGGTGCTATGATATCTTTTGTTTTGGCAAGTCATGGGGGTTGCATAGTGCGGGTAGAGACCAATAGGGAAAGAAAGAGGAAGTAGAGGACAAAGGAGGGGGAATGAGGGATGGTGGTCTAGACTCCTTGATGTCATAAAACTCCTCAAAACATATCAGCATTTACTCCAATACTCATTTAGGCCAAAAAGATTTCAAAAGAAATTGAACAAAAAATTAAAAAAAAAAATATTTGGCATCTCTTGGGATTGTAGTGTCCCAGTGCTGTCTTGACCAAGGACCGCCGAATCGGAACCGGACCTCGTGCCGGCCAGCAGCGGTATGGGTCCTTACTGGTCCATGCTGGGCTTAACTAAGGTAGAGAAGGGGAGAGGGAGAAGAAAGAGAGGAAGAGAAGGAAGGGGGGACAAGGAGAGGGAGAAGAAGAGAGGGCCTCTGGCGGCCGTCGGAGGCCATCTGAGCTTGGTAAGGGCAGAGGGAGCTTACTGGGTACTCGGAGGCCTTCGGATGGATGGTGACGCTGCAGCAGCATCTTTGACGGCTAGCTAGCCAGTGTCAAGGGGCCTAAGGGTGGTTGAGGTTGGAGGAGGGTCTCTGCCATCGTTTAGTGTGAAACAGGGATTCGTTCCTATTTCATATTTTTTTTTTAAGCTTTTATCACGTGAAGTGGGCAGCGTAGTTGCCGACTTCAACCAAAATAATAATAATAAAAAAAATACGCTGAAGTCGGTAACTGCGTTGTAGACTTTGCACGATAAAAGCCAAAAAAAAAAAAACCGTAAAGCAGGGGTTACTCCTGTTTTGCACGAGACGAGGGTGGAGGCCCTCTTCCGGCCTTGGCCGCCCTCAAGCTCCTCGGCGCTGGCTCGTTGACCGTCGGAGACATCGCAGCAGCGTCACCATCCGTTCGAAGGCTTTTGGACATCCGGTAAGGATCTCCTCCCCTCTCTTCCTCTCACTTTCCTCTCCCCCCTCTCTCTTCCTCTCTTTCTTCTCCCTCCCTCAAAGACGACCGTTGTGCTGTTTGTACACCAGAATCGGACTGGTTTCCTATCAATACGGTTCAGCACGGCTGGAATTGTCCGGTTTGCGACGGTTCGGAGAATGTTGGTCCTGACACTATGCAATTAATACAGGGCTTGGTATTGGTATGTTAAAACTTGCTTTTAAACATATTAGTTTGAGTAATTAATTAATATAATATATATGAATACACATATATTCCTGGTCACAATTAGCAGTTTTTAATCATTATAATGCTGGTATCAGTTGCTTGATTTAATGGACAGGAGACTTCATTCCTAATATCAAGGTTTTCATCTCGGTTAAGATTTCAGTTTATATCAATATTGGGCACACTTTTGTATGGTATATGTAGAATGATCCTATCATCTTGGTAAAAAAAAAAAAATCTGAAATGTCATCCGATACAATATTCACATCAAATGATACTCAATCATTTTTTTTTCATTTCTTATCATCTTAACTGATATACCTTGAAATCAGTGCTTAACTAATAGAAGGTCACAGATAATTGATCGAGATAAACTGAGATCTGGATTCATCTCAGTCTTAGTCACTCGATGAGATAATTGATCTTGGGATTTGAAGATGCTGCTTAATGTATGCATCTACGGATTTATGTATGTATTTATGTATGCGCGCGTGTGTGTATATATTAATAGGATGGGGGAGGGTTGGCTTATTGTAATGTCTAATATTTACTCTTGTGATTTCAACTCATTGACTTATTGAAACAAACATCTATTTCATCGCATACATCTTGATAAAGGGGTTCTTGCTTCTCCTTGTCTTCATTTTGTTTACCTTAAATCGGTTTTTCACTGTTCTTAAGATTTGGATCGACTTGTAAATCATAGAGGGGATAGAGTGGATTGTATCGTGGATAAAATCATAAAATATGAAGATTCTTTTTGAAATATTGAAATTTTGAAACACAAAATTTGGTAAATTAGATGAATTTAAATGATAAGAAAACCTATTGCATGTAAGTGCATAGAATTGTAGCTTCAACCACCATATGCCTATATATAGCAAGACCAATGAATAAATCATGTCCATTTGTTGAGTATATTGTTTATACTTTATACCATCATGTGAGTACTATTATGTCTTGATATTCTAATTTTACCAAACAAGTTACAATGATAAAGATCCATGGTGCAGGTAAAAATGATTAATAATGTTGATGTTGCCATTGACATTGTCATCATCACACTAGATTTCATATGAAAAATTACTGGATTCCTTTTTGTTTTTGAAGGAACAAGCATAAGTTTCTTCCTCACTGAAAGCTCAATTTTATATGGTATTGCAAGCTTGATATTTCATGCTTCTAGGCATTAAATAAGCAATAAATTTGAAGCATGATTGACCACTCCAGATATATCAATTTGGTTTTCATTTCAGGCAAATTGTTATAGGAAAAAACTATTTGATTCTCCAAAATGATTTTAAATATATAATTTTTTTGCCTTCAGTTTTTTGACTCCTAAAACCAGTTTTCCTTTTTTGGTTCTCAGCAATCAGAAACACTGCTGGGATTTCTAATCTAATGTGTTAACACCTCATTATTGACATATAAGGAGTTTTGAGGGTAAAAAATTCAAACGAAACATAAAAGGGGTCTTCCTGTATTTATTGGTTATGCGAATGACATGATTAAGTTGTGATCTGGGATGTGGTTCTAGATCATATGATTCCATTTAATTGATCCAAGGATGGGATACTGTAAATGATTCATTTTAATCTTAACCATAAGATCTGGACCATCAATTGTGACGAGCTGACAGTAATGCTATCCATCTTACAGCCTGTGCAACTTTTAATCCTTGCACCTAATATTATTTTTGATAGTGCTTTGTTGATGCCACTTGTGCTATCAACCACTCTTCTTTATTCTAGATTACTCATATGTTCATTTTGTCAAGCTTTTTCTCAAAAAAATCATAAATTTACCATGAAGTTGCTTCTCTTGTTTCACATCTTAGAGGGTTTTCTTTGTATGAGTGTGCAATAGTGGGGTTTATACTGGGATACTTGTAATGATGTGGAGGAATAGGAGTAGGTTTATGATTCTGTATAGCTTGTCTTAATGATTAAAGGGGAAAATTTGTGTTTGTGTCTGAATGTTAGAGATCAGCTAAGATGTACTTTTTTTAACCATGCTTTGTGGTCTTTGTACTTATTACTCTTGTCTACTGATTTCTATCAATTTCAGGTTCGCTTTACTCATGCACAAGCTCCTACATCCATCTCAGAGCTACAGGGGTATGAAATGATTACTTTAGTGCTATACCAGCACGGTACACACACCACACTAATTCATTTAAGTGTCTGGGTTGGAAGGATCATGACCTGGGTGCAATTGCTTTTTAAAAGATGATCCATAGGATTTGTGATATATGATAACATTTGATAAGAATAAAAAAGACCCTTCAAAACTGGACTGCTATTTGATTGGGTTAGTCAAAAAATAGCATCCTTTGACTTGTATGCTAGGTAATGTTGGTTACCTGTTTTCATGGTGTCACCTGCTCTGTAGTTTGTTGTGTTTGGACTTTGGATCCCATTAAGGTTCAAAAATGTTATTTTACATAAAACTGGTTGGACTTTGGATCATGTTAAGATTCAAAAATTTTACTTTACAGTAAACAGGTTAGACACTACATATGAAGGATTCCCTCATGTATGTAATCTTCAAAATGCAATGTTGTAAACCTTTGAACATGGTACATGTGCAATTTCAGAACTGAAGTTTGGATATAAAAATGACAACTTATGATCCAGGGAAAAGTTACAAATAGTTGGGTGAGCTTGTTCATTAAATTACGTCTTAGAAACAAGGTTTCAATACTGCTGGGGCGCAGTATCACGGTAATGTACCGTTCTGGCAGGTCTCCATCACCGGTGCATAGTGTGTTGGTATAGGATGCAGCTCCATACCATGTTTTGATACACGGTACCATACCATTCCAGCAAAAAATCAGTATGAGTTGAAGTACTGGTATTTGAAACCTTGCTTAGAAACTTATTCAAGGTTGGTACATAAGATATGATTGAACTATTCATCTTTCTGCAACTCTGTGGGAAAGAATTTTTCATCCATCAAAAGTGCTTCTTTAATAGCTCTTGTGGTTATGCTCGTATGATGGAGAAATTTAGATGCTAATGAAACTTTGACATTTAAGTGCACATTTCTTTTAAGTTTAAGCTTGGATTATCTTTTACTTGCATGGATTTACTTGTGCTTGTTGGTTAATTGTACAAGCAAATTTCTCAGTTTGATACAACTTTTGTGAAATTAATTTTTTTCATAAGAATTCATGGATGAGTCTATCATTGAATGGGTTGTATAGAAATATGCCTATGAGTACATGATAGATGATCAACGTCCAGGTCATGAAACATTTCCTTGTCACATCCTGGAGCCTTGTCAAAAATATATTTGGTCAAAGATAAAGTCATGTCTATTCTAGATTTCTAGCAAACGACGGACATTAACCGTTTTGGGATACTCAATTTAAAAGAATAGGTGCTCTAACATGTATATAGGTTTGTCTGCTAGACCTTGGGAACAATGAGGTATAATCCCTTATGTTGCCTCCTCTTGGATTTCATTGTTTTTGGTACTCAAGGCTTTGCATTCTATTCATGATTTACCATGTGCCTCTCAACCTATCAACAGCTACATGAATATATTGTTTAATTGGTCATGGACAGAAATGTGCCAGACATCTTTTTTTTTTTTTTTTTTGCTTTTTTTGGATGTCTTTTTTTTTTTTTGGGGGGGGGGGGGGGGGGTACTCAAGGCTATGCATTCTATTTGTGATTTACCAAGTTCCTCTCAACCAATCAACAAGTGCATGAACATGTATTGTTTAATTGGTCATGGACTGAAATGAACTAAGACATCTAAATTGTTATTCTATAAACTTTTTTTTGAGTTTTTAATGGTCTTAAAAAAATAGTCACTAGAAATTTTTGAATTCGCATTTACTGTATTGTGGTCAAGGTTTTAAAATTTGATTCCTGTAATTTTGGCTGTTTCACTGTGATTTTTGTAGTTGTGAGAAAATTCTGAGAACAAAGCAAGGCAAGCTGTCTTATGTCTTTTTGTTGTGTTAGGATCGTAGTTTTTGTAGTTTTGGTTGTTAAAGCTGAAAATCTAAAACATGAGTGTGAAATACGTGAAACATATCAGATGAATGTTCAAGCATATTGAATATAAGTGCCAAACATTGCTCAGTAAATTGTAAAGTAACATGATAAGTACATAAGAGAAGAGAATTCATTAGATATACCTATTTAGCACCATCAGGGTAAAAGTAATAATCCATCTAAGCTTGGAAAGCTTGTCTAAGCATATTTCATTGGATTACCCTTCTAAGCATGAATAGACCAATGCATCCTTTTGTCATTTTTATAACCGATCTATGCATATTTCACTCCATTTCATTTTAATAACGAGCCCCCCATTTCATTGGAAGCTTCCTCTCTCTCGCTGTCCCTCTCTTGCTTCGCCATCCTCCCTCCCTCCCTGCCACTTCTTTCTCTGTTTGTGTGTTTTAACATTTTCTCTATATAACTGCTTGTCATTCTTTTTATATCTGGCTATTTTAAATTTTGAATAAAACCTATTTTTCTTACTATTATACTATTCAAGTAACAAATATGGTCTTTGAGTTGACTTTTGATTTCAAAATGTTGCGTAAGTAATAGAGGATCTCAATGGATTTGAAGTCTGTTTCAAAGTCTTTATCCAAGTAAGTTGAGTGGTTCAGGTATAATTAGGCTAGTTGCTGCCCATACTAACTTCCCCTATATGAAGAAACTTTGGTTTGGTATGAACTTAGATGTACATACCAAACTGAGGGTTCCTTAATAACTGAGTTGTTAACTTGGTTGGTACTTTGGTCTAGATACAAAGCTCAGACCTGGTGTATAGTTCTAGATAGTCTCTGGATTTTGTCCAGGATGGGTTAGATGCATTAGGTATTATGTCGTTCATTTGCACATCTGTGTTTCTGCTCTTAAATAAGATCATCATTTCCAGCTAATCAAAATAGGAGCTTGACATAAAAATAATCTAAAGGCTTGTTATTCTATCTACTCCTAGAAGCTGTGGTTTGATTTTTTTTTCCCTACTTGTTTGAGATGGTACTTAAGAAGTGCTGCTGCAAACTTTTTTTTCACCTACAGAGTTTGCTCTGTTTTCAAAGATGTAAGGATTTTCTTTTGACAGAACCAAACCTGCCGTTAGAATGACAAAATAAGTTCCTTTATGTGGCATTTTAGAAAAAGAAAGTCTTTCCATCTAATACAATTCAAACCAGCATGCTTTTCATATAGGACATTACTAGGAATGTTTTTGGAAATCAAAAATATGTTTGGACTTGGTTTTGATTAGTTTAATGCATACTTTCAATGCTACCATGTTTCATTGTTGATAACTTGGCTTAGGAAAGCTGATTAATCTGCCTCTTGTTCTTTTGGCCCCCTTTCTGTAGGACTTATATGAAATTTGAATTCATCATTGTTTGGAGAACCATATAACTTATGTACAATAGTCTAGCTTTTTCTAGGCTTTCTTTCTTGTCATATTCACCTGGTCAATTATGGACTAATGTAATTTTTTTTTTTCCTATGGATAGGTTGGTCTGTCCCGATATCAGCAGGGGCCAAGAAAAGCTTCCTATTCCAGCCACAAATATGGCCGATGATCCACCAGTTGCTCCTATAGGCAAGTCATATTATCAGTTTGAGCTCTTGCTTCAAGTCATTATGTAGGATTCATGATTACCACATTGGTTGAGGATGGATCTCTTAGAAAGTTTTTGGAAATGTTTTTACATGTGGTGTGTCTTTTCACTTGTCTAATATGGCAACTCTTGTGTTCTTGCATTTTCTGCACTCATTAGTAATTCTAGTCATGACAATGGTTGTATAGCATTTTGTCTATTTTGGTGAACACATGAACAGATAAGCTAGCAAAAAGCACATGCTTGATATCTAGTGTTCATATTGTAAAGGACAAGAAATTGAAAACATATGCACCACTGATTTACCATGAAAGTAGTTACTCCTAGGATTTATTATCCACACCAGCATGTTTGTCTAACAATCTTCAGTAAGTTTGATGTCCTAAAATTACCCATGCTAACAACAAGAAATTAACTGAGAGAATTACCGGACTAGATATTGAAGTATGCCTAGATCCTGCTATAAGAAAGGTGGTGGAGGATATTAAGTTGGATCATGAAATTAATTAGGAAGATAGAAAAAATAATGCAAGTCACCAGAGGGATGACACCAATTTACCAAGGTTCTAGCATCGAGAGGAGAAGACAGATGGAAAATAAAAAGACATGAGATATAAATGAGAAGGAACTAAAGATAACACTTGGAGGAAATTGAAACTGCCCATTCATGCCTTCTTATGATAAAATCATTGTTTTATGAAATTGAACACTATAAAGATGGGAGGGACAGTAGATCTTGGTAAGCTCTGGAACTCTAGATCCTCCTACTTGATCATGTTTGAATAACCTCACTTGTAAATGATTGTAAGCACACCAAGTTAAGGTTAATTCAAGGGTTCCTGGTTGCATGGGCTTGAAATGAAACCAACTCGTAGACTTTGCATTTGATATCATGAGGGTTTATTCAGTTTATTGGAACTGAAAATTCTTATAGCTGGAAATGCATGTGTTTGATACTACAACAAAACACATGGTAGTTATTTGGTTATGAATGTGTACAATTGCATAAAATAAAAAATATCTGTGGGGGTGTATGGATGTTTCGGGCATATTGTTATTTGGTTATGAGAGTAAGTGAGAGATCCTTGGACTTTCCATAGATTGGTTACTTGCTATAAAAGTTAATTTAGAATTGTTCTTTTTGTCTTGGGCCTTCACTGGTCAGTGGGAAATGACAAGCCTACAGCACGTGCTAATTCCAGTCCTCTTGCCTCTTCCCCCCCTGCTTTCTGTGCTTTCCTTAATTGTTGTTCAGTGACCAACTAAGTGGGGCTACAGCACAAGCCTTTTTCTCCCATTGTGTCTTGTTTCCTCCTTCCTACCCTAACTACACTCCATGATCATTTGATTTCTCTTTATTGAACATCTTGAAATCTCCCCCTCTTTATATGATTATAAACCTATCCATGGTAGTTGCATCAGAAGACAGGTAACAATCTTTATTAAGACCCAACCTGCCACTATATCACTAATGTTAAATGAATCCACCGGGTGAGTTCTTGGGATTACTTTGGGAAGCTGATGGTGTGGAGGAACTCATTGAGGGCTAGGCTCTTGAGGAAGTCTGCAGACAATTGATGCCATGCGTGGCAGAATAGAGTAGCTTAGGCAGATTAGACTAGAAGACAGCATATATAATGAGGTAGGAAATCATACTTGATTGGTGGTTGGAGTCAAGGAATCATTGCTCTCTCTCTCTCTCTCGTGTTCTCTAACGCTTATGGAGGAGTCTCTGTGCCTGAGATGTTGTGGCTATGGTGCTGTGCGTTATAAGATTGGAAGGGACAACAGGTAGGGGATGAAGGGTGTGAAGTCTCTAGTTTGTGGGCTGTTTATTGGGAGTTATTCAGTAATGCTCCTACCTTATGTAGAGATCATTTTTGTTGAATCTGAAGTTTTAATGGTTAGCATATAATATGTAGCTGCGAGTTCCTGTGACTCATTGTTTAGATGAAACCATTGTACCTGTATCAGTAAAACTGGAGTTCATGTGATTATATTTTAACCACTGCAATGAGTTTTAATTGTTATGCTCCAAGGCCAACTGATATCAAAGATAACGCTGCATCAGTAATATATGATGCGTCAAAAGATTCATTTCTTTTATCTGTTACATGCTGGGCATCTGAACATTTAAATGAGAGTTATTGGCATCGCTATTCCATAAAATTGCACATAAAACATGCAAGTGCTGCAAAAGGAAACAAATTTCATGCTTGCAAAAAATGCATGTTTGAATTATCTTATCACTCTTTTGGATTTAGTTGAGATTTTAAGTTGAGCCTTATGCGTGTGCTACTTGTCCTTTTGTCTTGCCTTTGTCCTTATCAGTGCAAATAGCAAGGGCTGAGGTTTCGTTTGTCATGCTAGAGTTGGAACAAATGAGAAAGTGAGAGAGAATGAGGGGGAAAGAGTGAGGGTCAGAGGGGTTAGAGAGAGATGATCTCACTGTGCGTGGATTTGGGGGCTTGGAGAGAGTTTTGTCACAAACACATGAACAAGAACTTAAGTTATTTGAGAGAAAAGTTAGCCAACTTGTTCAACTGTGGTCAACTTGTTGTTGAATCAAAGAGCCATGTCCTGGAGCCCCAAACAGGTTGGTTTGGGTCAATAGTTTTAGAACAACTTTTGTGAAAATATTGGTGATTTTCTTGTTTGTTGATGTGGTGACCTGTGCAAGTCTGCCTTTTTATTAAGCAGATTGTTGCCTGTGATGGTTGTGTTTACCGTTATCACATTACTGCCAAGATTGGTGCACACACGATGTTCTGCCTGATAATTCTTATGATTATACCATGTTAATCGTTAATGAGGGTAAGCCTTGGTGTAATGATAAGGTTGCTCTATTTTGACCTAGGTATTGCAGTTTTGAAACAAAAAAACAGCCTCTTCGCATGCCGGGGAAAGGCCGCATACATCTGATCCTCCCTAGAACCCCGCAGCGGCGAGAGCGACATGCATTAGGCTGCCCTTTACCATGTTAATGGCTAATACATTCACCTTCTTTGGTTTTTCAATCATATCTAGGTTTTACATACCAGAAATCATTACAAGTTGCTGATAATTTGGAGATCCCTGCGAATGCTGTTGGGTGTAAGTGCAAAGGATATTGTATAGATTCAAGAACTTGTGCTTGTGCTAGACTAAACGGCTCAGATTTTCCATATGTGCACAAGGATGGTGGCAGGTGCGTACTGTCATCATCATATTCTTTTAATGCTTGAACTGCTAGCATCTGTTTCTTATAATGGACTCACATGACAAATTTGTGAAATTGATCTAGCATCTTATCTATATGTCTGTATTATATTATATGTATATATTGTATATATATAAGTGTATTTTGTATTTGTATGCGTGGTTAATAAAGCCATTTGGGTTCTAGCATTTACTTTCAATTACTTTATTAATTGGGATTTGTCATTAAAATTCAGATATAACATGAACCTGAGATTTTGAGTGTTGCAGAAAGATGCATGCTAGCAGCTAGCTTGCATGGCACATATCATACCAATACATATGCTATGCCATGCCTTGCTATAAAAGAGAAAAGGATTTTGAAACCCTTTTCTTGAAAAAAAATATTAAAGAACGTCCAATTTATAGGTGCTATGCTGACTTATTTCAGGGTGTTGTGGATTAGTATAGCTTGCACTTGTATTTCTATTTGAAACTATATTTTGCATATTAGATCATACCATAATTTGGCCTGTGTTGTTTGCCACTCCTTTAGCTATCAAGTCTTAGGAGCTTGTCCATCAAGGTAAGCTGAACTGGTGTCGGGATTTGTACCAGTCAACTAGCAGTTTGTTATTGTGTTGACACATGGTACACATGAGCACTGGCATGCCTATTTTTTATTTTTTATTTTTTAAAATTTTGTTGAGTGATTTAGATCCTAATTTGTTGTTTTTTGATGTGTAATTTGTTTATCTGATGCTTCTTGACCGTAAATTAATTATAATTTTATCATAAAATGCAATTAAAGTAGACCAGTAAGTATATTTGCAAAGAAAATTTGTGATAAAAAACATCCAATCAATTTAACGCATTTAGGTATAATATATATACCAAGGTCTAAAATCTGGTGGAGTATTGATGTTATTCATAGATGTTGGGATCATTTTTTCATATCTAGAAGGCATATCACACCAATTCTCCTATCTTATGGCATTATACTCCGATAAGTTCATTTTATAGGGTATAGTCCTGGTTCATAATTGGTCTTGGTACTCTGGCTTTGGATTGGGTGCAGTGAGGAGTCATCTGTTGATATTGCAACTATGGGGCAATTCATTTGAATATGTCGGCAATAAAATCCAACCATAAAGTACTTCAGGCTATATAGGATAGTTGCCTTTGCTAGATGACACCTCAGACGCACCATATCCATATGGGTCGTAGCTTGCCTGTGGGTAATGGGATTTGATGTAGTATGATTCACAACCTAATACTGTTAGAGATTTGGTACCATTTATTGCAGCAGAAAGAAAGAAGAAATAAAAATAAGATACAATCAAATATATGGACTAGATCCAGGTTTTGCTCCATGGGGCATGCAAAAGCTTTACTATGAAAAAAAATAATTACAAGAAGAGACTGCACATTCAACTCTCATAAACCTCTTTCTTCCAATGAGAAGCTCTCACCTCTCACTTCTTGTAAAAGCTCTCTCTTTCTATGAGACCTGAAATGACCACTGTCGCTGCTTGACAGTCTGCTTGAGGCCTCTTGCAGCTTTTTGCCGGCGCCTTTCAGGATTTGCTGCCTGTTGCTTAGGCCTCTGCCACCTGATACCTCTACCGCTGCTGCTACCACCACCACGGTCTGTCTGCTCCACAGCGCCTTTTAAAGACCTTAAACCCAGCCCAGATCGGAGACTGTACTTCGATTACAACTCAAAATGCTCCACAGCCGTCCGATCGCACCCGCACACGCTTTGAGCCACTTGATCGTGCAGAAGGGCTTGTGAGCCTTGTTAAAATTCCATGGACTGCCATAGGCCGCATTAAAACCCCATGGACCGCTTAGCGGTTTATGGGAGATCCATAGACCGCATCATTGGTACATGGACTGTGCCTTTCTCCTTGGTGGACCGTCGGTACACATGATCCATGTGAAGGAGGCATGCGCATGCCCGCGGTGGGCCACACCTGTGCTGGGCCGTGTCTGCACGCTCATCAGGGCTGTGCCCAGCTCATAGGCCCTGTGCCTGCGGGCCTGCCCAAGGCCTGCTCCGGGCCTTGGGTGTCTTCCTGTGCTTCTTTTTGTTGTGGTCTTCACTGTGTGCTCCTTGTGGATCGAATTTGAGGCATTTTTTTTACCAATCTCTACCTCGACTCGACATTAGGTCTGCTCGTAACCGTAAGAGCTTTCTGGATGATCTCGTTCCCATGTCCTGGGGCATACGCCTGTTGATTATGGATGGGCAAACATGAGAGTCGAGTCAGGCCGCTCGATCCCATCTCCATCATGTGTTGTGCTCTACCCGACTTGAGACCTGCTTGGGGTAGTCTCCTACGGCAATAAAGACATCACCTTATGACGTCGCATGTCATTCTTTCGAGTCTCGCATCTTGTGCTTGATCCATCTGTATCTAGAGCTCCACCTCGCACCGAGCTACCATTGGCTTCTGAAGCTTTACCTTGCACTGGGCTTTCTGCCAAGAGATAATATTCTCCATACTTTCTTTTCCTCATGATAATCCTACTACCGTGCAAGATATTCAGGATTCCTCCATCAGCTTTCCACTTAGAGTCGGTTGAATCCAGTCTGCTCAATGAGATTAGATTTCTTCTGAAATTGGATATGTATCGGATCTCACCAATTTCCTGACTATTCCATCATGTATCTTCATACTGATGGTTCCGGTGCCTTTGATCGCACAGCTCGATCCATCCGATAAGTGAATAGTGCCTTCACTGCTCTCTAAGAAGTCAAACAACTTTTCTCTGCAACACACATGATGCAAACATGTAGAATCTATAATCCATTGGTAGAAAGAAGTAGATATCTCGTCAGTTACTAGAATATCATCACTATCTTCTGTATCGCTACTTGCTATCATCATAGTAGCCTTCATCCGATCTCTGAGTTGTGGGCAATTTTTGACGTGATGCCCCAACTCGTTGCATTGGTAGCACATGATCTTGCTATAGTCTCTCGTCTTGGACTTGGACTTGGACTGCCTACCTCGCGATCTCCTGCTGCTCCATCTGCCACCACCGTCTCCAGTCACCATTAGGGGCAAGTCGCCATCTGAACTTGAGATTTGATTCTTTCGCCTAAGAACCTCGCTCTGAAGAAGTGTAGAAGTGACCTCTTCGATTTTGATGGTGCTCTTCTCTACTAAAAGAGCAGTCACTCAAGGCTCAAAAGAGGAGGAAAGCGATGAAAGCAAGACTAATGCCCTGGTTTTCTCAACTTTCTCGCCAATGCTGAGGAGGTCGGTGAGGATCTTCTGAAAGTTATTGAGATGCTCCTGCATGCTCTACCCTTCGATCATTCATAGCTGGTAGAACTGCTTCTAGAGGAAGATAGTGTTGGTGAGTGACTTCGTCATGTACATCTTCTCGAGCTTCAACCACATTATCGTCGGAAGAGTCTCGTCAACTACATGGATCACCACATCATCCACTAAGTATAAGCGAATCATACTCATCGTCTACATCTGGGCTGCTTCCAATCCTTCACCTCTATGGTAGCTGGCAATTCCTCACACATGAGAGCATCGATCAACTTTTGTTAGATGAGCACGTCTTTCCCTCTCGCTTGCTACAAGAAATTGCTTTTTTCATCAAACTTATTGATTTCTATCTTGATTGAGCTTGATTTTTCTATCTTCTTCAATCTTGATCACCACTGCCATAACCTGCGCTTTGATATCAATTGTTGGGGATCTAGTACTACTTGTTGCAGCAGAAAGAAAGAAAAAATAAAAATAAGACAATCAAATACGTGGATTAGACCAAGATCTATCTTCACAAGGCATGAAAAGGCTTCACTATGAAAGAAAACAATTACAAGAGAAGACTACACACTTAACTCTTATAACCCTCTTCCAACAATAAGCTCTCTCTAGGAGACCTGAAACGATCACCGTCCATTGCTTGACAGTTTGCCTGAAGCCTCCTGCTTCAACTCTCTGCTGGTGCCCTTCAGGATCTGCTGCCTGCTTTTGCCACTTGAGACCTCTGCCGCTGTTGCTACCACCACCACGGTTTGTCTGCTCCACAGTGCCTTTTAAAAGCCTTAAACCTAGCCCAGATTTGAGATTGTACTTTGATTATAACTTAAAATGCTCCATAGCTCTCCGATCACATCAGCAGATGCTTTGAGCCGCCGGATCGTACAAAAGGGCCTATGAGCCATGTTAAAACCCCGTGGACCGCTAAGCGGTCTATGGGAGATCCATCGACCGCATCACTAGTACATGGACCATGCCTCTCCCCTCGGTGGACCTTTAGCGGTCCACGGGAGATCCATAGACTGCGTCACTGGTACATGGACCGCGCCTCTCCCCTCGGTGGACCGCAGGTCCACATGATCTGCATGAAATGGGCCTGTGTGCACTGTGCATGCCTGCTGGGCGGCACCTAGCTTGCGGGCCCCATGCTTGGGGGTCATTTCAAGACTTGTTCTGGGTCTTGGGTGTCTTCCTGGGCTACTCCTCGTTGCGGTTTTTACCGTGGGCTCATTGTGCATCAAATTTGAGGCATTTTTCTTGACAGATACATCTTGGGATCCTACTCCGTATGCGTTCCCATCTGTAGTAGCATTGTATTACTACATCATTATCCTTATGGGTTCTATATCATGCATTGCAGTCCCTATCTAGTATGGCGTGAGTGAATTGGGATTCTCCAGTGAACTAAAGACTAACTTGGGGCTGTCTCATAAATGGTAGTCTCATATCCACCCTCTCCTTGGCCATCAGATGCATGGTCGTTGGAAATATCACCTTTGTTCTGTTTGATATTTGAGTCTGAGCGAACGGACTCCACTCTCGCTAATGTGGCTGTAGCTTCTTTACTTTTCCTATCAAGATGGGCTAAGCAGCTGCCTTCTTTTCGTTCGTGCTCCTTTACCTGGCTATGATGGGAGGATGGACAATGCCTTCCTGATCGAGTGTACAGAGAGAGAGAGAGAGAGAGAGAGAGAGAGAGAGCAAAACAAGAAAGAATATGAAGAATAAGCTGTGAGGAGCACTCACGTAAAACCTTCATATATATATATATATATGCAAGAATACGTGGATATATGTGACGTACACATGACTATACAAATATAGACAACTAAAAATAGTATAACACTAAATAAAGACAAGAATATAAATAGCCTTACCACATATATACACCAACACTCCCACTCAAGCTGGAGCGTAAATATTATGAAGCCCCAACTTGTTACAAATATAATCAATCCTTGGACTCCTCAATGACTTAGTAAACATATCAGCTAGTTGATCATTAGAGCTCACAAAAGTCGTAGAAATAATATCAGACTGTAGCTTTTTTCGAACAAAATAACAATCTATCTTAATGTGCTTCGTACATTCGTGAAACACAGGGTTCGAGGTAATATGAACAGCAGTCTGGTTATCACAAAACAATTTCATCAGCTCAGATTGAATAATCCCAAGCTCTTTTAAGAGAGACTTTAACCATACCAGCTCACATGTGGTTAAAGCCAAAGCACGATATTCCGCCTTAGCATTGGAATGAGCAACAACTTCTTGCTTTTTGCTATTCCATGAGATATGATTACCATCAAGAAAGACAGTACCCAAAAGTAGATCGTCTATTTGAAGGAGATCTTGCCCAATCTATATCTATATTGCCAACTATGACCACAATCCTGGTAAAATAACCCTTTGCCTGGTGTACTCTTTAGATATCTAAGAATGCCAACAATGGTCTCCCGATGACAAACAGTAGGAGAGTCGAGAAACCGGCTGGCGACACTAACAACAAAAGATATATTTGGCCTAGTGATTGTAAGATAATTCAGTTTTCTGACCAATCTCCTGTATCTTCCAAGATTTGACAAAGGCTCTCCCTGATTAGGAACAAGTCGTATGTTAGGATCCATGGGAGTATCAATAGGACGAGACCTTGATATACCTATCTCCAACATGTCAAGGACATACTTTCTTTGGTTCATAACTATACCCTGACGAGATTGAGCAATCTCAATACCAAGAAATTATCTTAACTCTTCCAGATCTTTGGACTGAAATTGCTAATGTAAATAATCCTTTAGAGTAGTAATGCTATTACTATCATCACTAGTAATAACAATGTCATTTATATAGACAATCAAAAGAATGCGCTTGCATGACTTCGAATGCTTATAGAAAACCGAATAATCAGAAGTACTTCTAAGAAGGCCGAACTAAAGAATAACAGAGCTGAACTTCTCAAACTAGGCCCGGAGAGTCTGCTTTAGGCCATATAATGGCTTCTTCAACCAACATACATACTCCTCCTGAGCAATATATTCAGGAGGTTGCTCCATATAAACCTCGTGAAGATCACCATGCATAAATGCATTCTTAATATCTAGCTGATGAAGGGGCTAGTGAAAGTAGCAGCTAAACTCAGGAGAAGATGAACGGATGTGAGTTTAGCCATAGGTGAGAACGTATTAAGATAATCTTGGCCAAACATTAGTGTGAAGTCCTCTGCAACCAGCTGATCCTTCAATCTGTCAATCTGCCCATTAGGAGAACACTTAACAGTATAAACCTAGCGACAACCAACAATGGACTTACTTGGAGGAAGTGGAACAAGGTTCTAAGTATTTAAAGCATGCAGTGCAGACATCTTATCATCCATTGCCTGCTTTCAGTCGGAATGAGCAAGTGCCTCGGTAACAGTACGAGGAATAGAGACCGAAGCAAGAAAATAAAAGCAGAATATTTGAGAAATAAAGATGGATAACTAACAAAACAATCAATGGGATATTTTGTTCGATTAGCTATGCGCAGAGTAATAGGAACATCCAGGTCAGAAGGAGTTGGTGTAGTAGGACTATTTGGCAGAAAGTGAATGGTGCCGGTGTTGAATCTGTGGGCTCAGTAGAAGGGATCCCAAGTGGTGTACGACGTTGATATGTTTGAAAATTCGGTCGATCAAATCTAGATGGAGAAGAGGAGGAATGGGCACAACCGACGAGGATGTGTCACTAGAGGAAAGAGATACAGGCAGCCCAATATATACAGACTCCTCATAAGAGACAATAGACTTAGACTCAGAAGAAAAATAAGAAATGGACTCAAAGAACGTGATGTCAGGCAATATAAAGACACGATGAAGAACAGAAGAGTAGCACCTATATCCCTTTTGGGACTGAGAATATCTGAGAAAGACATTTTAAGGATCTCGTGGACAACTTATCATGACTAGGACTAGATTGATGTACAAAACATGTGCACCCAAAGACTCTAGAAGCTAAGACATTAAGGGAGTCCTTAAGAAATAGAATTGAAAAGAAAATTTGATCATGCAACACGGATGATGGCATACGATTTATAAGATAGCATGTAGTGAGGACAGCGACATCCCAAAATGAACAGGCACATGCATATGTATGAGAAGTGTCCATGCTGTGTCAACAAGATGACGATTGTTACGCTCTGCTACCCCATTTTTGTTGAGGCATATAAGCACAAGATGTCTGATGAAGAATCTCATGAGTAGTCATAAAGTTTTGAAAATTAGTAGATAAAATACTCATGAGCATTATCATTTAGAAGAATTTTAATGGATGTATGAAACTGATTTTTAATTTCAGCATAAAATGTGGTAAAAATTGAAAATAATTCAGAACGATTATGTAATAAATATACCCAAGTCATGCGAGAATAATCATCAATAAAAATGACTAAATAGTTAAATTTTATAGAAGAAATAATTTTACTAGGTCCCCAAATATCAGAATGAACTAGGCTAAAAGGTGCTGAAGCACGTTTATTTGATTGACTAGGAAAAGGACTACAACTTTGCTTTTTTAACTGACACGACTCATAATTTAACTCACGGACATCGGACATACTAGACACTATCTTTTGGAGATTCTAGAGATGAGAATGACCTAACTGGTTGTGAATTTGAAGAGGCATAACAGCAACTGCATACACTGGTGGTTCAGACAACTGATACAAGCCATGAGACTCAAAATCGAAACCAATTGTCCTCCCTATCTTCAAGTCCTGCACCACCACAAAATCAGAAGAAAAGATAATTGAGCAATGCAATTGTTTAGTTAATTATCTAATGGATATTAAATTAATAAAAAATCAGAAATATATAAAATAGAAGACGAGCAATTTAGGATGAAGGAAAATAGTTCTCCTACCTCGAACTGGAGTAGTGGACCCATTAGCCAAAGTAACATGTGGTAAGGTTTGTGACTTAATGGTATGGGTAAAACTGTGCCCAGACATGTAATCAAAGGCACCATAATCAAAAATCTAAGGAATAAGGTTACTTGATGAGTGACTATGATAGGTTGTCGGATTACCATGTTGTGCTAGAGTAGTGATGGATGAGAAAGCTTGTTGTGATGCCTGAAACTGAAGAAATTGTGTATACTTCTCTTTAGAGATTGTAACACTATCAGAAGCCGGGGCAGACACTGCCGAGTTGTCCTTGGCTGACTCAATCTGTACATTATATGCAGTCTACTATGGAAATCCATGGAGAGTGTAATAGATATCCTTGGTGTATCCATGATGATTACAGTGGGTGCACCAGAGACGACCACCACCACGGCCACATCTGCCACCACGGCCTCGATGACCATCTCGTCCATCTCTAAAACCTAAATCTCCTAAGGACTGAGTGGACAAAGTGGAGTAGATGGAGGATAAAGCTGCATTAGGATGGTTTACCCCTGTGGATGCCTAGAGTAAACGTGAGTAAACATCTGCAGGAGAGGGTATAGGATATGAACTACGGATCTGAGTGCGAACACCCACTAACTCTGGATGAATCTCATGAAGATATAAGACCGTAATCAGATGATCCTATGGCGCCCTAGATAAGGCTGCATATCGTAATCTCTCAGCCAGAGATGAAAAAGAGAACCAATCATATCGTATAAGTGTGTAAAATTGCTCGAGTACAATTCTCGAGCGTGGACCTAGGTACCATAATATGTACGAATCGTTCTGAAGATAGAAAGTAGGTCAAAGTCAATGGTCTGCTAATCCGAGGATCAACTCTTTCCCACTGTTCTCAACTAGCAATAGGGATTTGATCAATAGAGGATGTAAGATGGTCAGAAATGCCCTAATCTTTACATCATAACTCCATAGATGCAGTCCACGTTGGATAATTTTTACCATTCAACTTGTCAGTAGTGATCATAGTGGATTCCGTGAGGATAGGTGTATTCACCCTGAAGGTGGGTGTGGTGGATGTGGCTGTAATGTCTGAAGTAGAAGCCATTGGACAATGATTTTGGATTGAAGAGAGATCCAATCAAGGGCAGTAGGAAAATCTGGACAAGAGCAATGGTTGTTGCTATTTAGAATAGATTTTTTTGCAAAGAAAACAAGATCTGGACAAACTGTAAGGGCCAGCAGGACTGAGACTAGTTGGCATCTGCTGCTGCTGGACACTAGGGCAGTGGCGGTGACAAGCTGTTGCTGATCTGCTAGACACGCAACTGGGATGATAGCAGCGGACAGAAAAGATTAGAAATTTATGACTGCTGGTTTGAACAAACATCAGCGTTGAACAAAATAGAGCAGCGATGAGGACTACCACAGGACAAAGGATGGCGGCTAGGGTTTCTCCTCTGGCTTTAATACCATGTAGAGAGCAAAAAAAGATAGAATATGGAGAATAAGCCGTGAGGAGCACTCACATAAAATCTCCATATATAATACAAGAATACAAGGATACATGTGATGTGCACATGACTATACAAATATAGACAACTAAAAATAGCATGACATTTGTTGGTGCAGAATCTGATCGATGCCGGATTGAGCTGGAGTTGAGGAAGAAGATGTCGCCATCGGTGACCTGCAAAATAAAGTCTCGCCCGGAGTTGGTGGTGGTGGCTCCGGCAGGATCCTCCGACGAACAAGTCAGCTCTTCTGGCCAACAGGAATGGAGTGCTTAGGAAAGAGTTCCACAGAGTTTTGGGAAGGAGAAGAGAGCTTAGAGAAAACGTATCTGGAGGGATTTTTTTAAAGATGAAGTTCAAAATAGACTGATAGTGACAGCCATAGCCGTCTGATAGCTAGCCGTTAGGGGCTGCGTGAGAGGGGCGCCACTTGTAGTAGATTGATAGTGACAACTGTAGCTGTTTGGTAGCTGTCCGCTCGAGGCCGCCTGAGAGGGGCGCTGTCTGCAGCAGATGGATAGTGACAGCCTTAGCTGTCTGGTACTGAGCCGCTCGGGGCCACATGGAGGGGTGAAAAGCTTTGACGTATGTCAATTCTAGAGGAGTTTGGACTCCTAAAGGGAATACGACTAGAGGGGATCATTCGGGAGGAATGCTACTTGAAATCTGAAAGTAATCCGCTGGAGGAATCTGGATGGAGTTCGACTGATGGAGAAGTTCAGAAGGAGTCCGACTGGTGGAGAAGTTCGATTGAAGAAGTCCGGAAGGAGTTCGACTTTTGGAGGAATTCGGCTGAAGGAGAAGTCTGGAAGGAGTTGGGCTCCTGGAGGAATCCGACTGAAGGAGAAGTCCTAGAAGGAGTTCAACTCCTGGAGGAATTCGACTGAAGGAGAAGTCCAAGGGAAGTTTGGCTCCTGGAGGAATCCATCTGAAGGAGAAGTTCGGAGGAAGTTTGGCTCCTGAAGGAGTGACTGAAGTAGAAGTCTGGGGGAAGTTCGGCTTTTGAAGGAATCCGACTGAGGGAGAAGTCTGGAGGGAGTTCGGCTCCTGGAGGAATCAATCTGAAGGAGAAGTCCGAAGGAAGTTCGGCTCCTGGAGGAGTTCGACTGAAGTAGACGTCCAAGGGAGTTCGACTCCTGGAGGAATCCGATTGAGGAAGAAGTTTGGAGGAAGTTCGGCTCCTAGAGGAATCCATCTGAAGGAGAGGTCCGGAGAGAGTTCGGCTCCTGAAGGAATCCTACTGAAGGAGAAATCCGGAGGGAGTTCGGTCATGGAGGAATCCGATTGAAGAAGTCCGGAAGGAGTTCGGCTTCTGGAGAAATTTGACTGAAGGAGAAGTTCGAAAAAGAGTTCGGCTCCTAGAGGAATCCATTTGAAGGAGACGTTCGGAAGAAGTTCGGCCCCTGGAGGAATCCAACTGAAGGAGAGGTCCGAAAGGAGTTTGGGCTCCTGGAGGAATCCGATTGAAGTAGAGGTCTGGAGGTAGTTCGGCTCCTGGAGGAAGCCGACTGATGGAGAAGTCTGGAAGGAGTTCGGCTCCTGAAGGAATTTGACTGAAGGAGAAATTCGAGAGGAGTTCGGCTCTTGGAGGAATCCGGCTGAAGGAGAGGTCCGGAGGGAGTTGGGCTCCTGAAGGAATTCAACTGAAGGAGAGGTCCGGAAGGAGTTGGGCTCCTGGAGGAATCCAACTGAAGTAGAGGTTCGGAGGTAGTTCGGCTCCTGGAGGAATCCGACTGAAGGAGAGAGGTTCGGAAGTAGTTCGGCTCCTGGAGGAAATCCATCTGAAGGAGAAGTCCGGAAGGAGTTCAGCTCCTGGAGGAATCCAATTGAAGGAGAGGTCCGGAAGGAGTTCGGCTCCTGAAAGAATCTATCTGAAGGAGAGGTCCGGAAGGAGTTCGACCGTTGGAGGAGTTTAGTCGTTGAAAGAGTTCGGCTAGGGCTTGGCCGCTGAAGGAGTTTGGCTAAGATTCGGCCGGCTGAAGGAGTTCGGCTGGGGTTCGGCCGCTGAAGGAGTTCGGCTAAGGTCGGCCACTGAGGAGTTCGGCCGCTGGAGGAGTTCGGTTGGGATCTGGCTGCTGGAGAAGAATTTTCGATCGAAACTCTTTCGTGATTACCAATTGCATTAGACTAAGTATCAGGCTGGACTTTGGCGGGAGCGGAATTTATCCCCAACAACACTAAATATAGACAAGACTATAAATAGCTGTACTACATATATACACTAACAGAGTGGACTGGATAGCATGTGTCTCATCCGAGCAACCCGATATCAAATTTTTGGATGTCTCGCATATGGAGCTCGATGACAATCTTTCCTATTGACCCCTTGGTTGATCAATTGGATGTGAGCGTGGAATGTTACATTCTGCCTATTGCTCTACATCCACCTTAGCTTCCTTGGCTACGAAACTCGCCAGCTGTGAAGGTGATCCTAGCTTGTCGAGCTCTGGCTGTTGCTATTGGCCCTCAAGTTGACCAATCATGGGATCTTCATCCTGTATGAAGTTATTTTGGACTAGGTCATTGTACTTCAGCTCCATTTTCTTTTCAATGCACTTTAACCTCAACCACTGATCATAGTGGACAGTCGTCGTTAAGGAGCTTCTGCATGAGATGTTGTGGATGAGGGTAAAGGTGGAGCAGTTGTGCTTTCAACCACTAGAGAAGACCATTTGTCTAGATTGCTAGCTATCTAAGGCTTCTCGCTGATTCTTCGAAATGAAACCACCACTTAGCTGCAAAAGCATTGAGGAAAATTATACAATAGATAGTAACATCAACTAATAGTTATAGTTGATATCTAATATATCTAGATTTATAGTTTTTTTGTTTGCCACAACCGGTCCGTAGCCAAAGCTGTTGGAGCCCTCTTTAAGCATTTTCATCCACAGAGAAGAGACATATTATGTGAAAGATTGAAGACACGAGTTGATTGCTTGGCCACTTATCTCTTGAAGACATTGGGTTGGAACTTTTGGATTATGCTCTATCTTGTAGATTACATTGCGTAAGGGGTCCACAAGTTCATCATCTATATTAATTATAAGGATGCTGTTGGTGTAGAAAACGATGCTAACGTCGGAGTTCGCTGGAGCTGGAGAAGATGAGGTCACTGACAAGACCTGCAAAGCAAAGTCCAGACCGGAGGTGGGTGGCTCCAAAGGATCCTTTGATGGTCAAGTTAGTTCTCCGGTTAATAAGAATGGAGTACTCAGGAGAATGTAAGTGAAGATGAGAGTTTAGAGAGAAACATATCTGGAGGGTCTTTTATATAGATGGAGTATGTAACAGATTGATGGTGACAGCCATAACTGTTTGCTAATGGACTGTTCGGGCCACGTGGAGTTTGTTACGGGGAGCGAGTTGTCTTTTGTTGCGACTGGTAGGTGGTTGGAATTGATTTGCAGGAGTTCGGATGAGAGGTTGGAGATTTTGTGCTTGAGGGCCAATTGCTCATACAGAACTCAGGATCGGATTGGTCGAACTTGGAAGTTAGCTTCTAAGTTGCGGAGGACAGACCTGTAGTTAGTTGGAATCTGTCCTTGTTGCCCTTGATAGTTTTGAGGAGCTTGGCTGTTGTCAAGGTCGGTTGGGAGCAGATATGAACGATCGAGCTGGAGATCAGAGAGAGGATAGTGGGTTCTTCACTGAGGATCATGGCTAGGGTTTTTAGAGGAATTCGGCCAAGAAGGTAGAAATTCAAGATTTACTGGTAGCTGGAACGGTTGAACGTCAAGACTTCTGTTGGTACTGCTCTTATTGCTTTCTGAAGTTTGGCTGATATCCAAGATTAGCCCAAAAGAGTACTAGGGTTCATAGTCGGCAAGGTAGTTGTTGCCTGCTCCAGATTTGGATATCAAACTTGCATTGACGACAGGATCCTTTTATTGTTAGATCCGTAATTATCAGGAGGGAATAAAGGAATTCGGCCACTCTCAAATTCGGTCACTGTTCATGGATCAGAGTGGAAGAATTTGGCTGGAAAAGAATTTGTTTGAATGAAGCTCGGCTAGAGAGGAGTTTGACTAGAAAGGGATTTGGCCGGCTGGAGTCCTATTCTGTAGTCGTTGGTAGAGCGTTGATGATCGCTGTTGAGAAGATCGTCCGGCATACATGGATTGAAGATCGTCCTTCCCAAGGAAGGATAGAGTAGGAGAGCTGCTTGGACGAAGTTCGGTCATGGTTATGAACCGAACATCTTATTGGACTTCGGCGGGAGCTATTTTATCCCTAACATTTGTCCCTCTACTTTTGAGTTCGAAGTTCGAATGAAGTACAAGATTGCAACTGTCGAAGTCCTTTTCTGGTTTCTCACTTTTAAGGGATGAGAAGTTTTGGCTTTTTTCGACTGGCGTCGAAGTTTCTTAATGAGTGAATGACTTGAAACGACCTCAGCACTCAAAATTCCCCTGGTACGGTGCTCCAAGTATGGTGCCGTAAGTACTCTGTCGGATGTTGTCGATAAGTGGAACACGTGGCAGGTAGGGAATGGGTGGAGGATTTGCAATCATAACCTCTCGTGATCTTTTTTGGCTATTTAAACACTTCCCTCACCCCCGATTCTTTACTCTTGTCTGTGCTCTTCTCCTTTTGTCCTTCGTCTTTCCCGGACGTCTTGTTCTTCCGTCAGAACTTCTCCGGCGGTCGACGTCTTTCCCGTCCGTCTTTCATTTTTTCGATCGCCTCCTTGAGTCCTCCGACTGACTTAGGTTAGTTTCTCGACCTTTCTCTTGTATTTTTTTATTTTTCTCCTATTTTTGTTCTTTCAGTTTTCTCATAGGAGTTTACTCTTCTTTCTGGGTTTTTTCAAAAACTTCGTAGCCTTTTTCTTTCGATTTTTTAGGGTTTTTTCAAATTTTGTTTGATCTAGATATCTTTCGAAGTGTCTTGGTTACCAGTTCTAGGAGCCTAGTTGACCCAAACTCCCAAAACCCCACCTCTAGGGAAGTAGACCTTAGGATAGCGTCCCGTCCAACCTTCATACCCAGGACCATCCCCTGCTCTTTGCACTCCGAGGATCTTTCCTTGATAAGGGTTCAATACGGGGTTCCTTTGGAGTACGAATTGGAGCTTTCTGGATCAAGTGATCGAGCTTGCGCTTCTCCCTCAAGTTGCTTTTGTTTGTACATCGAAGCTCTCTGTGCTGGACTTCGTCTCCCAATTTCTCTCTTTGTCTTAGCCCTTTTTTGATTTTTAAATATTTTCTTTGCTTTTATGATCCCAAATTCATTTAGGTTTATCATAGGCTTCCTTTTCCTTTGTATCTCGGTTGAGGTTCATCTAACCATTTATTTGTTCTGCAACTATTTCACCTTTAAACATCATCCGACTGCCAAAGATTGGTGGTACCTATCCCCCCAGTTCGGTAGAAAAGGATTGCTTAAGGGCACCCCTTCATTCATAACTGGAAGAATTTTTTTTTTTTTTTTTTTTTTTTTTGTTTCATGCCCTTCTTCTAGCGCCAATTCTGTTGGTGCAGAAATGGTGCTGACACCGGAGTTTGCTGGAGCTGGAGAAGATGAGGTCATCGACGAGACCTGCAAAGAGAAGTTTAGACCGGAGGTGGATGGCTCCGGTGGGATCCTCTGACGGTCAAGTTAGTTCTCTAGCCAACAAGAATGGAGTACTCGAGAGATGGTAAGCGAAGATGAGAGCTTAGAGAGACAAACGTATATGGAGGGTTCTTTGTATAGACGGGGCACGTAACGGATTGATGGTGATAGCCATAACTGTTTGCTAGTGGGCTGTTCGGGTCACATGGAGTTTGTTACGGGGAGTGAGCTATCATTTGTCGCGACTGATAGGCGGTTGGAATTGATTTGTTGGAGTTCAGATGAGAGGTTGGAGACTTTGTGCTTGAGGGCCGATTGCTCCTATAAAACTCAGAATCGGATTGGCTGAACTTGGAAGTTGGCTTAGAAGTTGTGGAGGGCGGACCTGTAGTTAGTTGGAATCTACTCTTGTCGCCCTTGATAGTTTTGAGGAGCTCGGCCGTTGTCAAGATCAGTCGGGAGCAGATATGAACGATCGAGCTGGAGACCAGAGAGGATAGTGGGTTCTTCATTGAGGATCATGGCCAGGGTTTTTAGAGTTCTGCCGGGAAGGTAGAAATTCAAGATTCATTGGTAGCTGGAATGGGTGAACGTCAAGACTCCTGCTAGTACTGCTCTTTCTGCTTCTTGAAGTTCGGTCGATATCCAAGATTAGCTCAAAAGAGTACTAGGGTTCATAGTTGGCAAGGTAGCTGTTGCTTGCTCCGGATTTGGAGATCAAACTTGCATTGATAATGGGGTTCTTTTACTGTTAGATCTGCAATTATTAGGAGGAAATAAAGGAATTCGATCGCTCTCAAAGCCGACCACTATTCATAGACTAGAGTGGAAGAATTTGGCTGGAAAATAATGTCTAAATGAAGCTCGGCTAGAGAGGAGTTTGGCTGGAAAGGGATTCGGCTGGCTGGAGTCCTATTCTGTAGTCGTTGGTAGAGCGTTGATGATTGTTGTTGAGAAGATCGTCCGGCATACATGGATTGGAGGTCGTCCTTCCCAAGGTAGGGTGGAGTAGGAGAGCTGCTTGGATGAAGTTCGGTTATGGTTATGCTAAAATTGAACATCTTAGCGGACTTCAGTGGGAGCTATTTTATCCCTAATCGATGCCATACTAGAACTTCGAGTTTAGGTAGTAATGGGGGTGCGAATGAGTCAGGTCGGGCCAAGTCATGAGTGATCCTGACCCGATCTGATTCCTTAATCAGGTCCTAATGTTGGACCCGGACCTAGACCCACCCAAGTAGAACATCGGATCGGGTTGGGTTGGATCCACGGTTAAAATTCGCGACCCAATGGGTCGATCGGGTTGGGTTGGGTCCATGTATAACCTGGCCTTAACCTGAAAAATTAGGGTCTGGATTAGTTCCAGGTCGGGTCTGAGTCAAACATAGACAACTACGTTTTAATCACCACATAGCTTACTACTATTAACCACGCAAAATAGATAATAAACAATATTGCTTTTAAAATAAATTATGATATAAAAATAATTTTAAACTTATCTTTTTGTTAAAGATCTTGCTCATACGACTCTTAAATCACCACTTAGAGGCTCAAATAAGTTCATATGCTAAATGGTATATCGGGTTTGGGTCAAGTTAGGTTATAAAGTAGAAGATCCAAAATTGACCCAGAAATCAAATAAAGCAGGTTGGGTTAGGTTAAAATTCCATAAATTTAGATTTAGTCTGAAAAATGGAATGGGTTCAATTTTAGAACCTGATCGAGCCCCATGGGTCCTTTAAAGTAGGTCGGATCGGGTTTATGTGGATTGGATTGGATTGGTTCATGGGTCAACCCGACTTATTTGCAGCCTTAGGTAGTAAGTTGCCAATGTAGTTTGCAATTTTCCTAGTAAAACATTTACAACTACAAGAGTAGTCAATGAATGGTGTTTCCATGTCCATTCTTACCTACTAGGTTCAACTTTCAACCCATCATGTAGTCCACCACTACTCCATGATGTCAACGTATTTCTGGGTATACTTCGGATCTGCTTGCCTAATCCGATCCTTCACCACCATCATCATATGGAATAGAAAGCCCATCTGGAGGTATCTCTTACCATTCATGGCCTAAAGCATGCTATATAATGGCTTGATGGCTCTCACGATCCTCTTAGCTTGTTGCCAGAACTACTGACTCATCACTAAGCCCACCACATGGCTTTCTTTAGTGTCGGCCCTTGCATATCTACTCTCTTCCTACTTGGCACTTATAAATATTTGATGTAGACTTGCTTTCTTCTTAATGAGGCTATTAAGTGCAATGTAATTCATTGGAAATTATTTCACTGCTGGTTTCAAAATCTCACCCCCCGTGAACTTCCTTATTAGTG
This sequence comes from Cocos nucifera, assembly GCA_006176705.1. Taxonomy (NCBI): domain Eukaryota; kingdom Viridiplantae; phylum Streptophyta; class Magnoliopsida; order Arecales; family Arecaceae; genus Cocos; species Cocos nucifera. The sequence goes on from QRFJ01000254.1 coordinate 243,563, forward strand.
CTAAGGCCCATGTGTTGGCTGTTTAAGAACCTGGTTGTGGATTGTCTCGGCTCTATCATATTTATGGGTTAGCATAGTCCATCTTAGGGGCAATCATTTGCTTCATTGCTTTAAAATCAATGAAGTGCTTCTTTATGAGCTGTTGGTCATTCTGTGGGCATTTACAATAGATTGGTAAGCTGGGGTAACCGCTAACTAGGTGCTATTTTAGTCTAGTTATCATACCTCCCTTGAAATCGTACTACTTGCACCATTAGTGGTGCCGATCTGAGAGCATTCGCTAATACTTTCAATCATGCTTAGAGTCCTTTTTGGATGGACCTATTTGCTACAGGTTTATTGAGCACATGTCAAATATTTTTACATCAATTAGTATATAGATAATTAATTATTTATTTTTTTATAATTTATATATTTAATTAAATGATATTAATTATTTTTTCACATTGAATCAATATTTAAGTAGAAACTATCCAGAAAATTTATTTTAATTTAGAAATATGAGAAGCCATAATTGGGATGCTACATTTATTGTTATCTTAGGTTATTGTCATTTTATTAATTATTTAAAAATAGTGAAATTTTGTTGTGATGTAAAAAATATGTTTTCTTCTTTAGAAAATTTTTCTGAATTATTTATACATAGTGCTAATTTATCATTTCTTGTATTAATTATATATTTTTATAATTTTTGAAAATTAAAAAAAATAATTTTTAAATATAAAAAGTTTAGAAAATTAATTTGAGCTTAGATTTGTGTAGCATCCTATCGTGGATACTATATATATTTTTTTCTCAGCCTATATGCATGCATGGAAGGCTACTAGATTTTATTTAAATTTAGGTCTATGTTACCATGCGCATGAGCATGCCCAAACTTGAATAAGTTGGCACCAAATTTTGGTCGAGAGGAGCATGCATACCCCTAAACATGTTTTGGATCAAGATTTTAAGTCCTAGCAGGATGAGGGGTGTTCCGATCGTCTTGTCCTATTCTTATGAGAAAACGAGATCGGGATAGGGCCAGGATTCAGAAATCTATCCACACAAGGAGAGAAGAAAAAGGTAAGGAAGGAAAGAAAAATGAAGAAAAGGAAAGAGTGAAAGGAAAGAAGAACAAGAAATGAAAGAAAGGAAGGAGAAAAAGAAAGGAAAGAAAGAAGAAAGGAATGAGAAAAGAAGAAAAAGGAAAAAAGAAATAAAGGAAGGAATTCACGATAGAAAAAGAAAAGGAAAGGAAGAAAGGTAGATGATAAAGAAAGAAAGGAAAGGAAAGAAACAAGAAAGAGGAAAGAAAGAAAGAAAAAGGAAAGAAGGGGGAGAAATGAAAGATATCTACCGGATGACCAGGGCTTCCTTCGGCATGGGGTGGGATAAAACTTCATCCTACCGGATTTAAAACTTTGCTTCTGATTATATAATTTTTGACTATTATCTTATTTTCTTTTTAAATCCATAAATATATTTTTAATTTAAAAAAAATGTGTTTAATAAATATTCAAGATTTTAGTTCCATCATCTAGATCATTCCTAGATCTATAATATATCATGAGATCATGCTAAAATAAAAAAAATTGGTATGATCTATTTTTCTATTTTTCTTGCCAATTTTTAGTATCAAAATGGAAAATGAAAAAGAAATGAAGAGGGAGACAGGCACATTACTTTTCTTTGGCAAGATCTAGCTTGAAATTGTCGAAATCATCTATTTTTTTGTGATTTTTCAAGATTTTCAAAAAGAATGAGAGAAGAGGTGTTGAGAAGGCATTGGAGGCCTTCTTAGGCTTTTCTCAATTATTAGGAGGGGGGGACCGAACTGGCCTGTACTGGTGCGAACTGGGTGGTTCGCATTGGTTCTGTTCCCAGCCATCCAATTTGGAGCGGTTTGGGTTGAATCAAAGGGTGGAACCATCCCATTTCCACCCCTGTACAGCTCAATATGCATCAAGCTGGGTGGTTCGCGGTGGTATAGCATTCATTGTGACCGTCATCAATTCATGAATTCTAAAATTCTAATTTCTTTATATTGCTGACATCATTATTTAATTATTTACAATTATAAGAGTTCTAATCAGCATTTATCACATGTCATGTGGACTAATTAGTAGTTGGGCTTAATACTAGTTGTGATATAGTATCCAAGTAGTATTCTCTTAATATTTCTCTATCAGTTTTAGCAGGTTTATTGTTGTATTTGGCATTTATCCTTCTGTCTGGTCTCAAGGGATACTTTTGTTCCATGCTTTCTCAACTAAAATCTTCTATCTTGCTTCTTTAGATTGGTTGAAGCTAAAGCTGTTGTGTTTGAGTGCGGTCCTAATTGTGGATGCAGTGTTGACTGTGTAAACAGAACATCCCAGCAGGGTTTAAAATACCGCCTAGAGGTTGTAATTACCTGGTTATTGGTTCCCAATGATTGTTCTTGCTTATGCTACTTGTGTTTGTTGTAAGTGGTCTGTCATTCATTATCTTTCTGTTCCTACATGTTACTACAGGTATTCCGTACACCGAATAAAGGTTGGGCTGTTAGGTCATGGGACACCATTCCTTCTGGTGCTCCAATTTGTGAATATACTGGAATACTTAGGAAGACTGATGATGTTGAAAATGTCTCTGAGAACAACTATATTTTTGATATAGATTGTCTACAAACAATTCAGGGCCTTGATGGAAGAGCGGTACTTATCATACAAATGACTTTTCACCTCCTTTTGTTCCAGAATAATTGTTTTTTTATGAGAATAATACGTAATGGAAGAGAGGTGCTTATCATAGAAATGGCTTTCCCCCCTTCCGTTCCAGAATAATTGTTTTTTTTATGAGAATAATACATATAACTCATCTAAGTAGAGATTGATGCTTGGAAATTTGTTTGATCTTTCATTTATCCATGTTCACTTTGCTCTTATGCTTTAGAAAGTCAAGATCTGTACATGAATACCGGTCAGCAATCTGTAGCTATTTCTCTAGTTTTGTTTTGTCATCTTTTTCATGTGTATACCAGTCAGCAATCTGTAGCTATTTCTCTAATTTTGTTTTGACATCTTTTTCTTATGATATTCAGTTACTTTGCAGAGAATACAGCTTGATAATTAAGTTTTGGTCCAATATCTACATCAGATTGAACCTGTTATATATTGTGTTGTAGTTCTACTTCTGCTCTCTGATGTAGAAAATGCTTTGGGTTGTGTTGGTCTAGATCCAACTCCATTCTTTTTGCATTGGGCCTAGTTTGTTTTTTGGGATTGACATATGACATATCTTTAGGGTCAATAATCTTGTAGACACCAAAAACAGTTAGGTTCTATATAATTCTCCTTTAGGTACCATAAAATAATTATATTCGTTATACCTATAGAAATCAGGAATCAAAAAGACCATTTTGGAGTATGGCCATCTTAGTTTCATACAACACACTATGGAAAAACATCATGTAAAACACATACACACTTTTAGTATTAGGTTATATAAATATTAATATATGTGGGTTTTTCAGATTGGCAGTTACCCAACCATCTTGGTCCGCATATGGATTGAGCTGCGGTAAGATCGGTTTCCTCAAGAAAGGAAAATTTTAACTCCAATCTTAATATTTAGCTCGATCCATAACCTCATACGAGTAGGGTTAGATCAAATCTCAGGGAAAGCTAATCCTTTTGCAGCTCTAGCATTGGTGGTGTCCAAGTGTTACAAAGTTCCTGGCACTTCCAGAGAGTGGGGAAAAAGCATATGATGCTTTCATGTGTACATGGGAGGGTATAATGTGTGGGCATGTTTGTAGATAGAACGATAGATAGATAGATATACATGAAGTAAACGATCTAGGATTTCGGGGATTGATTTTAAATTTTTTTCAAAAATCAGATAGCAGAAGTCATAAATTAATCATATTAATTTATTTAAAACATATTAATTGACCCTTGATCTAGGATCTTGTTACATGATCTAAGCATGCTATTAAATCTGAAAATAAAATAATCAAAAGGTAATGTTGATCATATCAACATCTAGGCAATTTTAGATTTGATCTAGATACATAAGGGAGATCGTATCTCTCTTACTTTTGCAAGATGAGTTCCTTAACTCGCTGATCTAAAGCTGAGGTCGTCTCTCTGAGCTGCATCTTTGTCCGGCCTCTATAGGTTGTCCACACAAGGTCTAGATGCAAGATCCGAAGTCCGATGACAGGAAATCAGCACAGCATGCTAGTACTGTGCTGATCCTTCGATGGTTGATCTGGAATCTTTTTTAAATCTTGGACTCCAATTTTTAGAAGGGAAGAGATTTGTGAAAAAGTGACACCTTCCAAAAATCACAAAAAAAGGAGGAAGAGGTTAAAGAAAAAACCCTAGAAGAAGAATCCTTTTCCTTGTTTCTCTCACCAAGACACTTGGATTAGTGTCTTCACAAAACCTCACGCTTAAGGCTCTCCCCCAGATTTTTTCCATGCCCTAATAGCTCTCTCTCAGGTTTGGAAGCTTTGAAAAAATTAAGCCTTAAGTCCTCTTTTATAAAGAGTTAGGACAGTGTTCTTGTCTAGGTCAAAAATCTAACAAGGTATGTCCAAACAAGGCAAAATATGAGGTGCCCAATACTTGGGCGCTCCCTCCTTTTTTTCCACTCATGAACCACCAACTTTTGGCGCACAAAATCTCCATAATATCCCACGAAAATCCTAGAAAAAATCTGGGTGGGTTGGCGGCACAAGGAGTTTTGATTTTCTAAAACTCTATCCAATAGAATTTGAAATCAAAACTAACTCTCTGTTTGACTTGGTCCACAACTAATTTTCATGTAAGAGAAAAGGGGAGCAAGGGGGCGCGTGTGAAGGGCTTGGGTGTGAGGAGTTTTCACGCAAAACTCCAAAAGTGGGCACAGTGGGGGCGTTGGGATCAAGATGGCACAAGGAAGGGAAGTCCTAATCACGCTAAGACTTCCAATTTGACTTGGTCCTACTTGATCTTTGAACAAAATTAAATCAGAATTAATTTAACTCAATTAGAATAGGTCTTAGTCCAACTAAGAGTCTAATTAAATCAGATTTAATTTTGATTTAATTTCTAATCAAATTATAGATTGGGTTTATACAAGTCCTAATTGAACTAGGACTTGTTCTTCCTTGCAATTGGCTCATCGAATAAACCAATTGGACTTGATCCAATCAAGCCCAAACCAAATCTAATTAAATCATATTTAATTAAACTTAATCTCAGTCCTCTGGCTTAATCAAATTAAGCCAATTAGCAATCTAATTGCTGATCGATCCTTCTACAACACTTGCATTAGGTCAAACATCAATCATATTGATTGTTTGATCTAAGAACGGTTCTTAATCGTCGATCAACCATCTGATCAGATTGAGACCTCTTATGTGTGTGATTCCATAGGTTCGAACCTAAGTCAGTAGCATAGGAACAAATTCTTGTACCAATCGAAGTGACCATCTAGCAATGATATGCGACGATCGGATAGGTCGAATGTGTAAAGCAACACTCTTAGAACTCATATGGATATAGTTTCCATATAATTTATCCTCTTGACCTTAATGCTTATAGGACGAGTCAGAGTTTAATTGTCAATCCTGATTAGGTCATTCACATTGTATTTCAAAATACCAAATCTATCTTATGGATTATTCTTGCCAAGATTTTGCTAAATTGAAATACGGCGATGCATTTTCTCCAATCTTTTGGAGTAGTCAATCTCATCTTAATCACTCACCGACTTTGCAAATACTTGACTATGCCCAGAAATCTTTCTTAACTGAATTAGAAATTCAGGTAGTCCGACACCAAAGCAAAGTAAGTTGCTTGCAAGTCACCGTGGCGATCTTAGGTCTAAGGGACACTTATACCCATATCTCATCAGAGCAATTTTCGACAGTAGAATGCTCCGGAGTTGGTCATGTTCAGTGACGATGGACCTCTACATCTCACCTGTATGCTATACCAGTATCTCCACACTCCTTGGTTAAGAGGACAATCAACCTATATAACATACAACGATCTTAACTCGATAAACGTTGTCGTTCTAATTAATAACGTATCATTTGGTCGTGAACTATTTAAGGACTAATCGATAAATCTTTTCTTTATCGAACTAAATAGTCCTAAGGACTTCATTACAACATGAGTTCGTTAGAAGTAGAATTTATGATAAAAATACAAAAATATTATTTTATTCAATAAATTATTTACAAGTATAAAGTAGCACAACCGTCAACAGATTGATGATTGGCTTTGGGACAATTTTCAATAACTTTTACTTATTCTAAAGTCACTCGGTACAATATCTAATATTCATTTTCGACATGTGGTCGTCGAACTTCTTTACTGCCAGGGCTTTAGTGAAGGGGTCGGTCAGGTTCTTTCCGTCGATCTTCTGAAGGTCGACGTCATCTCGATCCATGATCTTTCGGACCAGGTGGTAGCGGCGCAGTATGTGCTTCGTTCGTTGGTGTGCCTTCGGTTTCTTCGTCTGAGCAATGGCACCAGTGCTGTCGTAGTAGAGCAAGACTGGACTATCAAGGAAGGGTGCTACTCCGAGCTCGGTGATGAACTTCCTCAGCCACAGCTTTTTTCGTGGCATCTGATGCTGTGATGTACTCCACCTCGCATACAGAGTTTGCCACAGTGTGTTGCTTGGAACTCTTCCAGCAGATGGCTCTATCATTTAGGGTAAAGATATAATCCAACACGCTTTTGCTGTCATCATGGTCAGATTGAAAGCTAGAGTCGGTAAACCCTACTCGTTTCAAATCGGACTCACCATAGATCAACTACTGGTCCTTAGTATTTCTCAAATACTTAAGGATGGTTTTCACCACCTTCCAGTGGTTCTTTCCTGGGTTAGATTGGTATTTGCTCACTACTCTTAGTGAGTATGCTACATTTGGTCTCGTACATGTCATGGTGTACATGATAGATCCCACTATCGAAGTAATATGGGATTCTATTCATACGCTCTCTTTCCTCAGGAGTTGTCAGACAATCCTTCTTAGAGAAATTTTTTGGCCTATCGGAAGATAGCTTTTTTTGAAATTCTTCATGCTGAACTTCTTCAGCTTGATTTCTATGTACTTAGACTAGGATAACCCAAGCATCCTCTTAGATCTATTCCTATAGATCTTCATCCCTAAGATGTAGGATGCTTCACCTAAGTCCTTCATGGAGAACTGAGATGACAACCATACTTATATTCCATGCAGTGCGGAGATGTCATTTTCGATTAAGAGAATGTCATCAATGTACAAGACAAGGAATACCACTGTTGGATCATTTGCTCACTTATAAATGTAGAGCTTTTCTCCGTTCTTAATGAAGTCATATGTTTTGATCACCTTATTAAAACACATTTCCAACTCCGAGATGCTTCATTTCATAAATGAATTTTTGAAGCTTTTATATCTTAGACTTATCTATGTATGTGAACCTCTCAGGTTGTATCATGTATGCTTCTTCGGTCAGCTCTCCATTCAGTATAGCTGTCTTCACATCCATTTGCTAGATCTCATAATCCAGATGGGTAGCTATTGCAAGCATTATCCGAATGAATTTGAGCATTGCCATAGGGAAGAACGTCTCGTCATAGTCAAAACCATAACATTGACGATATTCTTTGGCAACCAGACGGGCTTTATAGGTCTCTATCTTTTCATCTACGCTCCTTTTCTTCTTGAAAATTCACTTACATCCAATGAGTTTAACCTTAGGTGGGTCAACTAATATCCACACATCGTTGACCTTCATGGATTCCAACTCGGATTTCATGGCCTCAAGCCATTTCTTGGAATCAGATCTCTGCATTGCATCCATATAGATGATTGGATCCTCATCGTTCTTGTCGAGTTCGATAGGATTACCATTTCGGACTAAGAAATCGTAGTATCTGTCCGGCTGATGCGGTACTCTATCAAATCGCCTTAATGGTACAGGTACATTGGGTTTCAGATTTGATCTAATCAAATCTGGTTCTGGTTTAGCTACTAGTGTCGGTTTTTCTATCTGTTGAATTTTCTCAAGTTCAACCTTAGAGGCAATAGTTCTTTCACCAAGAAACTTTTTTTCTAAAAAGATTGTCTTAAGACTGACGAACATCTTTTGTTCATCAACATGGTAGAAATAGTAATCCTTAGTTTTCTTGGGGTATTCTATAAACACACTTATTAGACCGGGGTCTAAGTTTATCTGTATGCAAATGCTTAACATAGACCGGACAACCCCAAACTCGTAGGTGAGAGTGTAGGCCTATGCCCAGTCCATATCTCATATGGAGTCTTTGTGATAGATTTACTCGATACATTGTTTAATATAAAACGTGTAGTCTCAAGAGCGTAACCCTAAAACGGAACTGACAGACTAGCAAAACCTATCATGGATCGAACCATGTCTAACAGGATTCGATTTCTTCTTTTCGATATGCCATTATGCTGTGCTGTCCCTGGAGGTGTTCGTTGTGAGAATTTCATTCTCCTAGATATGTCAAAAACTCACTGGATAGATATTCACCTTCTTGATCCGATCGAAGAGTTTTAATACTCTTCTCAGTTTATTTTTCTACTTTACTTCGGAATCGTTTGAACATTTCAAATGAATCCGATTTATGTTTCATCAGATAGACATATCCGTACTTGGATAGATCATTTGTGAAAGTGATGAAGTAAAAATATCCACCTCTAGCACTTGTACTCATAGGTCCACATGTACTAGACCTAAGAGCTTAGTGGCTCTTTCACCTTTTCCAGTAAAAGGTGACTTGGTCATTTTTCTAAGAAGACAGGACTCACAGGTTGGAAGTGATTCATAATTACTGACTTTGAGGATTCCCTCTTGAGTCAACTTGTTTATCTTGTTCTTGTTAATGTGATCTAGCCTATAGTGCCATAGGTAGATATCAGAGACATTATCTAATTTAGGATGTTTTTTAAAAGTATATATTACATTCATAGGCTGTGATAAAATATAAATACCATTTTTTTGCTGTCCTTGCATTATCGTAACATCATTCATAATGATATCACAATAATCTTTCTTTATTAACAAATGATAACCATCTTTAGCCAAAAGGTCAACAGAGATTATATTCATCAAAATAGAAGGATGACATTCATTTAAAAAAATGATATTAGTATTGAAAATAAGTTGAACTATTTTCATAGCTAGAACTGAAACAGACCTTCTATCTCCAACATTCAGGAATTGCTCATTATTTTCAAATTTTTTATTAATTTGAAGTCCTTGCAACGTATTGCAAATATGGACTGGACTTCCGGTATCCAATACCCAGATAGTAGTATCACAAATAGAGAAATTACAAGGTGTTATCATATAACATTCTTGATCAGCAATTTCTTGTTCTTTTCTCTTATTTAGCATGTTGGGGTTATGGGAAGCAAGATACTGAGGACAGTTTTTCTTCCAATGCTCCTGTTCCTTACAGTAGAAGCACTCTGCCTCATCTAGGTTAATCTTGGATCTTTTGTTTAAACTATGTATAGAGGCCCCAGCACGAACCACTTCGTGCTGTTGACAACATTCAACTTTCGATACTTATTATCGAAGTTAGGTTCCATAAGTTTATCTCTGTTTAACAGTGAATGGAGTAACTATGGTTTGAGTTTAACTGCACAAAGGAGAATCAAAAGCCTAATTAGTAAATAATTTATTAATCCTTAAAATTTGAACTTTAATTAAAAGGTTCTTTCATTATTTTATTCGAATTGATAGTCTCTATCTCCAATTCAAGAAATTATCCTAATTTCTTAGTAGGTACCAGAATCCACATAGACTGCACACAAGCCTAACTATGGTTGGTCAATCCATGTACATCTAAGGGTAGGTTCATAACCAATTGTTTCTTTAAACAATTTCTAGTAATTTAATTTTGCCCCAGGTATCTTTTCAGTAGGCTAGGGTCTCCACTGAAAGTCCTGGTTAGGTCCAATCATTAACATGACCATATTTGGTCCATCTAACTAATGAATGATTAAGCCCAACTATGGATGGTCAGCCTAACCACCATGTAGAGAGACGTGGCCAAGAAATCATATTATGAATGATAATTCCATTAGCCGATAAACATCAGACCTTTGGGCCTCCAATGTTTATCCAACTAATGGACCCATTATCACTCAATGTTTGGCTATGATATAGTTATCACTATAACTATTTCATTTTTAAGGACCTAATAATTTTTGAGGATTTAATTAATTTAAAGAGAGTCAGAGGATCCAGCTAATCATGATCCTTCCACTGACTTCATCAAGTCAGATCAAGGGAGACCATTGATAAACTGGTCAAGGAGCACCTAAATCAACCACATTGATTTACCTAGCTGACATGGGTTAGCTCGAATTGTCAAGTGATTTGATCAAAATATAGTTTCACCAAGAAGGCCAGGTAAGTGGGATTGATGGGAGGGTCTGCCAAAGCTTGCCTTAGACACCATCAGAAATGGCTAGGTAAGCGGGCTGCCAATTAAAAACCATTGATCTGGATTGCCAGACTTAGACACTAACTAGTTAATTAGTTTCGATTGGATCAACCTAACAGTTCGTGCTTGACTGCATAGCCAAGAATCAAGTCCATCTTGGTTCTCGTTGAAGACATGAATTTGACCAGCTACAACTATTGTAATTGATCTAGATAATCCTGGACCTAATTTATAATAACCATTGATTAGATTTAGTCAATTCTCTAATTAAGTCCATTCTTTAATCTAATCTTAGATCTAACCCAATTAATAGACCTAATTTCCATAACCCATTAACCCAAAAATTATGATTTGTGTCTTAGGATCTTCAATTCACAATCCTAAATCCTAAACAAACAACTTTTTAATTTTTAATTAAGTTTTGGGTTGAGGGTTGGGGTTTGACATTTCAAAAATGATTTTCATGTTTGTAAAATATTTTTACAACATGATTCTACCAACCAGTTGCATGTTTGATTCATAATCAATATGCAAATAATAAAAAAACATGAATCTACTTCAGATCTAATCTAAACATATTCATGTAATTCAAGATTGAAATAATTTCAATACTAATATATCATAAATCACCTTAGATCAAATCTAACATATTTATAATAATAAAAATCAGCTTGAAACACTTTCAATCAAATCATAAAATTTCTTAGATCTAATCTAAAATTTTATGATTAGGATTTTAGATTAGCACGTACTAGGACAACCTTTTCACTATAAGGGGTAAACTTTACAGCAAAACAATCTTATAAGATCAGTCCGTGCAATCTAAAACATGTATTTTTCAGATTTAAATAATTTTAAATCTAACAAATTATAAATAAATATAGATCATATCTAATAAATTTATGATTTATATTAGATCTATACGAACTAGGACAACCTTTATACTGTAAGGGGTAAACCTTACAGCAGGACAATCTTATAAATCAGTTCGTGCGATCTAATTTTTTTTAATTTCAGATTTAAACAATAGATTATAATTTAGATCTAATCTAAATCATTAATCTAAACATGCAAAAAATCATATAATAAAGAATCTACGCTCTGATACCAATTGAAGAAAACTATCTAGGATTTTAGGGATCGATTTTAAAATTTTTTCAAAAATCAGACAGCGGAAGCCATAAATTAATCATATTAATTTATTTAAATTATATGAATTAACCATAGATCTAGGATCTTGTTATATGATCTAAGCATGCTATTTAATCTGAAAATAAAATAATCAAAAGGTGATGTTGATCATATTAACATCCAGGCAATTCTAGATCTGATCTAGATACATAAGAAAGATCGTATCGCTCTTACCTTTGCAAGATGAGTTCCTTAACTTGCTGATCCAAGGTTGAGGTCGTTGTTCTGAGCCGCACACGTGTCCGATCTTTATAGGTTGTCCACACAAGGTCTAGATGCAAGATCCGAAGTCCGATGATAGGAAATCAACACAGCATGCTAGTACTATACTGATTCTTTTTCGATGGCTGATTTGAAACCTTCTTCAAATCTTGGACTCTCCAATTTTTAGAAGGGAAGAGATTTGTGAAGAGACACCTCTCAAAAATCATAAAAAGAGGAGGAAGAGGTTAAAGAAAAATCCTAGAAGAAGAACCCTTCTTCTTCTTCCTTGTTTCTCTCACTAAGACACTTGGATTAGTGTCTCCACAAAACCTCACGCCCAAGGCTCTCTCCCAGATTTTTCCCATGCCCTAATAGCTCTCTTAGGTGTGGAAGCTCCGAAAAAATTAAGCCTCAAGTCTCCTTTTATAAAGAGTTAGGACAGTGTCCTTGTTTAGGTCAAAAACCTAACAAGGTATGTCCAAACAAGGCAAAATATGGGGCGCCCAACACTTGGGCGCCCCATCCTATTTTTCCAGCCGTGGACCACCAGCTTTTGGCGCACAAAAACTCCATAATATCCCACGAAAATCTCAGGAAATATCTGGGTGGGTTGGCGGCACAAAAGGAGTTTTGATTTCCTAAAACTCTATCCAATAGAATTTGAAATCAAAACTAACTTCCTATTTGACTTGGTCCACAACTAATTTCCATGTAAGAGAGAAGGGGAGCAAGGGGGCATGCGTGAAGGGCTTGGGCGTGAGGAGTTTTCACACAAAACTCCAAAAGTGGGCGGGGGCATTGGGATCAAGGTGGCGCAAGGAAGGGAAGTCCTAGTCACACCAGGACTTCCAATTTGACTTGGTCTAACTTGATCTTTGAACCAAATTAAATCAGAATTAATTCAACCCAATTAGAATAGGTCTTAGTCCAACTAAGAGCCTAATTAAATCAGATTAAATCAGATTTAATTCTGATTTAATTTCTAATCAAATTAGAGATTGGGTTCATATAAATCTTAATTGAACTAGGATTTGTTCTTCTTTGCAATTGACTCATTCAATAAACCAATTGGATCTGATCCAATCAAGCTATAACCAAATCTAATTAAATCATATTTAACTAGACTTAATCTTAGCCCTTTGGCTTAATCAAATTAAGCCAATTAGCAATTCAATTGCTAATCGATTCTCCTGCAATACTTGCACTAGGTCAAACATCAATCGTATTGATTGTTTGACTTAAGAACGATTCTTAATCGTCGATTAACCATCCGATTAGATCGAGATCTCTTATGTGTGTGATTCGATAGGTTTGAATCTAAGCTGGTAGCATAGAAATAAATTTTTATACTAATCGAAGTAACCATCTAGCAATGATACCCGACGACTGGATAGGTTGAATGTGTAAAGCAACACTCTTAGAACCCATGTGGATATAGTTTCCGTATAATTCATCTCCTTGACTTTAATGCTCATAAGATGAATCAGAGTTTATTCGTCAATCCTGATTAGATCATCCACATTATATTTCAAAATATCAAATCCATTTCATGGATTATCCTAGTCAAGGTTTTGCTAAATTGAAATACAGCGATGCACTTTTTCCAATCTTTTGGAGTGGTCAATCTCATTTTGATCACTCACCGATTTTGCAAGTATTTGACTATGCCCAGAAATCTTTCTTAATTGAGTTAAAAATTCAGGTAGTTCGGCATCAAAGCATAGTGAGTTGCTTGCGAGTCACCATAGCGATCTCAGGTTTAAGAGACATTTATACTTATATCCCATCAGAGCAATTCTCGACAGCAGAATGCTCTGAAATTGCTCACGTTCAGTGATGATGTATCCCTATATCTCTCTTGTATGTCATACCAGTGTTTTCACACTCCTTGGTTGAGAGGACAATTAATCTATATGGCATACAACGGTCTATACTCGATAAACGTTGTCGTTCTAATTAACAACGTATCATTTGGTCGTGAACTATTTAAGGACTAATCGATAAATCATCTCTTTATCGAACAAAATAGTCCTAAGGACTTCATCACAATAGGAGTTCATTAGAAGATGTAGAATTTGTATTGAAAATGTCAAAATATTATTTTATTCAATAAATCATTTACAAGTATAAAATAACACAACCGTCTGACGATTGGCTTTAGGACATAATTCCTAAAATACACACGTATACACACATTTATATGCATAGATTAAATGAGCTGTTTACATTTATTGACCATTCACTAATACCTTGTGCTCTAGTTACGCCTTGCTATAGAAATTTGGAAAAAATGCGGTGTTTCAATAGATGTCTCTGGAACTTTTAGCTTGGTGAGGTTTAGCATTTTAAATAGTCTATATTTGAATTAGCCAATATTTGTGTTTGTTTGTTCTTCATAACAACACTCAAAAAACAGCTAGGCCAAGTGCCTATGCTTCTTTCTGATGGAGTGAGAGATTTCATTTTTGACATGCCGTGGACCATCATTCCATATCTTGTTGTGTCAAAAAGCAATTATTTTGTTCAAATGTGCAACTTTGTGGTTTCAAGTCAGGAGATGATAATCTGTTGCACTTTGAGTTGTTTTTTTTTTTTAAATTTCTCTCTCCAGATAAAAACAGTTTCTGTGATCTACCTTAGATGTACGTTTTTTTTTTTTTTTTTTTTTTTTGTTGCATGACTTTCTAGAAACAGAGTTGCAGGTTAAGTTTATATCTTTGTGAATTACTAAGCACTTAAAAGTTTTAAATAGCTAACATTTTTATGTCTCTTATATATTGTGCATCTTTTGTTTTGTGCATCTTTTGTTTTGTCAAGAAGTTGTATGGTGCACGAGACTTGTTGGATTTTGAAGTCAGTTGTGTTACATGTACATATAGTACATATGAATGTACATGCATTTTTATCCCTTATAGAAAACCACAAAGGCAGTATACTCAAAGGCCTCAAATAATACGTTATACTTTGAAAGTGGTCTGTTTCTTTTTTCTTGATTTTTACTTTTTTTTTTTTTTTTTTTTAAATGTTGCTTTCAAATTTTTTATTGGATTTGTCTGACAATTTCTTGATTGGAATTGTTGAAACCATTGAATGGTGACTCACCGTACATATTTGAAAATGAAACCGAACTATCAAAATTTAGCTGCAATACATATATGGTGTGACTTGGTTATCAGATTTTCTCAATGACCAGTCTTGCGTATGAATTGTTGTTTGATGTTAGTTTAAATTGCAGTAACTTCTGTAAGGCCTGTTATCACTTATATGCTTCATGTAGATTTTGTATGGTGTGCATTTACTTTAATTACCAACCAACTCTTGGGATTCTTACAAGGCTGCAATGAGTTTTCATAAATGTTGTGCCTTGTCAAGAGGATGAAATAATGCCTCTTCTACTTCGTTGCTATACACTTCCATAACTTAAGCCTTTTTTCCTCCAAAAAGTTTCTGCTATACATTTTCAACTGGTGTATAAGTTTATAGTTGGAAACTGTTCTAAATTTGTTTTTGCTGTTTGTTTTGACAGCGGCGGCCTGGGGATATCTCTTTTCTTACCAGCTTTGATGATAAAAAGTCAGAAGTGCCCGAGTATTGTATTGATGCAGGTTCAATTGGCAATGTTGCAAGGTTCATCAATCATAGCTGCCAGCCAAATCTCTTTGTACAATGTATTTTGAGCTTGCATCATGACATCAAAATGGCCAAGATAATGTTGTTTGCTGCTGATACTATATCTCCCTTGGAGGTAATGGTACTGCCTGAATTTCAAATTATCCATAGTTAAATCTTTAGCTGGTGCTGTCTTCATGGGCTTTCTTTTGTATATATGCTACTTCTTATCGACATTCTATGTTATGTTGTTAAGTTGGTTACTGTCATCTACTGCACAAGGAAACATGATAATATACTTGGAACATTCTAATCTATAAAAGGTTTCTATGAGTCTAGTTGATTGGGCCTTCCCTAAATTGCATGAATTGATTAATAAATGTGTTTACGCATGCTTAACGTTGATTTACAATCCCCAATTTGTTCTAACATTGTATGTGATGGTGAATATATTTAATTAATTTAATGAAGGCCTAAGGAACCTTATTTGGACATCGTTTTGCTTGTACACCTAGCTTATGTTGTATGTAGCTAGTTGGGTCCACTTTAAGCTTTACTGGACATTCTATCCTTGTTTATGCTTAGTGAGTCTTATATAGGCCACTTCTGTGCTTGACATGCCTTATGTGGCCACTTTGTCCATGTTGGACCTGTGAGCCTTGCTGCCTTGTGAGGTCCTACATGGACCGAAGAACTAGGTGCTAATATTAGTGATATCAAAGTGTAAATCATGACTTTACTGGGTTCGGTGTCAAGTGGAGATAAAGATTACGGTTCCATGCGAGGCACATGTTCCCTTCGTTTCCTCTTTTCCTTTGTTCTTTTTAATGGCAGCACATGATATTTTTAACAGTGGGAACATCTTATGGGTGGTTTTGATCCAATTAATACATTATTATATAGGAAATTAAGAACCATCCTTGAACAATTTTGCCATTTAACTACTAGTACGTGTTGGTGCAAAATATTTCCAGTCCTTTCTTGGATACATTTTAAATATTAGTTCCTAAAAATAAAATTGTAGCTAAAGAAACAACTAGGAATAAAGAAAGACAAATAAATTACAAATTATGTGCACTACAGATATAAAATACATATTATGAGAGAAAGCATGGCTGGGTCTGACTTGTTAGATAATACTTGTGTGTGTCCCGACACCTGCATCCAATTTTTGGATCCTTTTTAGCTGAGTTTATGTATCCTAAGATTTTACATGCTCCCATACCTAACACCAGTTGATGCATGTGTATGTTTTAATATGTATTTGTATTTTTCATATCATCCCCCTTTACCAAGCCTAAAACCTGAAATTTTTGAAACTACAGAGTTTGAACCTTTGGTTAATTTAGACGTAAGGATTTAATTATATTTGTCAAGTCACTTCTTAGTGGTAACTCCACAAGTTTTCAAGAAAAGATTTAGACCCCAAGTATTGAATGTTGTTTTAGGAAAACTTTAAGGGCCTATTTGGATGCTAGTTCATTTTATTTGGATATAACATCTTCAATGATTCAAGACTTCATCAAAGGTGGTCCGGTGCTAGAGGATATAAAGGGTTTTAGGGCGGATTTGATGTTTTCGAATCTAGTAATCATGAGAAAGACTTCTGGTTAGAATGTTGTTTTTTTTTAATCCCTAAAATTTAGGGATAATGGATTCTGTATCAATCCACGATACTTCTTAGTATGCTTCTTTTATTTAAATTGAATTCTTCAGCATCTCATCGGATAAAATCATTGGTCATCATCTGAGGAGACCTTAAAGGGACAAAAGATCTAACCATGGGGTTGAAATTTCATGGAAAAGGGAAGTGTAAGAATTCCTCGATATAGGTATAGAGAAGCACAATTTTAGAAAAAACTTCCATGCTCAGTGGGTCAGAGGGCTTCCAGATCTTTTCAAACAGTGTTAAGCGGATGCTCAAGATACAAGCTTTAACAATTGCTGCTTTAGGTAACATTCAAGCGATGTCTAGATGGCTGAATAATAGATCTCTGCATTAGTCGGGTTAGATCACTATCAAGATGAGTTCCTTGGTGTTGAGCACAGCCTTTGGCCACTTGTTCCCAGCCCCAGCCTAGCTTGATGATAAATTGGTGGGCCTAAGTCTGACTTGTCCCATTCTGTCCTGTAGCCGTAGTCTGAAATGAAAAGTCTTGGTTGTGAATGATGGTAGGGTGTTGGCATCAGTGTTAGGGAGAGCAAGGAACTGGTGAGTTAGCATGGAGGGTGAGGTGGGTGCATGAGGCTTATATATGTATTGGAATTATGTTTATTTAATAAGTCTTTGTATAGGAAAGGACATATTTAGTATGTCTCTAAACTTAGCATATCTTTAAACATAGTATGTACTTGTTTTCCAAGTATGTACTTTTTTTCTTATATCTTTTTCTCCTCATATACTTGTTTCTCATCTATTTAAAGAGATGGGATCTCATTAATGAATTGAATTCTTTTGAGCTTTCCTTTCAACATGGTATCAGAGCATCAGGTTCCATAACCCTAGCCTTAATCCATCTCCACCATCAGGTTCCTTTCAACATGTAGCACCACTGCCGCCTCCTCCTTCACCATCCACCGTCTCTCTTTTTGATCTCACTCTCTATTTCTTGGTCTTCTCCATTTTTGATTTTCTTTCTCTTCTATTTTTCTTTTATACGATGTAGGTATCTTTCCTATGCCGTGTAAAAGTTATCTGACTGTTTTTCTGGCTATCTACTAATCACGGGAGCGGTACATTGGCCGTGATATTTCTGGTTGCTGTGTAAAGGTATCTTTTTTGATTGGTTGTCTGTTTGGCTGTTTGATTGTTTTTGTCCTCCTCTCTGGCTGCTATGGCATCCTTAAATCATGACAACAAACAACTCTTGAAATCTCTGACTCCTGGTTTTGATGCTGCGATAAGGAATCTAATGGTGACTGGCTGGTTGGCTGTTGTGTTATGTCATATTCCTGGAGATGGCTAAACAAATATAGGACACCCTTAAAGAGATGCTGTGATGAACAAAACCATCATAACACCATTCACTCCATCATTCGAGCTGATATTTTGACTAGGTCTTTGACTTTTGGTATTTTCAACTCTATGTGCAACAAGCTGGACATGTTTGATATATATGCTCTAGCTTGAAGGGGAGTGTTAGAATTATGTTTAGGAAAGGGAGTGTTAGAATTATGTTTAGGAAAGGACATACTTATTATGTCTCTAAATTTAGTATATCTCTAAATATAACATGTATTTGCTTTCTAAGCATGTACTTCTTTCCTTATATCCTTTTTTCTTATGTACTTATTTTTCATCCATTTAAAGAGATGGGATCACATTAATAAATTGAATTCCTTTGAGCTTTTCTTTCAACAATATGAATATATCTTTGATAGGTGTCCTGATACATGTTTGATAAAGAAAATAAGTATCTCAATTGTTTTATTATTTATTTGGGCTCGGATACTGATTGAATATGCCCAAATACTTGGATATTTTTGAGATACTTTTAGTGTTAGTAGCTGGTTATTTGGCCTTGGTCAAGTGGGTTTTGATCTTGGATTTGTGCCCGGGTCTGATAACTTGTAAGAAACTTACGAGTTGGTCTCCCATTCTCTCCCACGCCTTAATTTTGCGAGAAGAGGGAAGCGAGGGAGTGGATGAGAGGAGGTAGAGGCTGTAATTAGACACTAGTGACTAAACACTAGCAGTGGGATGCCGTCAAGAGAGCTTTGATGGTTTGTTTCACCTTGCTACATTTGATTTTTGGAATAGCAGAATTTTATTATTTTACTGGCTTGCTTTTTTTTTTTTTTAATTTTTAAATTTTATCACTTTTTTTTACATGGAATCTTGGATTTTGCTTCCCTGGTTGTATTAATTTATGTATTTTCTGCATATTCTCTTATTAGGTTTTTGTATATTTTTTAAATTATGTTGCTAGCTTGTCTACTAATTTATAAATTGCTTTGTGAGAGAGTTAGACTAGAATGCTTCTAAGAGCATTTAGCTCTGAACATTTCTAGTGCAAATCAATGAAGGGTTTGCCAAAATGAAAATAAAAAATGTCAACCGTGATCTAAGATATATGAAATGGTTAGAAACTAAAAATCATGAATTTTTGAGGTCTTTTAATCATGCATTGATTGAAAATAAAATCAATAATTTCAATGGTGTGAGATCATGTTGTAGTTTGGTCTATATCTTAGAAATATCTAAATTCGTTGAAATTTAATTTGCATATGTTTAAAATATTTCGATCAATGCCAACAGTTTGGAATTTTAAATTAATAATTTATGCTATGTTTTCACTTGCTAGTTATATTGCAACCATTCAATTTTGT
The DNA here is from genome assembly GCA_006176705.1 of Cocos nucifera. NCBI lineage: Eukaryota > Viridiplantae > Streptophyta > Magnoliopsida > Arecales > Arecaceae > Cocos > Cocos nucifera. The sequence goes on from QRFJ01000254.1 coordinate 263,327, forward strand.
AGGCTAGAAGCATATAGGCAAGAGAGCTCCGTTATTTTCAGTTTCTTAGTATTTTATACAGTTTAGATTATAACAAATGATGCTGATTTTCATTTTAAGATATCCTTTATTGATTTTCATTTGGAAGCATTCGAAGATAAATGAGAATTTGGCTCCAAATGCTTCCTATTAGAAATCAACGAAGGCCCTATCAAAATGAAAATCAAAACCATTACTCATGATCTACGATGTATAAAATAGCCAGAACTCATGAAGCTTTGAGGTCTTTTGGTCATGCATCAAACAAAAATAAAATTGATATTTCAAGGGTGTGATATCATATTGTAGTTTGATCTTGGAAACTCTAAATTAGTTGAAACATAATTTATACATATTTTAAAATATTTAGATCAAGTTCAGTGGTTTGGGATTATAATCAAATAATTTGTGCTATGTTTGCTCAGCAATTATATTGCAACAGTTAGTTTGCTGCACTAAATTATAATTATTATTATGTGGACTGTGAGTCATGCTACTATGAAGTATGTTATAACTTTTGATTTTTTATGTTGTTATATGGTGTTCTATTATAAACTAATCATTCTTGTTGGATGTTTTTTAGTTATATATGTAAAAAAGAGATTTATTTATTGTTGTATTCTAACGCCTCAAATCTTAATTTTTCAAGATTTGCAGAATCTGTGTATCTGTATCATGTCGTCCATATCCATGCTTCTTAGGGGGGTTCTTGTGTGTTGTGTTGTGATTCATGTGTGGGACTCTAAGCGATGGTATTTGAGACCATCCAAGTCTTTCTGTGTGTGTTAATATGTATGTTTCTTTTGTTCTGTTGTCAAATATGTCCCATGCTATTGGTTCATCAAATATATTTGTCAATGTGTATTTGCATCTGCTTTTGTGTGTGTATATGCATGTGCATACATCCACATAGTTGTTTAGGTAAATGTGCGCGCCCACATATATTGCATCTTACTTTTAAGGCATGTGCCGTGCTCTTCATATATACACCTTTAGAAGGATAGACCAACTACTACTTCGTTGTTCTTTTTTAGCTACTTTTTTTTTTGTTTCTTATTTGTTAGAAGGGGCGTGCTCTAATTTCAAATGATACTTTCAATCCTATTACTGTCAGTCAGCCCACCCGATTCCTCAATTATCCTAAGGGGATGTAGAGGAAGTGAAGTGATGAGTATGACACTTGGAAAATTAACAAAACGAGAGATATAGAAATGCGATAACAAAGATGTTGTGGGGAAATTGAAGCTGATGTTTCTTGTAATTTGTGCTCTAGAACCAAAAATTTAAGTTTTCCAATTAATAACCTAATCTCTTACCATAGCTGAGGCTACCAACCTGTGTTTATTATTTACTCCTACCAAGTATTACATGAATAGGTCAGGTTGTATTTTTCATTGGAAAGAATGATTCACCTTTTGTGACGTCAATTGGTGGATTGTGCAATGTCCTGAGAGTTGTGCAGGTGAATAAAAAAAATTTGAAGTGCTTTGAGATCTATGTGAGGCATGATCAAGTGGTAGATGTTGCCAAAGAAGATAAATCATTCTTTCAAAGATACAACCTGAACCCCTTCGCATGAACTATAGCATATGTAGCATGATTTGTTCATGTGTAACTTTGCCTGTGCGCTTATATTTATATATGCCTTCATTATCACCATGACATATATCATTAAGTTTTTAAACCAAACTATGGCTTCTGAATTATGTTTACAATCGTATGAACGACAAGCATTTTAATTGCCACATGGAATGACATATGTCAAGTAGAACTTTTGGTTCATCGAACTTGAATGTCGAATTTGCTTCAAAATTACGAAGGAAGGTAATTGTAATGTTGGATTTATGTTCATATTAACTACTGTCAGATATGCTCTTAATAGAATTATTTAGAAATTTGATGCTTCCTTTATTTTTGACCATCTTGCTGAATTGTTTAAAGCTTCAAATAAAAATTGTCCTTTCTTTTTTCAAAAAAGTTCCATGTCATGTGCAGGAACTCACATATGACTATGGCTATGCTTTGGATAGTGTAGTTGGATCAGATGGGAAAATTATTAAGATGCCATGTTATTGTGGAGCTGCTGACTGCAGGAAACGACTGTACTGAGTGATTATAGATAATATTCTATATAATTGAAGGTCTCATTCAGTTGTATATTGAACATAACCTTCCTATTCATTTTTGTTATCAACCTATAAGGCAACTTTCATGTCTTTTGCAAGGATTTTTGACTTTTCGGAGCCAAAGTGCTTTCTTTTTCTTTTCTTTCTTTCTTTTTTTTTTTTTTTGACAAATGGGGATGGGGAAATTGTGCTCGGAAAAATATTTATTTAAACACACAAGATATGCTAAATGTGCGCATTCAAAGTGTAAATTTGATGACTACTGTTGTACGAATATACATAAGTTGCTGTCAATAATTAAGTAACATCCCTGATTGATGCTCGATTTTACTATTTAAGCTTTTCAGATGTGTAACTGAATGATAGAGAATCCTTTTTCAGTACATATTATCTTGTATACTTCGTTTACTCAATGGTATATGAACACATGCGCATATATATCGATATATAGGTGTACACATATACTGATATAGTATTTCTAGAAACAGATACTTAGAGTTTTGGTCATCCTAAGTTTTTGATTGTTCTTATATAAATAATCGAAATACCCTGTTGATTAATTGAATTGATAATTAATCTCAATAAGCATTTTGAAGAATGAATAATAAGTATTGCTCTTTTTTTGATTAAATGTGGGATCCATTAATGACCTTGGCTTTCTATAACTTTTTTACTCTTAAAAATGTAAATCAAAATGGCTGCATCCTTAGGTATGTTTGGTTTGTGGTTGGAGTTAGAAGAGGATTTGAATATGAAGAGAGAATAAGAATTTAGATTTTGGGTGATTGGGCATTTTCATTTAAGGCGGTTGGAATTGGGGTTATTCTTGTTCTTATTTTAGAGTTCAAGTTCTCTTCAATTAAACTTATTCTTATGTAATAATCTGGTTCAATTGGACCAGTCCACCGTGTGTCAGCCCACAGCCAGCCCAAATGAAAAAAAATAATTAGACTTCTAGGGCTATCAAAAATCCTAGGAAGTCATTTATAAATCTCCTCTTTTTCAAGCAATCCATGATGAGTACTGGCCCTCTTCTCTTCTTTCTCTCTCATTTTTGTTTGCCGATTTTTATAGCACTGTGTCCATCGGAGTTGGAGTATGCTCTTACTCTCCTTCTTCCCTTTGTTCTCATGTCTTTATGCATGGTCGCCGGCTGTTGGATTTTCTAGAAAACCCACTAAAACCCAATACCTTGTTTTGAATAAGCTTTCTTTCCTTTTTTCGTCTGTCGTTGTTGCCTTTGAAGCCACACCTCCGGGTTATGACATACGATCTCTCTATTGTTCTTCCTAAAGCTGAAGCTCTTGGTCATCAACGTTTGGCCAATGATTGGGAAAAGTAAGAGAAGAAGTGGCCCTGTTTTTTGAGTTTTATTCTTGTTTTGTTGGTCGGCCGCTGCAAGCGGCCGACCATTCCCTGCTCCACTGCGTTGCCACCTATTGTTAGACTTTTGGTCATGAATCACTAGCCCACTTGCTCACCTATTTGGCCAAGAAAAAGAAAAAGAAAGAAAAGAAAAAAGAAGAGAGAGAGAGAGTTCTCCAGAGTTCTCTCTTTTTTCTTCTCTCTAAGATTTTCTCTCTCATATCTCTCTTCTTTTCTCTATTAGACCATAATTTGCTATTTTCTTTTTCTAGTTTCTCTCTTTACCCATTTTCTTTTTAAGAAGATTCAGGGACTCTAGTGTTGGATCATCTCTTCCTCTTCTAGGGATCTGTATTGATTCCGACAAGATGATCTCAAATCAATTTGATATCTGGATGATATATCAGATCAATTACATAGTCAACCATGTTCTTTCATTATTATTTAATTTTATTAAATTTATTGAATAAAAATTAATTATAATTTAATATTTTGAAAAGGATTACTTGATTTTCCTAATAAAGTTTAAAGATCTAGGACGAATAAGGTAAGTGAATTTTATGCTCCTTATTTATTTTCAAATTATCATATTTTTATATATAAATTATAATATCTCATTCCTAAATCTAGGTGATGATGCCACATTCCACTCTTATCTAAATATTAAAGGGATTTCTAAACTATAGCTAAGCTATAATATTACTTAAACCTACTCAACATAAATTACATCAAATTCTTTCTCAATCAACATATATAATTTAATTTAATCTCTTAATCTACTAAAGCAAATATCTTAATTTAACTCACCAATTTACATAAGCAAATTCAAGTCTCCATTCACAAAACCTTACTGTATACATTTTTTTTTTATAAATCACTCAAAATACAACAAGCTCATCAGTTTCTGATTTAACCATCTCAACTATATAATACATATCTTAATACGTTATAAGTTTACAAGCTAACATATCTAAAACTTCCTCTGCTAGAGGTGCTGATACACATGTTGATACAAACCTCCAAGCTAAACTCCAAAATTGTAGGTAAATAGAGTGAGGGGTGAGACTTAGAAAAATCTTAGTGAGTGTAATTTCATCTATCAATAGAAAATAGATAGCTATAATCATCATAATATTATGCATAATATGTTGTTAATAAGGTTTCAAACATTTACAAATCAACACAAATAGCTTCACATAAACGATTCTTTAAAACACAAATCAATTATTTACCTTTAATCATACCATGGCAATACATTCGCACGAGTGGACCGCTTCAGTGAACAACCAGCTTTACCTTCACTTCGACAACACACTCCTATAGACTGCCTTATGAGCAGCCCGTCCTTTCTCCAAGGACAACACACTCTCAGGGCATCCCTACAAGCAGCCTGTTGAAGTATTATCACGATAATATAAATTTTATTTAAACAACACACTCTTGTAAGATTCTTTATGAGCAACCTATCTTTTTCACCAATAGGACAATACACTCTCAAGGCATTCTTATAAGTGGCCTTTCTAAATTATCATTACCATTAGGATAACACACTCTCACAAGTTATACTATTTCTATGAGCGGCATATCTTTAATATCATTGGGACAACATACTCTCTAGGTACACCATTCCTAGGAGCAGCCTGCCCATGATCACAATATCAATTAGTCCCATAGCACATAAACAAAGTAAACCATATAAGAGATGAAATCACATAAAATATCGCTGTACTACTCATTTAAAATCATCAAAGCCATACTATCAAAATTATATGCATAATTACTTGCGAATACAATACACAAAAGCTATTTAGAAATCATACCCATTTTCATGTTATTTATAAATATGTAAGCTACAAAATACCGAGGAACTACCTTTCTTTTCAAATAAACCTTTTACAAAACAAAATATTTTGAAAATACCATGTATAGATAGAAATCACTCATCTTCAACAGCCACTAGCTTATTGGCTTATTCAAATCACTTTTTCTAACTCTTTTTTTTCTTAATGATTAAAATCGCTGCTGCTAATTAGGTCAGATTTTCTTCTTTCAAACTTCAGCAACTTCCCCTCTTTAACTTAATTTATCATTCAATTTCCTCTTTACCAACTAAATTTTTCTTGATTTTTGACTCACACAAGATCTTCCTCAGCTCTCTTCTCTTCTCCACTCTTTCTGATTATCTTAGAACCCAAACAGCAATGAAGGAACCTATGGTTTTTATTTTAAAAAAAGAATAAACTAGGAAGGAGATTTGCCAAGTGTTATTCCTCTAGAATGCCGACACACCTCTCCCTCTCTCTTCTAAATGCATGGCACATTCCAAGGAAGCCAGCTATTAAGTTACTTTCAAAAGAATCTATTTAAAAACCTACTTTTAAAGCCTCACAGCCAGCACCGCTTTTCTACTCCTATTGATCGAGCCGACTTGAATCCAAATTAGGTTAGCTCGATTGTCAGCCGGGTCAGCTCGATTTTAAATCAAGCTAGCTCTTTCAGAAAGACAGAAACTAATTTCTACAGCCTTAGACTCGGGTCAGCTCGATTTCAATTTAGATCAGCTCGAACTTCTGAATTTTAGAAATTTTATTTTTGATCACCATGCTTGCTTAATACTCTTCTTATTTATATTTACTTATTCTAAATTTTTTATTAATTTTAAAATATAAATATAAATAAAAAATATCCTCATATTTTGAATCAATAAAAATATCAGAAAAATTAAAATTCTTAAGAATAAGATATCAAAACTTGGATTTTAGCTCAAATTTTTGTAAATCTAAAACTTTTAAAACTTTCTTTCCTTAAAATGAATAGATTAAAGAATCTCAAAATTTATTAAAAATTATTTTACAACTCATCAGTACCTAAGGATCAATTACCATCAATTTTGGTTTCAAAAAAGTTCATATTTTATATACCCTTCCAGATAGGTGCTAGTTCTAGACTTAAAAAATTTTTAGAACTCGTAATGATAGATAGTTATAATTTATGCTCAAATAGCTCAAATATATCATAAATAGACTATCATGCTATATATACATAAATATAAATATTTTAATTCTCTATTTTGCTGGTTTGGGATATTACATAAATGATCTATTCTTGATGAAATCTTATTTTTCATAAAATAGGGATTGGCATATGAGATATGAAAAGTATGTTGCATTAATAAGTGATTCCATGAATATGTTTTATAAAAATAACATATTTATAAGGCATGAATTTATGGTTTTTTTAATTTATGTATATGTATATTTTAGAAAAAATATATTAAATTTTAAAAACTCTCAGATAGCTATAAATAAATTTCTAAAATTGAAAAGATCGATATCCAGAGCTAGTATCCACAAGAAATGTGGCTCCGCAAATGGATATAAAGTTAGCATATAAAAGAAGTGTTAGATATATGTGCCCTAGAAGCCAGAATTGGCTGACACTTGTAATACACTTCTAGGGGCAAAATTATAATTTTGACTATAATCAATAAAATAGATTATTTTCTATCACACCTGTGTATTTAGTGTCTGTGATACATCCTTTGAGTTAATGGTAATGATAATTCATATTTTCAAGAGTTGAAAATTTAAGACATGAATAATCATTATTAACTCATAAACAGCTCTCGACCATAGGATCATCACGAGGATGGTGATTGATCCGGAAGGTTGGTGTACGATCGCTTCTTTTTAGTAGATGAGTCTTGAGTCTACGGTGTGGAGACACCGGAGCGAGAGTATAGGTACTCGTTAGAGAACGAGGGCACTGAGCGTGACCACCTCGAGTAGTCATTAGGAAGTCTACCTTCTCGTCAATGACTGACTCGATGCTGCAGTAGTGTGTCTGGTTCTTTGACCTGAGGATGCATCGGCAGTTCACCTTGAGGGTGTTATAGTTTGACTACACCATTACTCGGTCTCCTAGCCATATGGAACCCTGAGGTGTATGTTGGCTATAGCATGTTCATTGTAGGAACTGGATTGCATCAAGATGGAATCTATCTACCTCGGTGGTAGAGGAGCAGCCCTATGATGATCATGAGAATCAAGTCCAGAAGCCCATGGCCATGGCAGAGTGAAATAATAGAAAGAGTTTCTATTTAGGATTTTCACATCGGACTTGAATCGAATGATTACATCATATGACAGAAGACTAGGGTTTGACGAGTTCACCTTAACCCTAATCTGATCGGGGCTCAAGATAGAAGAACTTAATCACACAAGGTAGCTGCACCAAGAGGTTCGCATTCAGCTCTGATGGGTTGCCACCATATACTGCTAGGTGTCACTGGTGGATTTTGGGAGCAATTAGAATGATTTAGATGATCGATCATTCTAGCTGTTCGAATCAGAAGAGTTCTGATCCATCGAAAGGAGTTTCGATGATGTCGATGATAGAGATCATGACATATCCCATTACCATACAGAACTGAACCTAACTGGGTCACACAAACAAGGGTTTGAATCTGGTGATCATCAATTGAACTGATCTAGTTCAATTGATCTGAATGAGATTCAATTAGGTTCAAGGAAATCGTGCTAGCACTCGATTGAACCTAACGTTCTTCTTTTACTATCATAAATAAGTTGTCCTGACTGAGCCAAAGGAGTTTGTGCTCAATCAGAGGCCTTCATATGGTCTGACTGGAGGTTGTCCAAGTCAGAAAAGGTTGTCTTATTTTGTAAGACATTACCTGCCATTTTTGGTCACCTGCCATTTCTTATTCTTTGACTTTGGTCAAAAGTTGACCATTGATACTTTGACTTTTGACCACATGTCATGCACCTATTGGAGAGCTGGTAGGGGCCTGTCCCCCTACCAGAACCTGGCAAGGAGGAGGGCGCACGCCACCCTAGGCGTGTGCCCAAGTTGGAGGCGCCTTGGAGTCCTTGTTGGACAAGGACTCCACCTCCTTTTTGGATTCCAATTAGAGTTCTACTAAGAATCCAAGTTTGACTGGTCTTAGGCACCCTCTAAGGAGGAATCCAGGGGTCTCTATTCCCACCAATCAGATTTAGATTCTGATTGCATAAAGCAACGTGATTGGTTGGGTGATGCAGCAGTTGCATGGCGCAGCTTAGAGTCTATAAAAAGACCTATCTGCGCCCAACTTTTCAGATTCTAATGCAATTAGAGAAGATTTCCCATGCCCCAAGGCTGCCTCTCCTCTCTTCTCCATGCCACCACCATCTGACCCTCTCTCTCCTCTCCACACCCAAGAAAGTTTTGGGCATTCAGATTAGTGCGAGTCAGGCAAAGAAAGGCTGACGAAAAAGGAAGAAGGCAGCACTACTGCAGAGGACGACGGATGATCTTCAGAAGAAGTTTTGAAAGCTCCTTCAGATCAGATCCAGATCTATTTTTTGAAGGCATGATAGAGAAGAAGAGGATCTCCAAATGCAACCCGAGTGATACCGATCGAGGCCAGGCGCTTGCGTGGCTAGATCCAGAACCTTCCGCTACTCCAAGATACTCCCAGGATAATAGGATTATCCAAATCGGTAAATTAAATTTGATTTAATTATCTTATTTTATTTTATTTATTAAAATAATAAGAATCAGATCTGAAACATATCAAGATCTGATTGGGATCAAGAGAAAAAATTTTGAAATATATCTCTTGATCTGATCAGATCTGGACGAACCTGGATCGGAAAATCAGGATTTTCCTTCAAGAAAAACTCTGTTGATTAAGAAATATGATCATATCACAGGTATAAAGTGACCATAGCATGACTTTCTATAAGCAATATTTTGAAATATGACATGAATACATGATAAAAATAACTTATAAATTAATATATTTATAAAATATTCATAATTTATGCATGCATGACTAATTTATAACTTATTGTATTGTATATTCTATGAAATACTTTATTTTATATTATCTATTATTTTTAAATATTGTATTATAAAGGAGCAACTTATGCTTGATTCGATAAGAAATCATAGATTTTACTTACTGAGGTAGTGTAGCTCATACCTCTTTATTTTTCTTTCTTTTATAAAGTAATAAGATTAAGAATAATAGAGAATCTGGGTTTGGGGGTTTGCATAGCAATCTTGAAAATTTTATAGTTGAAACTTAGTTTATTGGATGACCATGGATTTATAGTTAACTATTTATAAATTTTGAGATATGGATTTAGTATTTGATTTTAGATTTAGATACTATAAACTAATCTTGATTTAATTACTTGATGAATGATGAAATTGAATCTTTTATAATATTTTATTTATGATGGATTTTAGTTGATTCTTATTGATAGGCTTCGTGTTATTAAGAATGGTACCTCTCAATAGTATGGTCGTATTATATCCTAAATTTGGAGTGTGACATTTTATAGTATCAGAGTAATAGATTTGATTATGGGTAGAACTTAAAATTTAGCAATGGATAATTAGATCTTGTTTAGCTAGATCATGTTTAATTAAATAAGAGTAGATAAATTTTTTTACAGTTCCTATTGCTCATTTAAGAAAGTTAATTAATATTAATATTTTTGATAGGTAACGATAAGCAATAGAGAGGATGAAATCTTGGCGAATTTTGCCACTAGGAAAGGAGCAAGAAGAACTATATGGGGAGATGCCAACCAGCCGGTTGAGTAGCCTCCTAATGTGCCAGCCACTCAAACAGAAATTATAGAAGTTTATAAGTGGTGGCTCAGCTTATTCAGTAACAACAGTAGACCCAAGTCACTCCTCAACCTACACTATCATTAGGGTCATATTATGGCGGTTTAGAAAGCTCAATCCACCACTATTTGAGGGTGGATCTCACCCTCTAGTTACAGAAACCTACATTCGGAAAATAGAAAAGATGTTTGATACATTATAGTATCCTGAAGATATGAAGGTTATGTTAAATGTATGCCCTAGAAGCCAATTATTGGCTGACATATATTATAATTTTAGGACATAAGTTTAATTATATAAATTTTATTCATTAATAAAATGATAATTTTTCATTCCAATCATGTCTTTTATGTGTCCATGATTCGTCCAAGAGATTAATAGATGATGACACATTCTCAAGGTGATGAAAATTTGAGACATATTTTATTGATGGTTAATTTCTAAATACTCCCAATTAAGGGATCATCATGGAGGACGATGATCGATGTAATTAGATTGGTGCACGGATTGCTTCCCTTCTAGGCATATAAGTCTTGAGTCTATGGTGTGGAGATACTAGAGTGAGAGTACAGATGATTGTTAGAGAATAACTTATATTGAACGTGACTAACATGAGAAGCCACTTGGATGCCTACTCACTCGTCAGTGGCTAACTCGATGCTGCAGTGGTGTGAGTGGTTTTTTGAACTGTGGTGCCTCGACTATTCACAGTGAGGCTGCTATAGTTTGACTATACATAAACCTGGTCTCCTAGTAATTTTGGGTTCTTGCAATATATGTTGGCTGTAGTGGATTCAGATTCATTATTTAGAGTAGGATGCATCTAGATGGATCTATTGATCCTATTAGAAAAGAAGAAGTCCTATGTGATTCACAAAACTGAGTTAGAAAGTTTTTGATCAAAGCAAGTATGAATATTGGAAAAGAGATTTTAAATGAACTCGAGTCGAGCTAATCTTGCATATGATTGATGTTGGAGTTTGACAAGTTCTCCATTACATCTATCTAGTTGAGACTTATGATAGAAGGATTGAATTACATGGTAACTGCACTTAGAGATTTAATTATTCCATTCTATTGGGTTGCCACTATATACTGCTAAATATCACTGGTGGACTGTGAGACTCATCTTGCATCATCTTGATGATCGATGACCCTTGATAGGAAGAATTGAAATTATTCTAATCTATTGAAAGAAGTTTCAATAATACCATGATAGCGATCATAGTTGTTGTCTTAAGAATTGATTTTGATGACTATTACTAATGCAGAAAATGGTGCAGACACCGAAGATCGCTGGAGCTGGAAAGGTTGGGACCATCGATAAGACCTCCAAGATGAAGTTTTGATCAAAATTAGCTCCAACAGAATCCTCCGATGGTCAAGTTAGTTCTCTACCTCAATAAGAATGAAATGTTTAGGAAGAAAAATGAGCAGAGTAAGAGTAGGAAGTTTGAGCTTAGAGAAGAAACGTATCTGAAGGATTCTTTATATAGACGGAGCGTGTAACAAACTAATAGTGATAGTCGTAACTATCTGCTAGTGGATCATTCGATTCACGTTGAGTTTGTTACAGAGAGTGAGTTGTCATTTATTGTGACTTGCTAGGTCGTTGGAGATCCATGATAGAAGTTTAGAGAAAATCTTTGCACTCATGTACAGACTTGTGTGTGTCGGAATAAAAAACTTGAGACTGACCGAACTTGGAGATTGACTATTAAGGAATAGAGGATGAACTGAATCTGAGGGGGTTGATTGTAATCCATTGGAGTTTCCTTCGATAACTTGGAAAAGTTCGATCAGCTAATCAAGGATAGTTTTCTTTATGTTCTAGATGAGAAACTGAACTCGCATGGGTGACGAGGTCCTTTTAGACTAGTTCAGCTAATGGGCGTATCATAGATTGAGTGAATCTACAATCAACTAGAAGGAGCTCAGTTAGGAGTGCGACTAAAAAGAATTCATCCAAAAGGAGTGTGACCAATAGGAGTTCGTCCGAAAGGAGTGTGACTGAAGGGAGCATGGCCAGAAGGAGTTCGAATGGAAGGTGTTCGACTAGAAGAAGTTCGTCTATCCTCAAAATCTATTATTTATCAGGGTTAGATGAGGTGGGGCTCCAATGTTAAAAATCTCGTTATTCATCCTGAGTCAAAAAGCAAAGTTAGTAAAATAGTACTTCTCTTTATTGTCCAAGTTTGTCCTGTCCAACCTTATATAATTTTGATAAGTTTTATAGTATGGAATCATTGCTGAGTGTTAGGAATAGTGTCCCAAAGCTAATCGTCAGCCTATTGATGACTAAGCTAATTTATGTAATTATATATAAATTATTAATTAAATAAAAATTATTCTAATTTTTTTATTATAAATCTTTCATCTTATAGTGAACTCCTGTCTGTTGTGATGAAATCTTTAGAATTATTTAGAGTCGACAAAGAAGAATTTATCGTTTAGTCCTTAAATAAGTTTGCGATCAAATGATACTACTAAGGATGATAATGTTTATCGAGTATAGATCGTTGTATGCCATATAGGTTGGTTGTCCTCTTAACCAAGGAGTGTGGAGATACTGGTTGTCCTCTTAACCAAGAAGTGTGGAGATACTGGTATGGCATGCAGATGAGATGTAGGGGTACATCTGATCGATTTCAGAGCTTTTCTACTATCAAGAATTGCTCTTATGGAATATAGATATAAGTGTCTCTCTAATATGAGATCACCATGGTGACTTTCAAGCAACTTACTGTGCTTTGATGCCGGACTACCTGAATTTTTAATTCAGTGATGAAAGATTTTTGGATACAGTTAAGTACTTGAGAAGTCGGTGTGTGAGTCAAGATAAAATTGATCACTCCTGGACTGAAGAGCTATGTTCAAAAGTATTTCAATTTAGTAAAATCTTGGCCAAGATAGTCCAAGTGAAGGGTCACAGGACTAATTACTTTGAGATACGATTTGGATGTATCTTCTAGGATTAACAATTAAACCCTGAGTCATCCTATACATAAAGGTTAAAGGGATGAATTACGTGGTAACTATATTCATGTAGGTTTTGAATATTGTGATTGCACTATTTGGTCTATCCAGATGTTGGGTACCATTGCTAGATGGTCACTTCAATTAATTCAAGAAAATGGTTCATGTGCTAACGGCTTAGGTTCGAACTTACGGGGTCACACACACTAAAGATTTCTACCTAATCTAATGGCTGATCAAGAGAAGATTGATTAGTGATTTGATCACTAATTAACTTAATTTGATTGAATGATTATTTTTGGATCAAGACCAATTAAAATGGATTTGATCCGATTAGGTTATAAGATTATCTAATCATTAAGGAGGTTTAATCTCTGATTTGATCAGGAGTTTGGCTTGATTAATTTTTAATTTAATTAGGATTTAGCTGAGTCTAATTAAGCCTAAATAAGTTGGATTTAATTTGGTCTAATTGGGCCTAACTAATTTGGATTGGACTGGTTCAATTGGATGACAAATATTAAGACTAGTTTGACTAGTCTTTTCATGTGCCACATCACCTTTGAATTGCGCCATCCTATCTCCATGAGAAAGAGGTTTCTCATGAGTTTTTTCATGCTAGGAAGGGTGTGCATTTTTTCTTCTCACATTCCTTTTGGATTAGTTTTATCTAGTTACAAATTCAATTTGAATGGGATTTGAATTGAATGGGTAACCACTTGATCTAAATCTCTCCCGCACGCCTCTCTTGTTTGGGCAATTCATAAAATGCATGATTTTATGGGCGTGCTGAACATAACTCACGAGAGAGAGGAGAAAGGAACATGAGAGAAGAGAAAGTCTCTTCTCTACGTGTGTGAAAGAATCCAAAAGAAAAAGGGTGCAAGGGTTTTTGGATGAGTGCATACCCTAGGATCTATACTTAGGATTTGGGATTCCAGATTATGAGTTGCGAGGGTCATGATTTCACAAGATTGCTGGAAGCCCTCCTCTTCTATCTTCTGCATTCATCAGGATCCAGAGCATCCAAAGATCTCATGAAGAAGATTAAAGGAGTTTGATCTACATCAGCCATTGAAGACTTCTATTCGAGCTAGCACTCGAAAGAAGTTGTTCGAGATCTGGGCCTCGTGTGGATTATCCATGGAGGTTAGATAGGTGTGTGACTGCATCATGATAATCAGATCTACACCGAGAACATTAGATTGCGGAGATCATCTGTCCGCAAAAAGGTAACGTGTTCTGAACACGTAGAAATAGTAAAATAGTTTTACTATACTTGCTGTTTTATTTTTCAGATATGCATGCATATATGATACATTAGATCCTGATTGTGTAGAATTTTTAAATTAGATCTATAGCTCTTTTTATTAATTTGATTAATAATAGTTTTCGCTATGTATGATTTTCAAAAAAGTTTTCAAAAGTAGAGCTAGAAACCCTATGTGTTTTATTCAATTGGTATCAGAGCAGTAGGTTCTTTGATGTATTCTATATGCATATTTTGGATTATTTTTAAATTAGATCTAAATAATAATTTGATCTAAAAAATAAAAATGATGATCATACGAACTGTAGGTTATCCTGCTGTAAGGTTTACATCTTACAGTGGAGAGATTATCTTGGTACGTTGCGATCTATAACATTGATCATAAAAATTTTAGATTAGATCTAATAATTTTTATGATATGTTTGAATATTTAATTTAAATTTTATCATGATTTAGTGTTTATATTACATCTAAATAATTTCATGATTTTTATGTAGAGTACATAGATTTAGATTAAACATGAATAGGATCTTAGGAAGATTTTATTCACCGATCGAGCTAGCTCACTCAGGAATTGAGCCAGCTCGATCAGCATGCCAGCCATGATATGCTTTCTAGATTGATGCTTCAGCCAGCTCGATCAGGAATCGAGCTGGCTCGGCTTCAATTCGGGCCAGCTTGGATGGGATCCAAGCCCATCCAATGAAAATGTTAGGCTTCTAGCTTTTTGCCCAAGCTGACTATCTTAGAAACCGAGCCAGCTCGGCTTTTGTTCGGATCAACTCGGATGGGATCCAGGCCAGTCCGATTGAGAAGTTGGCTAAAGGTCTAAATTGACTGGTTTTATGTGATTTAACCTATATCTAGTGCTTGTTTATGAAATAAGCTGATTCATTTTTGAAATGAGTCGATCTATTTATTGAAACAGTACTAGGATGTAGAGAATCTTTCAAAATTTAAAAAATATTTTTGAAATACCGAACTCCAACCCTTAGTTTTAAACTTAATTGAGAATTAAGCATGATTAATAAGGATCTAGAATTATGAATTAAAGATCCTAAGACATTGATCATAAAAATATGGATTATTGGGTTAGTTGAATTAGGTCTATTAATTGAGTTAGACCTAAGATTAGTTAAAGAATGAACTAAATTAGAGTAATTGATCAAATCTAATCAAATATTAATTTAGATTAGGTCAAGAACTCTTTAGACCAAATTACAATAGTTGTAGTTGGTCAAGTCCAAGCCTTTAACGAGGACCAAATGGACTTAATTCGTGGCTATGCGATCGAACCTAAAATTGCTAGGATGGTCAAAATTGAAACTAATGAACTAAATGGTGTCTAAGGTAAGTTTGACAGCTCAGACCAATGGTTTTTAATTAGGAGCTACTCGCACTGATTCGATCTTTGATGAGTTAATGGCATATCCCTTCTACTGATCTCACTTACCTAGCCATCTTGATGAATTAGATTTTGATTAGACCACTTGATGATTTGGACTCATCCATGTTAATTAGGTAAATCAGTTTGACTGATTTAAATGCTCCTAATACCAGCTTGAATTAGGTCCTTATTGATCTGACTTGGTGAAGTCAGTGGAAAGATCCAAATTGGCTAGTCAATTCTTCTTAAATTTGATTAATAAAATTTTTTAAAATTATTAGATTCTTAAAATGATAAAGTTATGGTGATAACTAAGTCATAGTCTTTTATGAAGTTGAGTGATAATGGATCCATTAGTTTAATAATTATTGAAGGTCCAAAGATCTGGTGCTTATTGATTAATAAAATTATCATTCATAATATGATAATTTGATTGTGTCTTTCTAATGATGGTCAGGTTGGTCGACCAAAATTGGGTCTGATCATTCATTGGTCTGATGCACCAAATGTGATCATGTTAATGATTGGACCTAACTGGATCTTTTTAGTGAAGGCCAAAGCCTACAGATTAGATTTTTAGAGCAAAATTAAAATTACTAGAAGTTATTTGGTGAAGCAATTGATTATGAATCTATTCGTAGGTGCGCAATGGTTGACCAACCAAAGTTGGGCTCGTATGTAGTCTATGTGGATTCTAGTACCCACTAAGAAATTAGGAATAATTCCTTAAATTGGAGGTAGAGGCTATCGATTCGAATAAAATAGTGGAAGAATCTTTAGACTAAAGTCTAAGTCTTTAGAGTAAATAATTCATATACTAATTATGTCTATGTTTTTTCTTTTATACATCCTGTCGCTTCGATCATTGTTGGATAATGACAAACTCATGGAACCCAACTTTGATAGCTGGTGTCAAAAGTTGAAGATCGTTCTGAAGCATGAATGGATCTTATATGTATTAACTGATCCAACACATGAGGAGCCAGTCCCGAATGCTATTAAGGCAGTGAGAGGCACTTACCAGAAGTGGCTCAATGACCGCACCATCGTTCGGTGCATTATGCTGGCGATGATGAATGATAAGTTCAGCCATAAGTTTGAAAATGCCTAGCTCAAGGAGATGCTTCAAATATTGAACGAGTCCTTTGGCACGTCTGATGATGTTGAAAGGCATAAGACTAATTATACCATTTTCAATGCTCGTATGAGGGATGGAGCGTCGGTCACTGATCATGTATTATACATGATCGAGTTGATTGAACATCTGAGTAAGTTGGATTTTCTCCTGCATGAGCAGCTCGGAAAGGATGTGATCCTAAATTCATTTTTTAAGTTCTTCCTTCTTTTTCTTACTCATTTCAGAATGACAAAGCTTGTAGTGAACTATCATAGATTATTAGGGTTGCTACAGAATTTTGAAAAGGATCATCAACTCTAGAAGGAGTCGATGAATATAGTGGGAGAATCTTCTTCTGATCGATCCTTTAAGAAAAGAAAAAAGAATAAGAAGAAGAAGAATAAGAAGGTGCAGCCACATGTTGGGTTGTTTGTACAGGGATAGATCAAGAAGTACAAGCACGATCAGAGCCAGACGGAGTGTTTCTTTTGTAAGAAGCAGGGGCACTGGAAGAGAAATTATCCTCAGTACATTGCCTCCTTGGACACGAACAGATCGAGGAAGAAACAAGTGGTTGCTGCACAAGATAATTATATGATAACATCTTGTAACTTCTCAATTTATGATACTACTACTTGGGTATTAGATACTGAAAGCCCTTATCATATTTGTAATTCGATGCTGGATTTGCAGGTCAGTAGGAGATCTGGTGAAGGCGAGAGATTTCTGAACGTTGGAGATGGAAGATAAGTTTCAGTTCTAGCTTCAGAAATCATGAACCTTATAATCAATTCTCATAGAGTTATTCTTAGTGATTGTCACTTTTGTCCAAGTTTTTTTATTGAATATAATTTCTGTAGGCCTTTTGGCTAAGAACAGTTATCAGTTTTCAATAAAAATAAATTTTTATGATATCATTTTAAATGATGTTATAGTTTGTATTGGATAATTGAATAATGAAATCTATCTATTGTCATAGTCTATTAACGTAGTCTAAACCTTTGGTAAATGTCCTAAAATAAATAAAGTATCAGATATCTACCTTTGGCATTGTAGGCTGGGTCACATCAATAAGAATAGAATAAATAGGTTGGCTCAAGAAAAAAATCTTGAGGTCAGTGATTGTAAATCACTACCAACTTATGAGTGCTGTCTTATTAGGAAGATGACCAAGTCATCTTTTATTGGGAAGGGTGAATGAGCCAGTGAACTCCTGAGTCTAGTACATACTGATGTATATGGATCTATAAGTACAAGCGCTAGAGGTGGATATTTTTATTTCATAACCTTCATAGATGATCTATCGAGGTATGGGTATGTCTATTTAATGAAGCAAAAGTTGGAGTTGTTTGAAATGTTCAAACTATTCCATAATAAGGTAGAAAAGTAAATTGGAAAGTGTATTAAAATTCTTCAATCTGATCGAGGAGGTGAGTATCTTTTCAGTGAATTTCTAACATATCTTAGGGAGAATAAAATTCTCTCCCAATAGACTCCTCCTGGAATACCATAACATAATAGTGTGTTTGAAAGAAGAAATCAGATCCTGTTGGACATGATTCAATCTATGATGGGATTTGCTGATTTGCAATCTTCTTCTAGAGATATGTGTTCGAGTCAGCTTATTATATTCTAAATAGAATGCCGAGTAAGTCTATTTTTAAAATACCATATAAGATGTGGATAGGATGTAAGCCAGTACTCTCACATCTTAGGATTTGGGATGTCCGACTTATGTGAAACATTTAGTAACGGACAAGCTTGAACCTAGGTCTGACAAGTATAGCTTTATAGGATACCCAAAAGAGACGAAAGGATATTACTTCTATCTAGCTGATGAACAAAAGGTGTTTATCAGCCTTAAGGTAGTCTTTTTAGAAAAGGAGTTTCTTGGTGAAGGGACTAATGCCTCTAAGGTCGAGCTTGAGAAAGTTTGATAGGTGGAAGAATTGATACAAGTAGCTAAATCTGAATCGAATTTGATTCGATCAGACTTGGAGCCTACTAACCCTACACCTTTAAGGTGATCTGGTAGAGTACCACGTTAGTAGGATAGATAATATAGTTTCTTGGTCTAAGATGGAGATCCTGTCAAACTCAATGAGAACGATGAGGATCCGATCACCTACATGGATGCAATGCAGAGATCCGACTTTAAAAAATGGCTTGATGCCATGCAATCCAAAATGGAGTCCATGAAGGTCAATGATGGATGGACATTGGTTGACCCATCCAAAGGGGTAAAACCCATAAGATATAAGTAGATCTTCAAAAGAAAAAAAGATGCAGATGAAAAGATGGAGATCTATAAAGTTCATTTGATTGTCAAGGGATATCGTCAACGTTATGGTATTGACTATGATGAGATATTTTTTCTGTGGCAATGCTTAAGTCCATTCGGATCATGCTTGCGATAGCTACGCATCTGGACTATAAAATCTGACAAATGGATGTGAAATCAGCTTTCCTAAATGAAGAGCTGGATGAAGAGGTATATGATACAACCTGAATATTTCACATCCATAGATAAGTCTAAGGTATGCAAGCTTCGAAAGTTTCTTTATGGACTGAAGCAGGCTTCTCAGAGTTGGAACATATATTTTGATAGGACGTTCAGGACGTATAGCTTCGTTAAGAATGAAGAAAAGCCCTGCATATATAAGTGGGCGAATGGTTCAGCAGTTGTATTTCTTATTTTGTATGTGGATGATATTCTCTTAATCGAGAATGATGTCTCTACATTATAAGAAATAAAGATCTGATTATCATCATAGTTCTTTATGAAGGATCTGGGAGAAGCTTCCTACATGCTAGGAATTAAAATCTATAGAGATAGATTTAAAAGGTTGCTTGGATTGTCCCAGTCCACATACATAGATACTGTGCTGAAGAGGTTCAGCATGGAGAATTTCAGGAAGGGCTATCTACCGATAGGCCATGAAATTTTTCTCTAAAAAAGAGATTGTTCGATAACACCTCAAGAGAGAGAGTGTATGAGTAGAATTCCATATGCTTTGATAGTGAATTCTATTATATATGCCATGACATGTATGCAACCAGATGTGGCATACTCACTAGGGATAGTGAGTAGATACCAATCTAATCCAGGGGAGAACCACTGGAAGGTTGTCAAAACCATCTTGAAGTATTTGTGAAATACTAAGGACCAGTGGCTTATTTATGGTGAATTGAACTCGAAACTTATGGAGTTTATAGACTCTAGTTTTTAGTCTGATCATGATGACAACAAGAGTATATCGGGATATGTTTTTACACTTAATGGTGGAGCAGTCTGCTGGAAAAATTTCAAGTAGCACACCATGGCCGATTTAGTATGCAAGGTAGAATATGTTGCTGCATCAGATACTGCCAAAGAAGTGGTGTGGCTGAAAAAGTTCATCACCGAGCTCGGAGTAGCTTTCTCTCTTGATGGTCCAGTTCTGCTCTTCTATGACAGCTCTGGAGCCATTGCTCAGGCAAAGAAACTCAAAGCACACCAACAGATGAAGCTCATTCTACGCTGCTTTCATCTTATTCGAAAGATCGTGGATCAAGATGATGTCGATCTTTAGAAGATCGATGGAAAGAAGAACCTGATCGATCTATTCACTAAAGCCATTATGGTGAAGGAGTTCGACGACTTCAAGTTGAAGATGGGTATACGATACTGTATCAATTAGCTTTAGGCCAAGTGAAAGATTATTGGAAATAATGTTCCAAAATCAATCATCAGTCTATTGATGATTAAGCTAATTTATATAATTATATATGAATTATTAATTAAATAAAAGTTACTCTAGTTTTTTCATCATAAATATTTCATCTTTTAATGAACTCCTGTCTAATGTGATGAAGTTCTTAGGACTATTTAGAATCAACAAAGGAGGATTTGTCGTTTAGTTCTTAAGTAAGTTTCTGACCAAATGATACGTTGTTACCAAGGATGATAATATTTATTGAGTATAGATCATTATGTACCATATAGGTTGGTTATCCTTTTAACCAAGGAGTATGGAGACACTGGTATAGCATGCAGATAAGATGTAGGAATATATCTGCACTGAACATGATCGACATCAGAGCTTTTCTGCCATCAAAAATTGCTCTGATGGAATATGGGCATAAGTGTTCCTCCGATCTGGGATCACTATGGTGACTTTCAAGCAACTCACTGTGCTTTGGTGCTGGACTATCTGAATTTTTAATTCAGTGATGAAAGATTTTTAGGTACAGTCAAGTACTTGAAAAGTTGATGCATGAGTCAAGATGGTGTTGACCACTCCTGGACTCAGGAGCTATGTTTAATAGTATTTTAATTTAGCAAAGCCTTGGCCAGGGTAGTCCTATTGAAGGATCATAGGACTAATTGCTTTGAGACATAATTTAAATTTATCTTTCAAGATTGACAGTTAAAGCTTGAGTCATCTTATGCATAGAGGTCAAAGGGATGAATTATACGATAACCGTATTCACGTAGGCTTTGAAAGTTGCGATTGCACTATTTTGCCTATCCGAATATCGGGTACCATTGCTAGATGGTCACTTCGATTAGTTCAGAAAAATGGTTTCTGTGCTATCGGCTTAGGTTCGAACCTGCAGGGTCACACATACTAGAGATTCCTATCAGATCTAATGGTTGATCAAGAAAAGATTGATTAGTCATTTGATCACTAATTAACTCAATTTGATTGAGTGATTATTTTTGGATCAAGACCAATTGAATTGGATTTGATCCAGTTAGGTTATAAGATGATCTAATTATCAAGGAGGTTTAATCTTTGATTTGATCAGGAGTTTGGCTTGACTAATTTTTGATTTGATTAGGATTTAGCTAAGCCTAATTAAGCCTAAATAAATTGGGTTTAATCTAATCTAATTGGGCCTAACTAATTTGGATTGGAATGGTTCAATTGGATGACAAACATTGAGGCTAGTTTGACTAGTCTTTCCATGTGCCACATCACCTTTGAATTGCACCATCCTATCTCCATGAGAAAGAAGTTTCTCATGAGTTTTTTCATGCTAAGGAGGACGTGCATTTTTTCTTCTCATGCCCCTTTTGGATTAGTTTTATCTAGTTACAAATTCAATTCGATTGAAATTTGAGTTGAATGGGTAACCACTTAATCTAAACCTCTCCCTCATGCTTCTCTTGTTTGGGCGATCCATAAAATGTATGATTTTATGGGCATGCTGAACATAACTCATGAAAGAGAGGAGAAAGGAACACAAGAGAAGAGAAAGTCTCTTCTCTATGTGTGTGAAAGAATCCAAAAGAAAAAGGGCACAAGAGTTTTTGGGTGAGTGCATACCCTAGAATCTATACTTAGGGTTTGAAATTCCAGATTGTGAGTTGTGAGGGTCATGATTTCACAAGATTGCTGGAAGGCCTCCTATTCTATCTTCTGCATTCATTGAGATCTGGAGCATTCGAAGGTCCTATGAAGAAGATCAAAGGAGTTTGATCTACATCAACCGTTGAAGACTTCTATTTGAGCAAGCACTCGGGAGGAGTTGATTGTAATCTGGGCCTCATGTGGATTACTCATGGAGGCCAGATACGTGTATGGCTATGTCGCGGTAATCAGATCTACATCGAGAAGATCAGATTGTGGAGATCATTTACCCACGAAAAGATAACATATTCTGAACACGTAGAAACAATAAAATAGTTTTACTGTACTTACTGTTTTATTTTTCAGATATGAATGCTTATATGATACATTAGATTCTGATTGTGTAGGATTTTCAGATTAGATCTGTAGATCTTATTATTAATTTAATTAATAATAGTATCCATTGCATATGATTTTTAAATTTTTTTTTGAAAATAGAGCTAGAAATCCTACGCGTTTCCTTCACTGAGAAGATCAGCAAATTTCATAGAATGGAGGTCGGCTACTAAGAACTTTAGCGGAGGTTATTTTACCCCCAATACTTGTCCCCCTACTTCCAAGTTTGAATTTCAAATGAAGGGAGTACAAAAATCATAGCGGTCAAAGTCTTTTGCTGCTTTCCTGCTCTCAGGAGATGAAAAAATCTTGGCCTTTTCTCTTTGGCACCGAAGCTTCTTAATGGATGAATGACTTGAAGAAGCACATTCTTTTAAAAATTCATCTGGTGTGGAGCTCCATGTACGATGCAATTATTGCTCTATCAGACATCAAAGATTGGAATGATGGATGGGACACATGGCAAGTCGAGACCGTCTGAGGAGGGTCTGCAATCCTAATCATTTCGGACTTCTCCCTATTATTTAAACTTTTTTCCTTCCTCGGCTTCTCCTCTTCATTAGAGTCTTCCCTCTCCTTCCTTTGCTCTTTGCTTCCTCTGAACACTTTGCTCTCCCTGTGCTGCAATTTTTTGGCCATTGATGTCCTTCTCAACCGCTTTCTATCTTTCCAATCACCTCCCCGAGCTCTTCATCTGACTTAGATTAGCTTCTCACCCTTCTCCGTTTGTTTCTCTATTTTTCAGTTGCTTTTTAGGTTTTTCTTGGATTTCTTAGGTGGACTTCACTATCTTTTTCTTTCAAGATTTCACTATTCTTTTTCCTTGATTTTTCAAAAAAAATTGGATTTATGTTGATCCAAATGTCTTTGGAAGTGTCCTGGTCTATCTATTTTAGGAGCTCGATTGATCTGAACTCTCAAAATCTCGAATCTAGGATAGAAGCTGAGCTTAGGGTAGTATCTCATTTGGTTTTCATACATAAAACCATCCCTTGTTTCCTACGCCTCGATGACCTTTCTCTGATAAGGATCTAGTATGGGGTGCTTTCAGAGTACGAACTGGAGCTTCCCTAGTCGAGCGATTGAGCTCCAGATCGCTTTTGTTTGTACACTAAAGCTCTTCGTGCTGGACTTCATCTTTCGATCTCTTTTTTATCGTAGCTCTTTTTTGATTTCTCGATATTTTTTTTGCTTCTATGGTCCCAAATTTTTTTAGGTTCATCATAGGTTTTCTTTTTCTTTGTATCTTGATTGAAGTTCGGCCATCCATTTCTTTGTGTTATAGCTATTACACCTTCAAATACCATCCTACAGCCAAGGACTGTTGGTATTTATCCCCTCAGTTTGGCAAGAAGGGGTTGATTAAAGGTGCTCCTTCTTCTATTCATTATTGGAAAGAAAAGTTTTTCTTTGTCTCATGCCCAACTCTTAGGTTAGGACTTTCTCCTTGGAGGCAGTTGAGGAATTCAGTTCATCGAGCTCCTAGTTTGGAGAAGGACGACCTTGATTCTATTAGCAAGCTTAGAATTTACTAAGCTCCCCTTCTTTCCGAACTCATAAAAGATCAAACTCTATTCAATTTGGGCTTGAGTCTCTTCAATCTAGTAGGTATATTTCTTAATTTCATAAGTTACTTTCTTGTCCCTTCTTTCTAATGGTAATTCATTTTTTATTATAAAAATGGACACGGATGAACTTCAAAAGCTTTGCTAGGGGCTGCAAGCCCACAAAAGGAAGGGTACTGCATCCAACAGGCCTTCAAAAAGGAAAAGGATCGACGCCCTAAGCTCTGCTGTGCCTGCTAGTACTGTTGACGTCCCTACTGAAGGAAACCGATCTTGGATTCTAGGATTAGCTTTTAAAATTTTTTCAAAATTGTAACAAAATAATAAATTAATCACATCAATTCATGAATAAAATAATATAAAATCTTAGATCTAGGATCCTATTACATGATCAAAGTATGATATTAAATCAAAAATTAAAATATCAAAAAAAAATATTGATCACATCAACATAGATCTACACTAGATCTAATCTAGATATGCAATAGGGAGATCAAATCACCCTTACCTTTGCAACTCGAGTTTCTTAACTCACTGATCCAGGCCTGAGATTGTTGCTCTAAGCCATACATATGTTCAGCCTCTATAGGTTGTCCATACGAGCCCTCGATCGTAGATCAAAAGTTTGATGCTGGAAATCAACACAGTATGCTAGTACTGTGCTGATCCTTCTTTGATAGTTGATCTGGATTTTTCTTCTTTAAAACATGGACTCTCCAAGAAGTAGAAGAAAGTAGGAAGACATTGTGAATTAGAGAAACTCTTAAAACTCAAAAGAAATTGAAGGAAAAAATCTAGAAGAAAATCCTAGAAGAAGACCCTCTTCTTCTTCTTTGTTCTCTTACCTAGACACCTTGATCGGTGACTTTACAATTCTCATGCCCTAGACCTTTCTCTCCCAGGTTTTTCCATGCCCCAATATCCCTCTCAAGTCTCTAGAATCTTAAAAAAAATCAAGCCAAAAATCATTTTATAGATGGAGATATAAAATAATCCTTGACTAGATCAAATACCTAGTTAAGAGTTATCCAAATAAGGCTAGACTTAGGGTGCCCAACTCTTGGGCACCCCCTCCTTTATTTTTTGCGTGAACCATCTGCTCTTGTCGAACAAAAGCCTCTCTTAAACCCATGAAAATTCTAGAAAAAATAGGGAGTAGGCGACATAGTTTGGAAAGAGTTTTGGTTCCTTTAAAATTCTATCTCATAGAATTTAAATCAACTCAAACTCCTTCTTTGACTTGGTCCACACCCAATCTTCATGTAAGAAAGAAAGGAGGAGAAAGGGGTGCACGTGGACTCTCTTAAGCATGGAGAACTCCACATAAATCTCAAAAATATGGTATGGGGGGTGTTGGGTCTAATGTGGCGCATGAAGATAGGAGTCCTAGTCTCCCTAGGACTCGTAGTTTGACTTGGTCTAACTTGATCCTTGGATCCAATTAAATCTGGATTTAATTAACTCAATTAGATTAGATTTTAGTCTAACTAATAATCTAATTAAATTAGATTTAATTTTAATTTAATTTTCTAATCAAATTAGAAATTGGATTGATATAAGTCCTAATTGAACTAGGACTCGTTCCTCCTTGCAATTGGGTCATCCAATAAATCAATTGAACTTGATCCAATCAAGTCTAAACTAAATCTAATTAAATTATATTTAATTAGACTTAATCTCAATCCTCTGATTTAATTAAATTAAGTTAATTAATAATTTAATTGCTAATCGATCCTTCTGCAATACTTGCATTAGGTCAAACATCAATCGTATTGATTGTTTGACCTAATAACGATTCTAAATCATTGATCAACCATCCGATCAGATCGAAAACTTTTATGTGTGTGATCCCATAGGTTCAAACCTAAATCTATAGCATAAAAATAAATTTTTATACTAATCGAAGTAACTATCTAGTAATGGTACCCAATGGTCGGATAGGTTGAATATGTAGAACAACATCCATAGAATCCATATGGATATAGTTTCCATATAATTCATGCACTTGACCAAAATGCTCGTAGGACACCTTAGAGTTTAATCATTAACTCCGATTAGGTCATCCATATTTTATTTCAAAATACCAAATCTATCTTATGGATTATCTTGGACAAGATTTTTGTTATATTGAAATACAGTGATGCATTCTTCTCCAACTCTTGGAGTGGTCAATCCCATCTTGATCACTCACCGACTTCACAAGTACTTGACTATGCCCAAAAATCTTTCATCACTGAATTAAAAATTTAGTTAGTCCGATATCAAAGCACAGTGAGTTGCTTGCAAGCCACTGTGGTGATCTCAGGTCTAAGAAATATTTATACCTATATTTCATCAAAGCAATTTTCGATAGCAGAATGCTCTGAAATTGGTCACGTCTAATGACGATGTATCCATACATCTCACTTGTATGCCATATCAGTATCTCCACACTCCTTGGTTAAGAGGATAATCAACTTATATGGCATACAATGATCTATGCTTGATAAATGCTGTCATCCTAATTAACAACATATCATTTGATCGTGAACCATTTAAGGATTAATCGATAAATTCTCTCTTTATCAAAACTAAGTAGTCCTAAGAATTTCATCACAATAATGAAGTTCATTAGAAGATGTAAACTTTATAATGAAAATGTCAAAATATTTATTTTATTTATTAATAAATTAATTATAATTATAAGATAGCACAACCATTAATAGATTGATGATTGACTTTGGAACATATTTTTCAACAACTCTCATTTATCCTAAAGCCACTCGGCATAGTATCTAATATCCATTTTTGACTTATGATCGTCGAACTTCTTTATCACCAGGGCTTTAGTGAAGGGATCGACCAGATTCTTCTTTCTATCGATCTTCTGAAGATTGACATCACCTCAATCCATGATCTTTCAGATCAGATGGTAGCGACACAGTATGTGCTTCATTTGCTGGTGTGCTTTTGGATCTTTCACCTGAGAAATGGCACCAGTGCTGTCGTAGTGGAGTAGGACTGGTCCATTAAGGGAGGGTGTTACTCTGAGTTTGATGATGAATTTTCTTAGCCACATTACTTTTTTTATGGCATTTGATGCTGCGATATACTCTAGTTTGCAAATAGAGTCTGTCACAGTATGTTGCTTGAAACTCTTCCAATAGATAGATTCATAATTTAGGATAAAAACATAACCGAACATGCTTTTGCTGTCATCATGGTCAGATTGAAAATTAAAGTCAGTAAATTCCATAAGTTTTGGATCTGACTTGCCATAAACCAACCATTGGTCTTTAGTATTTCTCAAATACTTAAGGATGGCTTTTATCACTTTTTAGTGGCTCTCTTCTGGATCATATTGATATCTACTCACTACTCCTAGTGAGTATGCCACATCTGATCTTATATATATCATAGCATATGTGATAAATTCTACAATCGAAGTATATGGGACTCTACTCATACGCTCTCTCTCTTTAGGAGTTATCGGATAATTTTTCTTAGAGAAAAAAATTTTATGTTCTATCGATAGATAGCCCTTCTTGAAATTCTTCATGCTGAACCTCTTCAGCATAGTTTTTATGTACGTAGACTAGGATAACCCAAGCATCATCTTAGATCTATCTCTATAGATCTTTATTTTTAGAATGTAGGATGTTTCACCCAAGTCCTTTATGAAGAACTGAGATGACAACCAAACCTTTATTACCTACAGTGCGGGGATGTCATTCTCGATTAAGAGAATGTCATCTACGTACAAGATAAGAAATACCACTATCGGACCATTCATCCACTTATGAATATAGGGCTCTTCTCTATTCTTAATGAAGCCATATATTTTGATCACCTTATCAAAATGCATATTCCAACTCCGAGATGCTTGCTTCAATCCATAAATGAATCTCTAAAGCTTGCACACCTTGGACTCATCTGTAGATGCGAATCCCTTAGGTTGTATCATATACACTTCTTCGATCAGCTCTCCATTCAGGAAAGCTGTCTTCACATCCATCTACCAAATCTCATAGTCCTGATGGACAGCTATAGCAAGCATTATTTGAATGAATTTGAGTATTGCTACGGAAGAGAATGTCTCATCATAGTCAATACCATGATGTTGATTATACTTCTTAGCAATCATATGGGTTTTATAGGTTTCCACCTTTCCGTCTGAACTTCTTTTCCTTTTGAAGATCCATTTACATCCAATAGATTTAACTCCTTCGGATGGGTCAACAAATGTTCATACATCATTGACCTTCATGGACTTCATTTCAGATTTCATGGCCTCAAGCTATTTTTTAGAATCAGACCTCTGCATTGCACCAATATAAGTGATTGGATCCTCATCATTCTCATCAAGTTTGATGGGATCACCGTCCTGGATCAAGAAATCATAGTATCCATTCGACTGATTATTGAAAAATATATTCCAAAGTCAATCATCAGTTTATTAATGGTTGAGCAATATTATAATTATAATTAATTTATTAATTATAAAATATATTTTTAGCATTTTTCATCATAAGTTTTCATCTTCTAATGAACTCCATTATTGTGATGAAGTCTTTAGGACTATTTAGATTTGATAAAGAGAGGATTTATCGATTAGTTCTTAAAACTATTTACGACTAAATGATTGACTGTTAATAAGGACGATAGCATCTACCGAGCATAGGTCGCTGTATGCCATATATGTTGGTTGTCCTTGTAACCAAGAAGTATGGAGACACTAGTATGTCATATAGATGAGATGTAGAGATACATCATCACTGAACATGATCAACTTCAGAGTATTCTGCTATCGAGAATATCTCTAATGGGATATAGATATTATTGGTGCAGAATCTGGTTGATGTCGAAACTAAGCTAGAGCTGGAGAAGATGGGATCACCGTCGGTGACCTACAAAATAAAGTTCTAATTGAAGTCGGGGGTGGTGGCTCCAGTAGAACCCTTCGACGATCAAGTTAGCTCTTCTGACCAATAGAAATAGAGTATTCAAAAAATTTAGGAGTAGAGTAATGGGAAGGAGAATGAGAGCTTAGAGAGAAAACATATCAGAGGGTCTCTTTTATAGATGGAGCCTCTAACAAACTGATGGTGACAATCATAACTATCTAGTAGTGGGTCATTTAAACCACATGGAGTTTGTTATGAAAGGTGGTATCCCTTGTCATTACGTGCCAGTTTGTTGGAATTCAGTAGTTGAAGTTCCTAGGAAGTAGGCATTAGCAATGAAGAGCTTCGAATCACAATAGTTCTAGAGAGGATCAGGCTCCTTTGAGGTTGTTCGCATATAGGTTGGTTCATATTGAGTTGGTAGCTAAATTCATGTAAATGATGAGGTCCTTCTAGATGGCTGGAAGGAGATCGATTGGAAGGAGCTTGCCTGGTGACTGAAAGGAGATCGATTGGAAGGAGGTCGACTGAAGGAAGCTTGCCTGGCGATTGGAAGGAGATCGTTTGGAAGGTGTTCAACAGGAGGAGTTCATCTAGAAGGAGGATGACTTAAATCATGTTATTCACTTTCAGTCAAAGGATAGGATTATTATAGCAATAATTCTCCTTCATCATTCAAGGTCATGCCACCAAACTTTGGTATGCTTTTGGGAGGTTCTATAGCATGAACTCATCTCTGAAGAGATTGACAAAACTCAATAGGAATGAGGTCGGCAGTCAAGGACTTCGATGAGGGATATTTTGCGCCCGATAAGCCCTTTGGGCAACTATATGGAGTTTGATAGGAGTCCGATCGGAGGGGTCCAGAAGGTACGTTGTTGAAGAAATCTGGAAGATAGGAGGTTGGAGGAAATTTGGCTTCTTTGAGGTTGTCTGGCAATTGGGAGGAGTTTGGCTGGTGAGCATTTGGTTGGCGGTTGTGATGGATGGATGACATTGATACTTTTATGACTCATTCATTCTTTTCGGAGCTCAGCTATTTTCAAGGCCATCCGAAGACTAATAAAGGAATGATGAGGCCCTCTTGCCTGTGTACTCAAAGCTCTTGGTGCAAGAATGCAGAGGTTCACCACTCTTCATAGGTTATGAAAGTTCGTCCAGAGAGAAGTTCTATCGATTCAATGTCGAACCAATATTGAACAGTCCTGATGGATTCCAGTTGGGAAGGAGTTCAAGTAGCTTCAAGGTCGGACAAGTTAGATTGCATTGGTACCGAACACTCAACTACTTGGAAGGTCGCCATCACTATTCAAGCTCATTTGGGTGAAACCCATAATGTCTTTTAGGTTCTGGAGTCACTGATTGAAGTTTGCCATGATTGTTATCGCTAGATGAGGTTACCTCAAGACCTGAGATCTTGTTGGACTTCGGCAAGAAATGGTTTACCCCTAACACAAGCCCTCTACTTTTGAGTTCAAAATTTAAAGGAAGGGAGTGAAGGAATGTGAGTGCGAAAGTCCTTTTCTTCTTTTCGCGCCAACATGATAGCCAGTCTCAACATTTTCTGCACTGGCGTCGAAGCTTCTTCAATACAACTTGACTTAAAAAGATGAATTTTTGAAACTTCTACTGAAGCACTGTCCAAGGTGTGGCGCAATAAAGTTTTCGCCCGTTGCCGCTTTGCTGCCATGATGAGAAAGATATGTGTCAATCTGAGGTTGGTCAGTGAAGTCTTGCAATCATGACTGTCTCAGACTCTTGCGGCTATTTAAGCTCATCTTCTTCCTTTAGAATTTTAGTTCATTCGGATCTCCTCTCTCTTCCTTCTGGTCTTCATCTTCTTCCTGCTCTAGAGTACCAGTGTCTTCCAACATCCTCTTTGATTCTCGAGGTTCTCCTTCTTGATTTTGATCGAGCTCACCGTCTTTCTGCTCTTTTCCATCGATTTAGGTCAATACCTGAACCCTCCTTTTGATTATTCTTGTCTTTTAGCATCTTTGTCCATTCAGTTTTTTTGAAAGAGTCTTGAGTCTTATATTTCATGATTTTTTGAAGAAATTTTTTTAATTTAGTTTGGTCCACATGTCCATTGAAGGATCCTGATCGACTTGTTCCTGGAGTTTGGCTCATTTAGCATGATGGATCCTCCCCATAAGAACCTCAAACCTATAGAAGTATCTCAGCCATCCTTCATTCCTGATACCATCCCTTGCAAACTTTGGTCCGAAGATCTTTCATTGATCAGGATCTAGTTTAGAATTCCTTCTGAGGACGAGCTTGAACTTTCCGTACCTAGTGACCAAGCCTGCTCCCTACCTCTTGGTCGGGCTTATTTGTATATTGAAATCCTTCGTGCAAGACTCTAGCTATCGATATCCTCTTTTATAGTCGATTTGTTTAAGTTCTTAAATATTTTCTTTGTCGCTATGGCATCGAACTCATTTAGATTCGTCATAGGATTTCTTTCTTTATGTATCATGACCGACGTCTGATCTACCATCTCTCTATTCCATAATTTCTTCACCTTCAAACATCATCTGACCGCCAAAGATTGGTGGTATGTGTCTTCTTAGTTTGGCAAGAAGGGGTTACTCAAGGATGCCCCTTCTTCCATTCACAATTGGAAGGAAAATTTTTTTTTGTTTCATGTCCTTCTTTAGAACTAGGGCTTCCTTCTTGGAAAAAATAAGGGATTCAACCCACGGAGCTCCTGGGCTTGAGAAAGAAGATCGAGACTTGGCCGACAAACTAAAGAACTACCTAGCTCCCCCGATTTTCAAACTCTTGGATGATCAAACTTTATTCAACCTTGGTCTTAGCCCTCTTAGTCTGGCAGGTAGTCCTCTATGACCTGCTAATTATACATGGTCTTCTTTCTTTTTCTGACATTAACTTTTTCTATTATAGAAATGACTCCCGAAGAGCAAAACTGCTTGGCGAAGGGGATCAAGTCCCTCAAAAGAAAAGGCAGCTCTATTTGGGAGCCATCGAAGAAGGCTCATGCCAAAGAGTCGATCTTGGCTGTGTCGATCCAGGCAGCGCTCATCCTAGAATCTGATGTGATAGCACCAAGTCCAACCCTACCTGACGAATCTACTCCCTCCACATCTCTTGAATGAGAGGAAGTAGCTGAGAAGAGGAAGAAAAAGGAGAAGAATACCATCATCAAGAAGGTCAGGAGGAAGGTTTGGCGCTCTGATAGTGAGAGCTCTTGCTAGGAGCAGAATTCCTTGGATGATTGGGAGGTCATTCAGTCTCTGATGCGGGGTAGCATTCTTTCGCACATTATTGACAAAATGGTTCAGAAAGAGGATGTAGAGTAGTTTGATGAATCCTTCACTGCTTACCTCGAGGTAACCAACTTTTTCAAACTTGTTCAAATGAATGATGCACTTCTGAAGTTCTGACTTAATTTCTTTCCATCCTATAGTTGGGGCATTACTTGTTTGCCTATTCAAAGGTAGCTGATCTTCACCAGGCCAAGGCTTCTAAAGTCCTTTAGGAGACTTAGGTGGAGACTGAGAGGATTTGGGCCAAGGTCGATTGCTTAAAGGTGGCCTTCGAGATACAAACTATGGAAGTTGAGTGCCTTAGGGAGGCATTGCGGAGAGAAGAAGAGGCTTCTACGGGATTGAAGGCTACTTTGACAGGAGCGGGCTATCGAAGCCTTCAAGTCTTCCAAAGCTATGGAGGACATCAAGATCACTTTTGCCCAGGAAGCTTTCTTGAAGGGGTTCGAGATCTGCATGAGGAGGGTTGCGAAGAACTTTTTAGAGGTAGATCTCAACCTTTTGACAGACGAATCTAGCAAAGAAGCTGGTCCCTCCAATGCTGGTGCCACCACTCCTGCTGTCGAACCTGCCCTAGATGCTCTCAAACCTATAGCCGGAGCTCCCGAATCCGTCCCTAAGCCTGAAGTTGCAAAGAATGCACCAACCTCGCCTACTTCTATACAGACCAAGGTCTAAAAATTTTTTATCAATTTGTAATTTTCCTTCTTTTTTTTGTATGCAAAATATTTTGAGAAATAAAAATTAACTTTCTTTCCTTTACACTTGTATCGTGGTGGATGTTGTTCAGAATCCTTCTAGTGATTATAGTCAAGACCAGTCATCTCCAACTAACATCGAGCCACTATCTCAAGGTATCCCTCTGAGACCCATAATAAAAAATTTAAAGAGAAAAATTTATCATCTGAAAAAGAAGTTAAAGAAGTCCAAAAATGAGCTTTAGAGATTCAGAAAAAATGCCTCGATTTTGATGATTGAGGTCACTCGCCTCCACAAATTATACATGAAAAATTTTGTGAGCTTCAACATCAAGAAAGGTAACTTCGAGAGAGAGTTGGCTGAACTTAAAAAAAATGCCAGTGATAAGTACTAGGTGTTAACTGAAGAAAAATCCTGATTTTTCAAATCAGATTCGTTCAGATCTGATCGGATCAAGAGATATATTTTAAAATTTTTTCTCTTTGATCCAAATTAGATCTAAGATATTTTAGATCTAATTTTTATTATTTTAATAATTAAAATAAAATATAGATAAATTAAATTAAATTAAATTTATCTTGATGTAGGGTAATCCTATTACCCATTGATGATCCTGTAAGCAGCGGAAGGTTCTGGATCTAGCCATGCAAGTGCCTGACCTCTACTGGTATCCACTCAGGCTAGATCTAGAGATCCTCTTCTTTTCTATCATATCTTCAAAAATCAGATCTAAATCTGATTTGGAGGATCTTCAAAATAACTTTCAAAGATCAGTAGTTGTCCTTTGCAGCAGCACAGCCTTCTAGCTTTCTGTCGCCTTTCTCTCATCTAGATTGCACCAACTTGGATCTCAAACTTCTTTGGACATGGAGAGGAGAGGGAGAAGATGGACTTGGCATGGAGGAGGAGGAGAGAGGCAGCCTTAGGGTGTGGGGATTGTGTTTTCTCTTTGAGTTGGGCGCAGGGTCTTATTTATAGACTATGCGTGATCCAACTCCTCTTCTTCCCAACCAATCACAACTCTTTGTGAAATCAAATCTAAAACTGATTGGTGGGAATAGAGTCCCTTGGATTCATCCTTAGATGGTCCCTAAGATCAGTCAAAGTTGATTCTTAAGAGTCTAATCGAAATCCAGAAAAGAGATGGAGTCTCCGTCCAACAGGAACTCCTGGGCGCCTCAAGCTTGGGCGCACGCCACCCTTGGTGTGCGCCCTCCTCCTTACTATTTTCTGGTAGGGGGACAAGCCCCCACCGGCTCTCCAATAGGTGCATGACATATGGACAGAAGTCAAAGTATCAATGGTCAACATTTGACCAGTCAAAGGTCAACTTTTGACCAAAGTCAAAGGATGAGAAATGGCAGGTAATAAAAAATGGCAGGTATTGTCTTACAAAATAAGACAACCCTTTTTTGATCTGGACAAGCTCTAGTCAGACCAAGTGAAGGCCTCTAATCGAGCAAAAATTTTTTTGGCTCAGTCAGGACAACTATTTATGATAGTAAAAGAAGAACGTTAGGTTCAATCGAGTGCTAGTATGATTTTCTTGAATCTAATTGAATCTCATTCAGATCAATTGAACTAGATCAGTTCAATTGATGATTACCAGATTCAAATCCTTATTTGTGTGACCCAGTTAGGTTCAGTTCTATATGGTAATGGAATATGTCATGATCTCTATCATTGATATCATCAAAACTTCTTTCGATGGATCAAAAATCGTCTGATTCGAATAGCTAGAATGATCGATCATCTAAATCATTCTAATTGCTTCCAAAATGCACCAGTAACACCTAGTAGTATATGGTGGCAATCCATCAGAGCTGAATGCGAACCTCTTGGTGTAGCTACCTGTGTGATTAAGTTCTTCTATCTTGAGCTCCAATCAGATTAGGGTTAAGGTGAACTCGTCAAGCCCTAGTTTCTGTCATATGATATAATCATTCGATTCAAGTCCGATGTGAAAACCTAAATAGAAACTCTTTCTATTATTTCACTCTGCCATGGCCATGGGCTTCTAGACTTGATTCTCATGATCATCATAGGGCTGCTCCTCTTACCACCGAGGTAGATAGATTTTATCTTGATGCAAATCCAGTTCCTACAATGAACATGCTATAGCCAACACGATACACCTCAGAATTTCTAATGACTAGGAAACGACCGAGTAGGGTGTAGTCAAACTATAACACCTTCTGGTGTACTACGATGCACCTCTGATCAAAGAACCAGACACACCACTACAGCATCGAGTCAGTCAATTTGACGAGAAGGTAGACTTCCTAATGATTACTCGAGGTGGTCACACTCAGTGCCCTCATTTTCTAACGAGTATCTGTACTCTCGCTCTAGTGTCTCTACATCATAGACTTAAGAGTCATCTACTAAAGGGAAGCGATTGTACATCAACCTTTCGAATCAATCACCATTCTCGTGATGATCCTATGGTCGGAAGCATTTTATGAGTTAATAATGATTATTCATGTCTTAAATTTTCAACTCTTGAAAATATAAATTATCATTACCATTAACTCAAAAGATATATCACAGACACTAAATACACATATGTGATAGAATATAATCCATTTTATTGATTATAGTCAAAATTACAACTTTGTCTCTAGAAGTGTATTACAAGTGTCAGCCAATTCTGGCTTCTAGGATACATATATCTAATAATCTTTCACTTATCCTAAAGCCAATTGGCTACAAGCCTAAGTCCCATCTTCTCAAGATGGGCTTCGATCTTTTGTTGTCCCAATGACTTTATTAGTGGGTCTACCGCATTGTCTACGAAATTGACTCTCTTGACCTCAATGTAACCCTTCTCGAGGTAATCACGGATGAGGTGGTATCGCCGCTCGATGTACTTAGATTTCTAGTGAGACCTCGACTCCTTAGCAAGGGCTATGGCACCATTATTGTCGCAGTATAGAGAAATGGCATCTGATGGCATTACTCCAATTTCTGTAGCAAACTTTTTATACCAGAATGCTTTCTTCATGGCCTCTGATGCAGCAATATATTCTGCTTCCATGGTGGAATCTGTTATCATGGTTTGCTTGAAACTCTTCCAGCTGACAGCACCACCATTGCATACAAATAGACTCCCAGATGTCAACTTTCGATCATCTACATCGGACATAAAATCCGAGTCTGTGTATCCCTGGACTTGGAGTTCTCCATTACCAAAGACCAATATCATATCCTTAGTTCTTCTTAAGTACTTAAGGATACATTTTACAGAAGTCCAGTGTTCTTCACCTGGATTTGATTGATATCTGCTTGTGACACTCACAGCATGGGCTATATCAGGTCGTGTACATAGCATGGCATACATGAGGCTCTCTATTGTAGAATCATAAGGGATCTTGCTCATATGTTCTATTTCCTCAGGTGTGCTAGGGCACATCTTCTTGGAAAGATGAATACCATATCTGAAGGATATTAATCCCCTCTTAGAGATTTTCATACCAAACCTCTTTAGTACTTTCTCTATGTACATCTTCTGTGAAAGTCCTAGCATCCTATTCGGTCTATTCCTATAGACCTTAATTCCTAGAATAAAGGATGCTTCACCTAGGTCTTTCATGGTGAATTTCTTGGACAACTATATTTTGACTGTTACCAATATGGGAGTATCATTCTCAATAAGGAGGATGTCATCCACGTACAATACGAGAAAGACAACAGTGCTCCCACCGACCTTTTTGAAGACACATGGTTCCTTTTCATTTTTGATGAAATCAAACATTTTGATCACATCATTGAAATGAGTGTTTCAGCTTTGAGATGCTTGCTTAAGTCCATATATGGACCTTTGCAGCTTGCAAACCTTGTGATTAGTATCACTGGATGTGAAATCTAGCGGCTGTTCCATATAGATATCTTCCTCAAGATATCCATTTAAGAATGCCATTTTTACGTCCATTTACTATATTTCATAATCGAAATAGGCTGCAAAGGCAAGTAATGTGCGGATGGATTTTAGTATAGCCACTAGAAAAAAGGTATTCTGATAGTCAATGTCTTCACATTGACTATAATCTTTTGCCCCTAGTCTAGCCTTGAATGTCTCCACATTTCCATCTGCACCAATTTTTCTCTTGAAGATCCATTTACACCCAATAGGTACTATACCTTTTGGTGGATTTACCAAGGTCCAAACTTGGTTTGAGTGCATCGAATCAATTTCTCACTGCATTGCCTCTAGCCATTTCTCAGAGTTGATATTTGATATCGCCTCATTGTAGGTTTTGGGATCATCACCATGAGCACCATTACCTATGAGAAATATTTCCTCAACTTTCTCTGAAATAATACCTAAGTATCTTTTAGGGAGATGGAAAACTCTTTTCGATCTACGAGGTGGAGGAGGTAGTGTTCTTATTGGCTCAACCTGATTTGGTTCCAATTGGTCCTTAGCTCGTTGTACTTGTGAGACTTTTCCATCAAGCTTAATCTACTTTCCAATGCTGCTATCTTGAATAAACTATTTTTCAAGAAAGATGGCATGTCGACTCACAATCACATTATAATCTTCTGGAATGTAGAAATAGTATCCTAATGACTCTTTAGGATATCCTAAGAATTGAGCTCTGAAGGATCTAAACTCTAACTTGTCCGCTTGTTGTCTTTTGACATGAGCCGAACAACCCCAAATTTTGAGATAACTCAGATTTGATTTCTTACCATACCATATCTCATACAGTATGGTAGGAATGATTTTAGAGGGAACCCTATTTAGTAGATAAATTAAAGTTAACAATGAGTGTCCCCAAAGAAAATCAGGGGGGTCTGTGAAGCTCATCATGGATCGGACCATATCCAATAGAGTCCGATTTCTCCATTCTGAAATTTCGTTGATTTGAGGTATTCCTGGTGGAGTCCATTGAGAGACTATGCCATTTTTCTTAAGATAGTCTAGAAATTCCTGACTAAGGTATTCACCTCCTCGATCTGATCGAAGAACCTTAATGGATTTTTCAGTTTGTTTTTCTACTTCATATCTAAATTCTTTGAACTTTTCAAAAGCTTCAAACTTATCTTATAAGATACACATACCCATACCTAGATAGATCATCGATAAAGGTAATGAAGTAGACAAAATTGTCTCTAGTCGATACATCAAATAGGCCACACACATTAGTATGTACTAGGGCAAGAAGATCTGTGGCCCTTTTTCCATATCCTAAAAAAGGGAGTTTAGTCATTTTGCCTTGAAGACAAGATTCATAAGTTGGATATGACTCGAAAAGTCAATGAACTCAATAGCCATTTTTCTCTAATTTGTTGATCCTATCTTCTTCTATATGACCTAATCTCAGGTGCCATAGATACCTATCATTTGGACTATCTCTAGGTCGTTTGGTATTCACATTTTGGTCGATAGTTAGAATAGATACATCAATATGTAGCTGATAAAGACCGTTAATAAGGAAATCATTTGCAATTTTATTTCTTTCATAATGAATGTTATAATGGTCCTTAAAGAAGATAATCACATAGCCTTCTAGTGCTAAGCATGAAATAGAAATCAAATTCCTGCTAGCTGCAGGCATATAATAACAGTCTTTCAAAACTAAGTCTAAACCAGATGGTAATCGAAGAGGGTATGTTTCCACCACCACTGCAGCAACTCTTACTCCATTTTCGATACGTTGGATCATGTCTGCATCCCTCAGTCTCCTGCTAACCTCAAGACCCTGTATGGAAGTG
This sequence comes from Cocos nucifera, assembly GCA_006176705.1. Classification (NCBI taxonomy): domain Eukaryota; kingdom Viridiplantae; phylum Streptophyta; class Magnoliopsida; order Arecales; family Arecaceae; genus Cocos; species Cocos nucifera. Next base: position 302,115 of record QRFJ01000254.1, read on the forward strand.
CACAGATGAGCACTAGAACCAGAGTCAATCACCTAACTGGATGCAGAAGAAATCGTAAGGTTAGACTCAATAACGAGCATACCTCCAGAAGGACCTTCCTTCTTGTTCTTTAGGGTGGCCAGGTGAGTAGGACAGTTCTGCTTTCAGTGGCCATCGCTGTTGCAATGGAAATATTTTTCTTTGACAGCGGCCTTCTTCTTCGACTCTATCTTCTTCTTCTTTCCTCCTTCAACCTTCTACTTTTTCACAGACTTCTTTTTCTTTTTAGAAGACTTTTCTTTGGAAGAAGTTCATTCCATAGCAAGAATTGAGCCTTTAGAACCTTTCATAGAAAGCTCAGCGGTGACCAGCATGTTCATTAATTCGGCCAAGGAATTTTGAAGTTTATGCATGTGGTAATTCATGATGAATTGCCCATATGCATCAGTCAAGGATTGTAGAATAACATCATTCTGTAGATCCAAGTCTAACTTCACACTGAGCTTCTCAAGCTCTTCCAAGTCCTTGATCATCATCAGATAGTGATCTCAGACTGACTGTCCATCATGCATCTTAGCCTTAAAAAGTCATTTCGTGACTTGATACTTGGCTGCGCGACTCTGTTCACCAAACATCTCTCCTATAGGTGAGCCAATATTTGACGTGAGCAGTCCTGATATCTTCATGTTGGCGCTGGAAGCTTCATCAGACATCGAGCCCAACATGTAGTATCTGGCCTTGTTATCTTCGTCTATCCATTTTTTTAGAGATGCTCTCTGTTCAGCGGATGGACGAGCTGGTAAGGTGGGAGGGTCCTGGTCCAATACATGGGTTAACTTTTCAGAACCCAAAATGATTTTGTAAGTTTCTGAAGCCAATCTTTATAATTGGATCCAGTCAGTCTATGTGTGTCCAGGATACGTGCTAATGGGTTGGATGCAGACATTTTCTATAGAGAGTCAAAGATTTCTAGTTAGATATTATAATTATGAGACTTGAACCAATTTATTTAGAAAATTTTATTTTTAAACAAATTAGCTTCTCACTATTTTCTCGGATCCTACACTCCCTCTGTAGAGATGCAAAAATCTCCATGATTAATGATTTCTAGTGGATGGTGCGGTCTCACCAACTGACTCATCACCTCACCTAACAGTTATTGGTGATGGGTTAGCCAATGAGTGAACAACTCTTGTTCAATGATTCTCTAATCATGGTGCACCCAAACTTGGTCTCTAATTCATGAATCTCATCCGTATCCAAAATATTGATCCACTCCTTAGTTAAGTCAGACCCACCATTTGCACAGACTTGGATTTCCTAATTGAGTCTCTCACCGTATCCAAAATATTGAGTCCCAACTTCATCCTCCAGCCCATAGCATCCAATGCCTAATAGACATGGTTGCATCTTTTCGGTGCAACTGAGCCACTGTATCCAGCTCGAGAATAATCAATCCCGGGAAGGGCCCGCACATCTACAATGGTGGAAGACCTCAGACTTAATCTTTTCTTAGGAAGAATTGATTTAGGTCTCATTAAACTAGACTTGACATAGTCATAACCAATTATGACTAACCTAGTGGCATGGGTTAGCTCGGATTATTGACCACCTCAGATCAAACTGACTGAGTCAACAAACAGATATGGCCAGGTAAGTGAGATCCGGTGGAAGAAATATGCCATTAACTCGTACAAGAATGCATTCAGAGTCGAGTAGCTTTCAATTAAAAATCAGTCGGTCGTATCTGCCAAACTTACCTTAGACACCAAATTATTGAGCCAGAACCAATTAGGTTAGCCTACAATCCAGACTCTAACCTCTGAGCCTAATTAGGTCTTGCTTGATCAATCACTCACATGACTCGATCTTGACCCAGACTTAATCCTATTAGGCTGGTCAATTTAAGCATTGTTGATCCCATCTAACCAACTCTTGATTCGGTTTGATCAACCGCTTAGACCTAATTGAGCTACCCAAGCCCGAACCCAATATTTATGAATATATGTCTTAGATCTAAAAATTCTCAATTTTAGATCCTAATTAATATTTCATAATCTTAATTTTAATTAAGTTTAGGGTTCATAAATAAAATATGCACAATAAATCCTAGGGTTTCAAGGATCTAGGGTTTTGCAGAAAGTAAGTTTTCAATTTCTGATTAAGGATGAATGCGCAGCACCCCTACACATCATAAGAACACTTCCATCGAATGGAAGGAGAGGGCCTTTAAACCCTTCTTCATTCTTATGACCGGACGGCAAGAGGAACGTCCTTAATCAGAAATACAACTAATACTACAAAAACAGTAATTAGATCTATAGCATATATCTCATATAAGAAAATTGATCTAATCATGAAACATGTTTTGCATACATCTCATGTATCATGCATGCATATTTTTTAGATCTAAATTATCTCATAATCAATCTTAAAAAATTAGATTTAAATTTGATCTTATCAAAATAAAATTTAATCTAGACCTATTTGCAGAACTATTCTACAACTAGTCTAAACATGCAACTATCATATCTCATATGAATAAATTAAATTTAATTTATTTTCTATTTTTAGATCTGATTATAATTTATAATATTAGAAAAATAGTAAATAAATAGATCTAAAAATTATATTTAATTAAATTTAAAAATTATGATTATACTAGACTACACATAGAACTATTCTATTTCTAGTCTAGTTATGTATCTCATACATATTAGATCTAGATTAATTAATTTTAATTTTTTAATTTTTTGATTTCAGATCTAATCACATCTCATGTGACATCTAAAATTACTAATTTTTAGATTAAATCAGATCTAAAATAAATTTTATAAGAACTTGGCTCTGATACTCAGTTGAAGGAGAAAATCATGATTTTTTGGGATCCAGGTTCATTAAGATCTGATTGGATATATCAGAGGCATATTTCAAAAATTTTCTCTTAGATCCTAATCAGATTTGATATTTTCAGATCTAATTTTATTATCTAATAAATAAAAAAATTAAATTAAATTAAATCTAAATTAATTTTATCTTAATATGGGTAATTCCTATTACCCTGTTGATGATCTGCTGATCAGCCTGAAGGTTCTGGATCTAGCCACGCAAGTGCCTGGCCTCTACGGTATCCACTCAGGCTGGATCTGGAGATCTTCTCTTTTTCTTTTTTCTTAAAAAAAAAATTAGATCTGATCTGATTTGGAGGATCTTCAAAACTTCTTCTGAAGATCAGCAGTCATCCTTGCAGCAGTGCAGCCTTCTTTCTTTCTCGTCGCCTTTTCTTGTCTGAATAGCACCAATCTGAAGCCCAAACTTCCTTGGGCATGGAGAGGAGAGGAGATGGCCTGAAGGTGGCATGGAGAAAAGAGAGGGATAACCTTGGAGCATGGCTAGGAGAGGAGTCTCTAAAAAGTGGATGCAGATAGGTCTTTATATAGACCCTACTGTGCCATCAGTGCCACTCAACCAATCACCAATCACTTGTTCAAATCAGATCTAAATCTGATTGGTGGGAATAGAGTCCCTTTCATTCAGATGAGAGACCCATAGATTCATCCTAAGATCAATTAAAGTTGGTCAAAGTCTTAGGAGAAGTCTAATCGAAATCCAAAAAGGAGATGGAGTCCCTGTCCAATAGGGACTCCTGGGTGCCTCAAGCTTGGGCGCACGCCACCCTTGGCGTGCACCCTCCTCCTTGCCAGTTTCTGGTAGGGGGACAAGCCCCCACCAGCTCTCCAATAGGTGCGTGATATATGGACAGAAGTCAAAGTGTCAATGGTCAACATTTGACCAATCAAAGGTCAACTTTTGTCCAAAGTCGAAGGACGAGAAATGGCAGGTGACCAAAAATGGTAGGTATTATCTTACAAAATAAGGCAACCCTTTTCTGACCTGAACAGGCTCCAGTCAGACCAAGTGAAGGCCTTTGATCGAGCACAAACTCCTTTGGCTCAGTCAAGACAACTATTTATGATAGTAAAAGAAGAATGTTAGGTTCAATCAAGTGCTAGCATGATTTCCTTGAATCTAATTGAATCTCATTCAGATCAATTGAACTTGATTAGTTCAATTGATGATCATTAGATTCAAACTCTTATTTGTGTGAACCCAGTTAGGTTCAGTTCTGTATGGTAATGGGATATGTCATGATCTCTATCATCGACATCATCGAAACTCCTTTCGATGGATCAGAACTCTTCTGATTCGAACAGCTAGAATGATCGATCATCTAAATCATTCTAATTGCTCCCAAAATCCACCAGTGACACCTAGCAGTATATGGTGGCAACCCATCAGAGCTAAATGAGAACCTCTTGGTGTAGCTACCTGTGTGATTAAGTTCTTCTATCTTGAGCCCCGATCAGATTAGGGTTAAGGTGAACTCGTCAAACCCTAGTTTCTATCATATGATGTAATCATTCGATTCAAGTCCGATGTGAAAACCTAAATAGAAACTCTTTCTATTATTTCACTCTGCCATGGCCATGGGCTTCTGGACTTGATTCTCATGATCATCATAGGGCTGCTCCTCTACCACCGAGGTAGATAGATTCCATCTTGATGCAATCCAGTTCCTACAATGAACATGCTATAGCCAACATACACCTCAGGGTTTCGAATGGCTAGGAGACCGAGTTATGGTATAGTCAAACTATAACACCCTCAAGGTGAACTGTCCGATGCACCTCAGGTCAAAGAATCAGACACACCACTGCAGCATCGTGTCAGTTATTGATGAGAAGGTAGACTTTCTAATGACTACTCGAGGTGGTCACGCTCAGTGCCCTCATTCTCTAACGAGTACCTGTACTCTCACTCCAGTATTTCCACACCGTAGACTTAAGACTCATTTACTAAAGAGAAGCGATTGTACACCAACCTTTCGGATCAATCACCATTCTCGTGATGATCCTATGGTCGGAAGCATTTTATGAGTTAATAATGATTATTCATGTCTTAAATTTTCAACTCTTGAAAATATGAATTATCATTACCATTAACTCAAAGGATGTATCACAGACACTAAATACACATATGTGATAGAATATAACCCATTTTATTGATTATAGTCAAAATTATAATTTTGCCCCTAGAAGTGTATTACAAGTGTCAGCCAATTTTGACTTCTAGGGCACATATATCTAACATTAACTATGAAGGTTAGCTCCCTTGAAGTTCAACTTAAGATGGAAAAAAAAATAATTCAGCTGTTGGAGGGGAGTTCGCCATGATCTTCTAACAAAGCTCGGTACGAATGGGATTGGTCTCAGAGATTTTCTACACTCCAGAAGTAGTTGTATGATGCTGAGTTTGCCTATGAGACCTATTGATTAGGCTGGTGTGGGAGGGTATCCAAGCTTGAGCAACAGCTTTGAGCTGCTAACAGTGAGGTGGCTCGGCTACAATAGTAGCTTGTCGATGATTATCGATCCGACACAAGTAGAGAGTCAGAGGAGATTGTCTTCCTAAAGAAGATCGCAGGTGAACTCTCAAAATTGATTGGGATTAAGAAAGCAGAAGTTCAGGGATTGATGCTTCAGTTGGTTTGCGAACAGCAAGTTGTCAAGGATGCTGAAGCTGAATCAAAAGTTTTAAAAAAAAGATTGTCAGAAGTAAACTATCAAAGGACTGACAAGATATTCTACAACAACTTAATAAGGAGAAAGGAGCTTGAGGAAAAGATTGTCATCCTGAAAGAATCTTTGGTGATGGCTAGTAGTCCGAAGTTTGAGGAATCAGATCCCTCTTAGAACTTCGCTTTTTTTTCTTCTTATCTTTGTAGCCCTTACCTTTGTAACCGATCTTGCAGACCTTTAATTTGTACCCAATTTTGATTTTAATGGAATGATTTCTTTTTCATTTTTGCTCTATGTGGGTTGAATGTCTGTCAATAGCTCTGTCTTTCTTTCTTTTCTTCTTTTTCTTTCTTCTCTTTTTTTTGGTAAATGATCTTGCGGACCTCTGCTTTGTAACGAACCTCGACTTCAATAAAGCATTATTTTCTTCAATCATCTTTTTTGCTTGGTGTGGATTTATTGTCCATTAATTTTTCTATTTTTTTTGCCTCATCTTCTATTGAAATGATTATTAAGAATTGATTTTTCTCCTATCTTTTCATAATCGGATACCTTTATCTACGTCAGGATGAGGTTATCCTTCCATTTCTAACTTAGTTATTTTTTCTTTGTTCTCTTGTCAAGATGAGATCTCTTTTCTATCCCTGATAAGGTCGGCCTTTACTCTATCCTCCTATCAAGATGAGGTTCTTCTTATATTCCTGACGTAGTTAGTTCTTACTCACGTTTGGATGAGATTCTCCTTCCATTCCTAACAGGACAGTAGGAGCACAAAAGAGCCATTGAAAGGGCCTCTCCCCCCCTTCTATCTTATATAATCTAAGGTTTTTGTCTTGCTCAAGTTAGGACAAGATTCTCCTCCTATTCCTAAAAGGACAGTGGGGGCACAAAAGAATCATTGAAAGGGCCTCTCCTCCCCTCCTGTCTTACATAACTGGAGGTCTTCATCTTGCTCAAGTTAGGATGAGGTTCTTCTCCTATTTCTAATAGGGCAGTGGAGGCACAAAAAGGCCATTGAAAGGGCCTCTCCTCCTCCTGGCTTAAATAACCGGAGGTCTTTGCTTTGCTCAAGTTAGGACGAGATTCTCCTCCTATTCCTAATAGGATAGTGGGAATACAAAAGGACCATTGAAAGAGCCTCTTCATCCTTCTATTTGGGGATATAAAAGGATCGTTGAAAGAGCCTCTCTTTCCCTCCTGGCTTAAATAATCAGAGATCTTTGCTTTGTTCAAGTTAGAATGAGGTTCTCCTTCTATTCCTAATAGAACAGTGGGGGTACAAAAGGACCGTTGAAAGAACCACTCCTCTCTTTTTATCTTAAATAATCAGAGGTCTTCATCTTCGTTTAAAAATGAAGTTCGGTTAAGTCATTCCCTATCATTATTTAATTTTGCACCAAAAGATAGAGATATTGAAAAGAGAGGATTTTATTTAGGTAAAATTATTGGTAATACATTTGTAAGTTCTCCAAATTCTAGGATCGGAGGAGTGTTGCTCCTCCGAACTCCTTCGAGTAATAAGTTTTGTGCTGGACGACCTCCTTGACTTCATATGGGCCTTCCTAATTTGGTGCAAGCTTTTCTTGGTTATGAGATTATGAAATAGCCGCTCGTCGAAGTATCAAGTCTTCCACTTTGAATACTTTGCCTTTGATCTTGGAGTTGTAGAAGCAAGCTACTTTCTGCTTGTAGGCTGCCATCCAAACTTAAGCTTCTTTCCTTTTTTCTTCTAACAAATCGAGGTTAGCTCTAAGATCCTGTCAGTTCTACTGCTTATTGAATGCCACAACTCATGTTGATGAAAGTTTAAGCTTTATTGGGGTGACTGCCTCTATTTTGAAGGCCAAAATGAATGAAGTCTCCTCAGTTGGCAATCTTTGGATAGTTTGGTATGCCCAGAGTACATGATATAGTTCGTCTATCCAAGTTTCTTTTGCTTTCTCAAGTCTTATTTTAATACCTTGCAATAGGGTTAAGTTGGTTACCTCGACCTCATCGTTAGCTTGTGGATGGACTACTGATGTAAAATTATGGAAGATATTCAAGTCTTCACAGAACTCGATAAATTTTGCTCCGATAAACTATCATCCATTATCTATTATGAGAGTCTGAAGTAGGTCGAATCTGCAAACAATAGACTTTCAAACAAAGTCTGATACTTTGGCTATGGTGATCTTTGTCAGAGGTTCGATCTTAACCTAGGAGGAACTTTCGCTGTCTGGATGCCATGGGTAAGGGTCTGAGTATGTCCATTCTCCATTATGCAAATGGCCATGGGGTGCTCAGGGGTGTAAGTTCAGAGGTCGGTTGTGTTTGATTGTTCACATTTCTTTGACACCGATCATACTTTCTAACGTACTCCATAGAATCATGGTACATCATCGATCAATAGTAATCCTGTCAAAGTAGTTTGTGAGATAGGGACTTGGCCCCTAGATGACTTTCGTAGATTCCTTCATGCACTTTCCATAATGTAAAGTCGACTTCGAAAGGCCGAAGATATTTTAAGAGTGGCAGAGAATACAACCTTCTGTATAACTTGCTCTCATATAGAATATACTGTGAGCTCAAAAGTGGCACTTCCAAATCTTGAAAATATAAGGAGATAGGTCATGAAAAGATGGGAGTGAGCTAGAAGAGAAATCAGCTCTCCTAGCAGAGTTCAGAAACTAGACTAGCTCATCCTAAGACTGAGCTAGCTAAGTTGGGAATTGGGTCGACTAGGTCTTAGAAAAAAATTTAGACAGAAAGTAGCATTTTTGGATTGTTGGCATGGTATACAACTAGGTCGGCTTAGTCTAGGACTGAGCTAACCCAGTCGCAGGTTAGATGGCTTAGTCTGAAACTAGGTCGGCTTAGTTTTCGTAGGTTATTATTTTGTGTGCGTGGGTTGTTTGGGTTTGAAGAGATTTTCTATGAGCTTGGGCTTGATCCTTTGTAAAGTATATATACTGAAAACATGTCAAGATTGTAAAAGAATGCTGAAATATACTGAATAAAAGTTTTTTTCTTTCAAAAATTTCTTCCTCTCTTCTTCTCTATTCTTTGAATTATTTGATCGTGCTCTGCATTAATCTTTAAAAAGTACTTTCTTGTTGCTTGGCTAATCATCAGCGGCCATGTCGATTCGTGTGGGAAGAGCATGCATTCTCGACATTTGGTATTAGAGCGGTGTTGCATGGAAGGAAGGAAGACACCTAGGATTTACTACATCCAGGATCTGTTGCACCAAGTTTTATCCTAAAACTTCTAGTTTGCTTCATGGTTGTTTTTAAATTAAGGTGGAGATTATTTACATGGAGGAATGGTGATACAAAAGTTTGGAATGAGGATCTAGGGCTAGTTAGATCTTCTTTGAAGGATAGTTTTACTAGTGTGTGAGATCGTGAAGGGTGTTAGAGATCTGTTCTTGACTTGTTTGAAGTCATGGGATCAAATGGATTCAAGGTGGATTTTGAGAAGTTCGATGGCAAGAGAAACTTTACTCTATGGCAGCAAAGAGTAAAGGACTTGTTGGTTTAGCAGAGGATCTACAAGGTCTTGACAAAAGAAAGGTCGAAAAAGATCAGTGCTGAGGATTAGGAAGAGTTGAAGAAAATTGCTTTTAGCACAATTTGGATATACTTGGTCGATCAGGTTTTGTCTAAAGTTTGCACAGAAACTATGGCAAAGGAGCTCTGAGAGAGACTGGAGAACACATACATAGGGAAGAACATGACGAATAAGCTATGGTTGAAGAAATACCTGTATAATCTGAGGATGTCTGAAGGCAGAAATCTTGTTGCACATATCCAAAGGTTTAATCAGGTGTGTTCTGAGGTGATGAGTTTGGATGTGAAGATCGACGAGGAGGATCGGGCATTGCTGCTATTATATTCTCTCCCAGATTCGTATGACGATCTTATAACAACTTTAGTTTATGGAAAGGAGACCCTAAACTATGAAGAGGTTATTGGTGTGCTCAGATCAAATGAGCAAAGAAAAAAGATCTATAAGGGAGACCCTAAGTCTGAGATCTTGGCTGCGAATGAAAGATAGGAAAGATCAAAGGAGAAGACAAGAGAAAAATCCAAGGGCAGGTCAAAGTCTCGCGATCAGAAGAAGATGATATTGAAATATTATAAATGTCATCAGCCTGGATACCTGAGGAGAGATTATCCCCTTTTGAGATCAAAAAATGAGAAGGTCAGCAAGAGAGATGATACAGCTTCTGTGAGCAGTGGAGAAGACCTGCTAGTTGTATCAGATGGATCCATAGAGTACGATACTATGTGGATATTAGATTCAGCATGCTCACACCACTATACTTCTCATCGAAAGTGGTTTGTTACCTATCAGAAGATCGATGGTGGAAGTGTCAGTCTTTGCGATGATCATCCATGCAAAGTAGCTGAAATTAGCTTCATTAGGATGAGGATATACGATGGGATCATTCGTACATTATCAAATATCAGGTATGTGCCAAAGTTGAAAAAGAATTTGATTTTTTTGGGCTACTTGGAGGAGCAGGATTATGCTTTTAGTAGCCAGGCTAGGAGTGGATGTCTGAAAATTTTCAAGAGAGCTTTGATGGTGATGAGAGGTAGAAGACTGAGCAATAATCTTTACAAAATGAAAGGCTCAGTGATAAATGATAGTGCAGAGATGCTAGCAGTAGTACAGGAGGAGCAGATTTTATATCAGTTATGACACTATTGGATGGGTCATATGAGTGACCGTGGGCTCACAGAACTAAGCAGAAGAGGTATGATCCCAACCCTGAAGGAGGGCACAGATCTTTATGAGCCGTGCATCTTTAGCAAACAGCATAGGATGAAGTTTGCCAGAAGTACCAAGCGCAGCGAGGGAGTTCTAGATTTAGTGCACTCGAATGTGTGAGGATCAGCTCCTGTATTAGCTAGAGGTGGGGCAAAATATTTTATCACTTTTATTGATGATTTCTCAAGGAAGGTGTGGATTTATTTGATCAGAAAAAAATTAGAAGTGTTTGCCCGATTCAGAGCCTAGAGAGCTGAAGTAGAGAAAGAGTCAGGAAGATAGGTAAAATGTCTGAGGTCGAATAATGGAGGAGAGTATACTAGCCTGAAGTTCAGAAGGTATTGTGAGAGAAATGGCATCAAATGCCATTACATAGTGAAGATGACTCCCCAGCAAAATGGTGTCATGAAAAGGATGAACCAAAAACTGATCGAGAAGGCATGGAGTTTGAGGCTGCAAATATCAGTCCCAAAGTTCTTTTAGGATGATGCTCTAATTTTTTTTATTTTTTTATGAATAGGTCCCCTCATTATAAGCTAAATGGAGGCATTCCAAAGAAGGTCTGGAGTGGAAAGAAGGTGGAGCTTGGCTACTTAAAAGTCTTCGGTTGCACAGTCTATGCACATGTGGAGGCAATCGAGAGAAGCAAATTGGATCCAAAATCTCAAAAGATGATAATAAGGTATCCACAAGGAGTCAAGGGATACCTACTGTGGGACACTCAGGCATAGAAGTCAGTTATCAGCAGGGACGTTATCTTTGATGAGAAGAGCATCTTGAGGAGGTCTGGGATAGATGGAACTGGAGAAACAGAGGTGAACAATGGTGGCCAATTAGAGAATAATGACATGCAGGTTACACCACTTACAGGAGTGTTCCTGTTAAGGTGGAGCTAGGCAGGAAAGTATTATCTTAGATTGAAAATCAGCATGAAGGACTTGTAGTTCAGACAGATGTGCAGGAGAAACCACAGACATCAGGCAGAGATATGTCAGTGGGAGTGACTTTGTACAAGCCCTAACATACTTTTAGGAGGCCAATCAGATATGGCATTGATGAGGTTATCTCCTATGCACTTATCACCGCTAATGGAGATCTAGAGAATTATGCAAAAGCCATAGAGAATGAGGATCATGATTCATGGATACAGGCCATGATGGAAGAGATGGAATCACTTGAGAAGAATCAGACATGGCAGCTGGTGGATCTTCCAGAGGGTGCTTGACTTATTGGCTCAAAGTGGGTGTTCATAAGGAAAGAAGTACCTTTAGAATAAGGTGGAGTCAGATTCAAAGTAAGGCTGGTAGCAAAGGGATACTCACAAAGAAAATGGATTAACTATACAAAATTTTTTTTTCCTATGGTACATCATACATCTATTCGAGTTTTGCTGTCACTGGTGGCATAGCATAATATAAAATTGGAATAGATGGATGTGAAGATGACCTTCCTTCATGGAACTTTGGAAAGAATCTACATAAAATAGCTAGATGGTTTCATGGAGATGGGATAGGAAGAAAATGTGTATTTACTCAGAAAGTCTTTGTATGGCTTGAAATAATTCTCTCGTCAGTGGTATCGAAGGTTTGATAGCTTTGTCTTGAGCCTGGGTTTGAGCAGATGTGAACATGATTATTGTGTCTACGTCAAAGATGTAGATGAGGAGAATGCCCTGTACCTGTTATTGTATGTAGATGATATGCTCATAGCCAGTAGAAGTATGGATGCTGTGAAAAGGTTGAAACAGATATTATTATCTGAGTTTAAGATGAAAGATTTGGATCCAGCTGAGAAAATCCTTGGAATGGAGATTTGTAGAGATAGGTGCAAAGGAGTGCTCCATTTATCACAAGGAAAGTATGTCTAAAAGGTTCTGGAGAGGTTTGGGATAGAGAAGGCCAAACCTATAGAGATGCCATTGTCGAGCCATATATCTCTCTCCAAGTTATAGAGCCCCCAGTCAGAAGAGGAGAGAGAGTACATGGAATGAATTTCTTATGCAAATGCTGTAGGCAGTGTGATGTACACTATGGTGTGCTGTAGATCAGATATAGCACATATAGTGAGCATGGTTAGTAGATACATGACTAACCCTGGGAAGGAACACTGGAAAGTATTGAAATAGATATTAAGATATCTGCATGGAATAAGAAATTATGGTTTGATGTTTGGTCGGCAGCCGGGAGGATTTGGAGAATAATTTATGAAGATATGTGAAGGTTTAGGTCCTCTAGAGGATTTGTTGATGCAAATTATGCTGGTGATCTTGATATAAGGAGGTCTACTACTGGATACCTCTTCTGCGTATATGGTGGACCGGTATCTTAGAGATCAACCCTTCAGCCAATCATGGCCTTGTCTACCATAGAGGCTAAGTACATTGGGATAACAGAGGCTATAAAGAAAGCCATTTGGCTTAGAAGGCTGATTGATGAGTTGGGGGTGGAGCAGAGTAAGGTTACACTATTCAATGATAGTCAAAGTGCTCTATTGTTGGCACAGAACTCAGTCTATCATACGCGCGCAAAGCATATAGACATGAGGTACCATAGGATCAGAAAGTTGGTGGAGAAAGATGAAGTGGAACTGATGAAGGTCCATACCAAAGAGAATCAGTCTGATGCACTCATGAAGGTACTTCCTAGTGATAGCTTTCAGAGATGTGTGGCACGGATGGGTTTGTTGAGAAAAGATGAGTTCATAAGAACTTGAAAGCACCAAGATGGAAAATGTGAGCTCAGAAGTGGCACTCCTAAGTCTTGAAAATATGAGGAGATAGGTCATGGAAAGACGGAAGCAAGCCAGAAGAGAAATCAGCTCTCCTATCAAAGTTCAAAAACTAGGCCAGCTCATCCTGAGATTGAGCCGGCTAAGTTGGAAACTGGGCCGGCTCAGTCCAGGACTGGGTCAGCTAGGTCTTAGAGAAAAATTCAGACAGAAAGCAGTATTTTTGGGCTATTGGCATGGTACACAACTGGGTCAGCTCAGTCTAGGACTGAGCCGACCTAGTTGCAGGTTAGACGACTCAGTCTAAAACTGGGTCGGCTTAGTTTTTGCGGATTATTATTTTATGTACGTGGGTTGTTTGGATTTGGATAGTTTTTCTATGAGCTTGGGCTTGATCCTTTATAAAGTATATATACTGAAAATAGGTCAAGATTGTAAAAGAGTGCTGAAATATACTGAATAAAAGCTGTTTTCTCCCGAAAATCTCTTCCTCTCTTCTTCTTTACTCCTTGAATTATTTGATCGTGCTTCCACATTAATCTTTGAGAAGTACTTTCTTTTTGCTTGGCTAATCACCGACGGCCACGCCGATCCGTATGGGAAGAGCGTGCATTCCTGACATATATCGAGAGGCTTAATTTCTTAATTTTCAAGCTTCTTTTGGGTCATGAGGTAAAACTCCGTCTTTGAGATAAGTGACTAGTGGATCAATCTAGCTCGGCTCATGCTCGACTTGCATCATAGACTGTGATTCTTCCAAACTTGGATATTTCAAAATTTCAAAGAAGACTTTCTTTGGCAGTTCAGTTGGTGCTAATGTGGCTAATTTAGAAAGAAGGTTGGCTCTGACATTTTCTACTTTCAAAATCTGTCAAATGCTAAAATTATCGAAGGTCGAAATCAAGTTCTTCATTTTTTCAAGATATTTTATCATGCTTTCCTACCGAGCTTCATAGTTACCACTAACTTGTCCGACCACCACTTAGGAATCACTGTAAACTTGGAGCCAGTCTGCTTCCAACTCCTTGGCTATCGTTAATTCTATAATCAGAGCTTCATATTCAGCCCCATTATTTATTGTAAGAAATTCAAAGCACAGCACATATTCGGTAATGACTCCTTTCGGGTTTACCAAGATCAATCCAATGCTTGTGCTCGAAGCATTGGATGAGCCATCCACATACGGGGCCCAGAAGCCTTCAGAAAAGTTGGCTCCTTCATCAGTGGAGCTCAACTGCGACCATAGAATGCTGATTTCATTCTGCTCAAGTTCGGTCTCATCTGGGATAGTACATTCTACTACAAAATCTGCTAGTATTTGAGCTTTGATTGATGGTCGAGGATGAAAGTTGATGTCAAATTCTGTAAGTTTAATTATCTATTTTGTGATTCTTCCAAAGACATCTGTTTGATGAAGAACTGTCTTGATTGGTTGATCAATGAGGGAGTTATAGTGTGCCCCTGAAAATAAGATCGAAGTCTCTAGGCTGCAATCAGTAGAGTATAAGTTAGTTTTTCTAACTTAGTATACCTGATTTCAACATACCTTAAGACTCGGCTTATATAGTAGATTGGCCACTGTACTTTTGCCTCTTCCTTGACTAGGACTGCCGTAAGGGCCGCTGAGGAGATCGCCAAGTACAAAAATAGTCTTTCTCCAAGTTCAGGCTTGGCCAATAAGAGAGGTGAGTTGAGGTAACTCTTGAGTTCTTGAAATGCCTATTGACATTCAGCGGTCCAGCAAAAGTTCTTTGGCTATTTGAGAACTCGAAAAAAAGACATGCATCGCTCGACCAACCTCAAGATGAAGAGATTTAGAATCGTCACCTTTCCTATTAGGTGCTGAACTTTCTTTATTAATTTTAGGGTAGTCATCTCTTGAATGGCTCAAATCTTCTCTAGGTTTGCTTCAATTCCATACGTCGATACCATGAACCCCAAGAACTTCTTCGAAGTTACACCAAAGGCACACTTGGTCGGGTTCAACTTCATCTTGTATCTCTGAAGGGCATTGAAGGTCTTCTCAAGATCAGTGACATGATCTATTGAAGCTTGGCTCTTAACAAGCATGTCATCTACATATACCTCCATGTTATGATCGATCTGCTTGTTGCTCCAAGAATTGATTTGGATGATTACAAAGCATTTGAGAGGATTACTAATGAATTTGGCTTGGAAAAAGACTTTTTGTATTTCAGGAGCAAAATCATAATTTTATCAAATTTTGATCTGAGAGCCTCAAGAGCAAGTATAGAAGATTTCTAATCCTTTGAGGCAGTCCCATAATTTTTGGATGCTTATTTTGGAAGAAAATCAAGTTTGAAGTGAAAGGGCCGACCCCTAAGTCGTCCCGTGTTGAAAAGGGCTGTTTGGCATGCTGTCTCTATGCCAAGGGTCAACCCCAGGGTCGACCTCTGCTGTTCTGAAGACTAAAAATATAGAATGGCTATTTTTTTGGATTTTATCTCAAAGGTCGACCTCAAGGTTAACCACTATGCCATGAGTCGATCCATGTGCCATAAGTCGACCCCTGCAACGAAATTTTTTTTACAACGACTATTTTTTTTTATTTTGATAGATTTTAATGGTTTATTTAATATCTCTAACGGCTACAAATCTTGCCCAGATTCTCTCCTCCACCTATTGAAGATTTAAAAAGCTTTAAATAGGAAAAAATACAAGAGATTGGTGTGATTCAATTTCAGCCCTAAGCAAAAATCATCTTCAAGCAAAGAAGCCTTCGTTTCAAGTTCATCTATCTCTCAAGAGCTCTTTCAAATCTCCAACAACCTTGAGAGAAATCAGAGAAGCTTCCTCCGTTATTGTGAAAAGCATTCTTAAGGTTTTATTTGCTCACAAAGGGAGCTAAACTTGTATTTGATTGTTATTAAATCTTTTACTCTGCTTTACTATTTTGATTCAAGTTTTTTTGGGGGGGGTTCTAAAACTTAGGAAGGTTGATCCTAACCTTGAATAGAATTATATTGGATTGGCTTGTACTTAAAAAATAAGTATTCTAGCTTAGGATAGCTAGGGTTGAAGGTTTCCATCGGTGTATTCAGTTTGAATATGGTTAGTGGATTTTAATTTTTAGGTAGGAGCTTGGGGAGTGGATGTGGGTGCAAGGAAAGCACCAAACCACTATAAATCATGCTTGTTTGTGGTGTGCTTGCTATCTTTCTTTTTTTAGTTTGTTAAATTTTTGCTCTCTAATCTTTTATATATTTTCTCTAACCTAAATCGCTTTACACACACATCTTGTATATCATCATTCAATCTCGATATCTTTAAATTAGCTTTAAAATTTTAAAAACCTAATTCACCCCCCCTCTTAGGTTGCATAGCTGGGCAACAAGTGGTATCAAAGCTCGGTGCTCTAGCCTTACTTTGATTTAACCATCAAAGAGCCAAAGATCTATGGCAACCCAAGTTAGTATTTCTCTAGCCGAGGGACAGTCCACAAACCGACCTTCACTATTCAATGGGATAAACTATACCTATTGAAAAGCTTGGATGAGAATTTTTATACAAGCACTTGACTATGATATGTGGAGTATCATAGTTAATGGACCATATACACCCACTAAGATAATTGATGGTGAGGAATCAATCAAACCCGAAAAGGAATGGGATGAGATTGATAAGAAAATGGCTCAACTCAATGCAAGAGCCATGAATATTTTATATTGTGCTCTAGATGCTAATGAATTTAATCATTTTTCAATATGCATGTCGACTAAGAAAATATGGGATAGATTAGAAGTAACTCATGAAGGCACTAATCAAGTTAAGGAGTCAAAAATTAACATGCTTGTGCACAAATATGAACTTTTCAAAATGGAGCATGATGAGTCAATAACTGTAATGTTTACTAGATTTACGGATATTATAAATGATCTTAAAAGTCTTGGCAAGTCTTATTCTAACAGTGACCTTGTGAGAAAGATTCTTGGGTCTTTACTAAGAACATGGGATGCCAAAATGACTATAATCCAAGAAGCCAAAGATCTAAATGTTTTATCCTTGGAGGAGCTTCTAGGATCACTAATGATGCATGAGCGAAGTATGAAACAACATCAAGAAGAAGATGTTAAGAAAAAGAAGACAATAGTCCTTAAATCCACCACTCAACAAGATGAGAAATTCGATGAAATGAAAGATGAAGAATAAGACGAAGAAATAACCCTCATCATAAGAAAGTTCAAGAGATTTTTGAAGAGAAAATAAGGGATGAGGAAGAGGATACCTACCAAAAGGGAGCATAGCAAAGAAAAGGATAGGGAGTAGCCCCTTATTTGCTATGAATGTAAGAAATCAGGGCATTTTAGGTCTGAATGTCCACAACTTAAAAAGATTTCCAAGAAATATAAAAAAAAGACTATGATGGCAACATGGAGTGATAGTGACGACTTAAGCTCTGAAGAGGAAGAAGCTCATGAACAAGCCAACCTATGCCTTATAGCACATGAAAATGATGTAAGTGCTGAAATCTCAAATGAATTTACATTCGAAAAACTTCAAGAAGCCTTCTATGATTTAGTAGATGATTTAAAGAAGTTAGGAACTAAAAACAAAAAACTAAAATTAAAAAATCAAGTCATGCTAAAAAAAATGAAACTATCCTAAGTGAAAAAACTAGTCTTAACTCAAAAGAATCTAAATTTGAAAAATAAAATTGGTAATTTAAAATCGATAGTTGAAAAATTTATTTTGAGTTCAAATAAACTTCATATGATTCTTGAAAATCAAAACATCATTTATGATAAGGTTGGTCTAGGCTATAACCCCCTAAGAAAACAAAAATTTCTAAAAAATATTTTTGTAAATTCATAAAGCAACAAATTTTTAAATGTTACTTGCTTTAAATATGGTAAACTAGGATATAAATTTTATATATGGTTCTCTAACAATTCAAATGTAAAGAAAATATGGATTCCAAAAGGAACCATTGTGACTAATCTTAAAGAATCCAAGAAAACTTGAATACCTAGAGTAAGGACTTGATTTTGTATGTAGGTGTGTCTTGCATCCAAAAGTGAAAATCGAAGATGGTATCTTGACAACGGATGCTTAAGACACATGACCGATGATGAGTCCCAATTCATCACGCTTGATACTAAAAATGGAGGGATGGTCATATTTGGAGACAATGGCAAAGAAAGATTATTGGTATAGGTTATGTCAGTATCACTCCCTCCAAGTATATTGAAAATATTTTATTAGTAGATGATTTAAAATACAATCTCTTAAGTATTAGTCAACTTTGTGACAAGGGTTACAAAGTTGTTCTTGAATCTTCATTATGCATTGTAACTAGTTCCAATGATGATGGCATTAAGTTTGTTGGTCATAGGCATAGTAATATTTATATGGTAGATTTGAATGATCTTTCTATGATAAATATGCAATATTTAGTAGCTATGAATACTAAAATTAATGAGACTAGTTGGCTTTGGCATTGTAGGCTTGCACACATTAGTATGCATTCACTTTCAAAGCTTATCAAAAAGAAATTAGTTATTGATTTACCAAAATTGAACTTTGAAAAAGATAAAATTTATGATGTATGCCAACTAGGTAAACAAATAAGAGTTTCATTCAAATCTAAGAACATTGTTTCAACTTCTAGGCCATTGGAACTTTTGCACATGGATTTGTTTGGTCCTACAAGAGCAATAAGCTTAGGTGGAAAATGTTATGATTTTGTAATTATCGATGACTACTCACGTTTTACATAGATTTTCTTTTTGGCACATAAAGATGAAACTTTTCATATTTTCATAAAGTTTTATTGAAAAGTTATAAATGAAAAAGGATTTTCAATTCAAAGCATTCAAAGTGATCATGGAATCAAATTTGAAAATCAAGACTTTAAAAAATTTTGTGATGAAAAAAAAATTAGCCATAATTTTTCAGCACCTAGGATACCCCAACAAAATGAAGTAGTAGAAAGAAAAAATAGAACTCTAGAAAAAATGGCCCGTACTATGCTATGTGAAAGCAACCTTCCAAGATAACACAACATGTAGCAATTAACACAACATGTTACATCTTAAACTGTGCCCTAATCAGACCAATTTTAAAGAAAATATTTTATGAGCTTTGAAAAGAAAGAAAATCTAACATTGTATATTTTCATGTTTTTGTTTGTCGATGTTTTGTTTTAAACAACGATAAAGAAAAAATAGATAAATTTGATGCAAAATCTGATAAAGCTATTTTTCTTGGTTACTCCTCTTCTAGTAAAGCTTTTAGAGTTTTTAACAAAAGAATCTTAGTAGTAGAGAAGTCAATACATGTTATTTTTGATGAGACTAATGATCTTCCATCTAGGAAGAGTAAGGATATTGATGATGTAGAACTTCTTATAGAAGGATTGAAGGAGATCACTCTAAAGGATTCAATAATTCAAAATGAAAAGAATCAAGAAGACAAAAAAGAAATTGAGGATGAAGGACAACAAGAACAACCTCAAGGTATAAATGATCTTCCAAAAGAATGGAGGTATGTTCACAATCATCCCAAAGAACTAATTATTGGTGATCCTACACATGGGGTAAGAACTTGCTCTTCACTTAGAGATGCATACGATCATTTTGCATTTGTTTCTCATTTTGAACCTAAAACCATTGATGAAGTCGAAAAAAATTATAATTGAATAAATGCAATGCAAGAGGAACTTAATAAATTTGAAAGAAATAACGTATGAACCTTAGTATCAAGACCTAAAAATTATCCAATACTTAGTACAAAATGGGTATATAGAAATAAATTGGATGAAAATGGAAATGTAATTAGGAATAAAGCAAGATTAGTTGTAAAGGATTATAATCAAGAAGAGAAAATTGATTTTGATGAAATCTTTGTACCTGTTGCTAGACTAGAAGCAATTAGACTTTTACTCGCTTATGCATGCTTTATGAATTTTGAGCTATTTCAAATGGATGTTAAAAGTGATTTTTTAAATGGATATATTATCGAAGAAGTTTATATAGAATAACCTTCTGATTTTGAAAATCATGCTTTTTTAAATTATTTTTTTAGATTAAATAAAATATTATATGGTTTAAAACAAGCACCTAGGACTTGGTATGAAAAACTAAGTAAATTCTTGCTTAATAATAAATTTTTAAGAGAAAATATAGATACAATCCTTTTCATTAAAAGAGATCATGATGATATTTTAGTAATACAAATATATGTTGATGACATTATATTTGGATCTACTAATGAAACTCTATGTCAAGATTTTGCTAAGCTCATACAAGGAGAGTTCGAGATGAGTATGATGGGTGAACTAACATTCTTTCTCGGACTTCAAATCAAATAAATAAAAGAAGAAATTTCCATCACTCAAAGCAAGTACACCAGAGAACTACTCAAAAAATTTAGGATGGAGAGTTCCAAAGCAATTGGTACCCCCATGAGTCCATCATGTAAGCTTGACAAGGATGAAGGAGGTAAAAGTGTTGATCAAAAACTTTATAGAGACATGATTGGTTCTTTATTGTATTTAACTGTTAGTAGATCAGATATCATATTTAGTGTTTATTTATGTGCACGATTTTAATCTAATCCAAAAGAATCACATTTAAATGCTGTAAAAAGAATACTTAAATACCTAAAAAACTCAATCCATAGGTTTATGGTACTCTAAGAATTCATGAATCGATTTAATTGGGTATTCTGATGCAGACTTTGCTGGATGTAAATTAGATAGAAAAAGTACTAGTGGAACTTGCTAATTTCTAGGAGTTAACTTAATCTCTTGGTTTAGTAAGAAGCAAAATTCAGTAGCATTGTCTACGGTCGAGGTCGAATACATTACACCTGAAAGTTGCTATACACAAATCTTATGGATTAATCAACAACTTGAGAACTTTGTTATCAAACTAAATAAAACTCCCATAAGATGTGATAATACTAGTGCCATAAATCTAACTAAGAATCTAATTCAACACTCTAGGTCAAAACATATTGAAATAAGACATCATTTCATAAGAGAATATGTTCAAAATAATGACATAATTCTTGATTATGTTTGTACTGAAAATCAACTGGCTGATATTTTTACTAAGGCCTTAAGTGAAGATAAATTCTATGAGATTAGAAGAGAATTAGGAATTCTTGATCCCCTAGCCTAAACATCTTTATGATTTTAAGCTTAAATCTATAAAAAATGACATTAATCTTTATCTTGAGCCTATATCTCAAATTTTCTATCCCAAAAAGCTTAAATCTAATCTTCTTTGATCATTCTCATTAATGAAATTTTAATCCTTAAAATCTTATATTTTTTTTAGAATTTTTCCATTTTTTTTCAGATTTTTCTGTGCCATGGGTCGACCTAGAGGGCAACTCATGGGCATTTTGGTCTTTGTTGCACTTAACCCATCGGGCGGCTTCTTATTTGGATTTTCTTTTGGTCGAAATGGATGACCTCACCATCTTTCCTTATTTTCTTTCGTTCAATCGAACAAAAGCTCTCTCCCTCTCAACTTCCTCAATCGATCAAATCTCTAAAAATCCCCTTTCCTACCTAAACCCCTCCTCAAAATCTTTTCCTAAGGAGTCAAATCTCTTCTTACTTTCTTTCTATTTGGATAGTTTGAAGAATCCTAGCAAACCCTTATCCTAAAACCCACCGTCGGCTATCTCCCTCAAAACTCTTCCTCTTCTTCGCAAATCTTCTCCATTCCACCTTTTCTTGACACTCTTGAGTGGGATTAAGGCTTCTATTGGTTGGAATGGCACCCAAGATGAAATTGCCATAAAGAAGAAAGTTGGTCCGTTGCTTAGAGAAAGAAGCCCACCAAAAAAGAACAACACCAGAGCACTCTCCTGGTCCAACCTTTGCCTCTAGACTATCTTCACAGTCTCCTCTTACACCAAGTAAGGTCACTTTGTCTGATAGAAAGGTTGAACCGAAAAAGAATGTTGATTTTAGTTTCTTTGAGAAAGAATGATTTTTATTTGTGTTAAAAATTAAAAAGCAAGGATGGGATTACTTTTGCAAGTTGAAAGAAGCTACATATGTAGGTTTGGTTAAAGAGTTTTACCTAAATTTAGCATACTTCAATGGAACAGTAAAATTTGTTGTTAAAGGTACTGAGATTACTCTTGATCCAGTTTACCTAAGAAAAATTCTAAGATTACCATATGAGGGTTACAAGAAAATGGAACTAACCCATAAAGAAGAAGGACTGAGAGCCATCTTGGGGAGAGAATTTGAAGGAAATTTGAATAAATTAGAGGCCAAGATTTTTTCTGCTAAAATGAGAGTGTTACACACCATGGTTGCTTAGTTATTTGTCCCTAAGAGTGGTAGGCATGATTTATTATCTGGTAGGGATATATGTATCATGTTTCATGTGATTATAGAGACACCCTTTAACCTCCCTATTTTGATGATAGAAATGATGAGAGAGACCTTGAATAGGTCTAAGGCACATCTATCCTATGGTATGGCCCTCTCATTAGTGTTTAAGAGGTTTGGAGTTAGTTTTGAAGGGGAGCCAGTTGCTAGATTATCTCACACCGATACAATCAATAGCCACACACTGCATCACATGGGTTTTTCAAAGATTGATGGTGGTTGGTCCAAAGGTGCTGAGAATGTAGAGAGAGCTAAGGAGGAGAAACCATCTTCACCTCCTCATGATCATAGAGGATCTTCTGACTTTCAGTTTGCATCTGATCATGAGACTGGTCCCTCAGAGTCAGTGAGGAAAGATGCAGATGTGGCACCATTGAGAAGCAGAGACATAGATGTTAGATTTATTGATGACCAGATTAGGAGGATCACTGACCAGTTGATTTAGTCGATTGTCGATATCCTATCTCAAAGAATTGCAGATCTTTTATCTTAGTAGATAGCCAGTACCACTCAGGGGGAGAGTACTCACTTCGTCCCATCTTCTGATCAGTCTGTGATTCCACATATATCAGCTATCTTCTAGTTGCTTACTGCTCAGTTTGCACGACTTGAGGACCTCGAGGAATGTGTTTTGAGATTGACAGATAGAGTTATAGATTTGTAGAGGCAGGTCTTGCATCTGGCTCGTCCCTAGATAAGAGAGGATATCTCAGAGATATTAGATCGTACTGCTGAGGCAGCTAGACTCTGAGGTATTCTGGAGGGTGGTTTTGACTTCTTGAGGAGAGAGTTTAGAGATTTTGGTGAGACTTTATCTATACAGATTGGTGCCATCACTCAGTCCATGTCGAGAGCACTAGATCATTTAGATACTATCAAGATTGCTCTTCTTGCTTAGCCCACTTCCTCTTAGCCTTCTGAGTCATCTCGTCTAGCTGCTCAAGCCCACACCTACACCTATGGTTGAGGCAGACGTGGTCGAGGACGTGCTCCCGGATTTGACCCTATCACACTCCATCACATTTCTAATTTCTCATCTGATTTAGATGCTTCCAGCCATGATCTCTACTAGATTTAGTTTAGTCATCATTGTATTAGGTTATGATATGGTATCTCTTAGTTGTTTCTATGAGTTGTTGATCAAGTCATAGTTGGTTATATTTTTTTTTGGATCAAACTTATGGCATTGGTACTATTGGCTATTTGGGTCATGGATAGTTGTATCCATGAATTTTGTATATTTTGATGGCCTAATTCTCATGAATACTTTTGATACCTTTATATTTTGTATGCTTAGCACTTATATATTTTGATAACTTGATGTTATGATAATCATTTGAATGTAAATATGTGATGATGTCATTTGAATGATGTGCAATGAAACTTTTGTGAATTAGCTAAATTTCATTATGATCATTATATTGTAAATTGAAAGTTTTGTTATAAACTCTTGTTCTAATGGAAAAAATATATGGAATAACTTAAGGGGGAGGCTTTTTTATTTTTGAATTTTGAAATCCTTTAAGATCTTACTTGATGATGTTAAAAAGGAGGAGTAGAGTAAATAAAATTAGGCTATAAGCAAAATTAAAGTAAAATTGACAAAAAAAATAAATAGAAATAAAATTGATAAAAGGAATAAGTAAGTCAAACACTTTTGCAAATTATTTAAATATCTGACTATAAGTAATCATCAAACTGCTCTTGATGTCATATTGATCAAATAATTGAATATAATATCCTAGTATGTGATGTAGCATGTTCCTTCAAAATTTTTGAAACCCTCAATCAATGCTTCTACATGCTTTATTTTTGCTTATGCTCAAATATTTTATCATCATCAAAAAGGGAGAGATTGTTGCTCCAAGAATTGATTTTGATGATTACAAAGTATTTGAGAAGATTACTAATGAATTTGGCTTGGAAAAAGACTTTTTGCATTTCAGGAGCAAAATCATAATTTTATCAAGTTTTGATCTAAGAGCCTCAAGAGCAAGTATAAAAGATTTCTAATCCTTTGGAGATAGTCCTATGATTTTTGGATGCTTATTTTGGAAGAAAATGAAGTTTGAAGTGAAAGGGTCAACCCCTAGGTTGTTCCCTACTGAAAAGGACTATTTGGCATGCTGTCTCTGTGCCAAGGGTCGACTCCAGGGTCGACCTCCGCTATTTCGAAGGCTAAAAATATAAAATGGCTATTTTTCTAGATTTTTCTGCTATCCCTATGCCATGAGTTGACCTATGAGTCGACCCCTATGTCATGAGTCAACCCATGAGTCCACCCCTGCAACAAAAATTTTCTGCAATGATTATTCTTTTCTTATTTTGGTAGGTTTTAGTAATTTATTTAATATCTCCAACGGCTATATATCTTGCCCAGGATTCTCTCCTCCACCTATTGAAGATTTAAAAGGCTTTAAATAGGAAAAAACACAAGAGATTGGTGTGATTCAATTTCAGTCCTAAACAAAAATCATCTTCAAGCAAAGAAGCCTTCATTTCAAGTTCACGTACCTCTCAAGAGCTCTTTCAAATCTCCAACAATCTTGAGGCAAATCAAAGAAGCTTCCTCCATTATTATGAAAAGGATTCTTAAGGTTTTATTTATTCACAAAGGGAGCTAAACTTGTATTTGATTGTCATTAAATCTTTTACTCTGCTTTACTATTTTGATTTAAATTTTGGGGGGTTCTAAAACTTGGAAAGGTTGATCCTAACCTTGAATAGGATTGTATTGGGTTGGCTTGTATCCAGGAAATAAGTATTCTAGCTTAGGATAACTAGGGTTGGAGGTTTCCAATGGTGTATTCAGTTTGAATACGATTAGTGGATTTTAATTCCCAAGTAGGAGCTTGGGGAGTGGACGTAGGTGCAAGAAAAGCATCAAACTACTATAAATTTTGCTTGTTTGTGGTGTGCTTGCTATCTTTATTTTCTTAGTGATAAGCATCATAAATTCATCAATAAAAGTATTAATTTATCAATTAATTTATATTAATTTTTAAAAATTATCAATCAATTTATATATAATTTTTGAAAAATTCATATTTTTATTAATTAAAAAACTAATTAAAAAATAATAAAAAAATAAATAAAAATTAAAAAATAAAATTTTATTTTAAATAGAAAGAGCTCATTTTTTTGATCACAATAAAATAAATTTCAAGAAAAATGAAGCTAAAATGGAAAAGATATGAATTTTTAAAAATATAAAATAAATAAAAATTAAATAAAAAAGAAAACGGCTCAGTCGGCTCCGCAAGCCGAGCCACCAAGCCAAGCCAAGCCACCAAGCCAAGCTGAGCCATAAAAGTCGACTCAACCATTGAAGCCATCAGCCGGTCTACGATCCAGGCGTGGACCGCCAGCTCAGCAAAATCCGGCGAATCAGAGCCTGCCACATGGTGGACCTAGACCCTTCAAGGGTCTACAGAAATTTATCGTGGCTCACAAGTGTAATTTAGTCTTTTTGTCTGACAACAGCAGCGCTGATTGGTTGCGGTGTGCGGTGCGGCCGGTCCACGCGGTCTATGGGAACAGTTATTGCGCGATCGGATGGATGTGGTTGTTTGCGGTCAGGATCGGACGGCTGTGGTTGCTTCCGAATTTTATTCAGATACAGACATCACATGGATCACCATCGGATGGCAGCGCTCGATCCAGGCAACGATCCGACGGTCCAGAAAGCTCCTGACAACGATCAAACTCTCAGGCACGTGATTTGCGGCCAGATTTCCTCCATCAAGCACGATCCAACAGCCAGAATTTAATCCGACCCGATCTGAGTTGATCTGCATCCGATTTTGATGATTTTTGGACCGTTGGATTCCTGTTGAATGGCTGAATTTTATCAGATTTATCAGAGTCATATCAGAGCTATTTTGATTCAAATTTTATCCAAATTTCTTTATATTTTTATGATTACAAAGGCTATTAGTCCTATATTGCCTTTAGAAAAAATATCCAGCCCTCCTAGCTCTATAAAAAGGACCCCAGACCATCAAAAATTGATATCTCCGATCAAGGTGAAGCTTTGGTACAAGGCGAAGCCAGGTTATGTGTTAAAGGCTGCTTCGAAGCAACGGGTGCCGAGAAGAAGAGCCGAGCTTCTACACCATCTTTCTGCCAATGCCGATCCAAGATCAGAGATCAGGCTATTTTATTTTATTATCTTTTCTTTTTAAATTTTATGTATTTAAATTCTAAAATTTTAATTAATAAAAATTTTATTTTTGCATTTTAATTTCTTACTTTTTTATTATTGCAGTTTAATTTCCGCACTTTAATTATTATTATTTTTATTGCAAGTAGATGATAAGATCTAATTAGTAGATCTTAGTACCAAGTTTAAATTCCTGCACCTTTTAATTTTTGCTTTTAATTTTTCGACTTCACTTTTGATCTCGAAACTTTTTTTTTTATCTTTTTCTTTTATAAAATCAAAGATTTCTAATCTAAAAACACTATCTTCCCTATGGATTCGACCCGACTCACTGCTATCTATGCATTTTCAATGATTTTAAGAAGTCGGACTAAACTGATAAACACGGTGTCTTAACGACAGCATCGTGTCCCTATCACTTAGTTTGTTAAATTCTTAGTCTCCAATCTTTTATATTTTTTTTCTAACCTAAATTTCTTTACACACACATCTTGCATATCATCATTCAATCTTGATATCTTTAAATTAGCTTTAAAATTTTAAAAATTTAATTCACCTCCCCCTCTTGGGTTGCATAGCTGGGCAATACTGCTCCTTGAAGATCTTATTGACCAGGTGCTGGTATGTTGCTCTTGCATTTTTGAGCCCAAAAGGCATGACCTTGTGACAATAAAGATCACGGTCAGTAATAAATTAGTTTTATCCTCATCCTCTAGTACCATCCAGATCTGATTGTAGCCTAAGAAGGCATCCATGAAAGTGAGGAGCTCATGGCTCGAAGTTGCATCTACCGGCTGATCAATTTTGAGCAGAGGATAACTGATAGGGACACGATGCTTTCTATCATACATGTGTATTTAGTGTCTGTGATACATCCTTTGAGTTAATGGTAATGATAATTCATATTTTCAAGAGTTGAAAATTTAAGACAGAATAATCATTATTAACTCATAAACAGCTCCCGACCATAGGATCATCACGAGGATGGTGATTGATTCGGAAGTTGGTGTACGATCGCTTCTCTTTAGTAGATGAGTCTTGAGTCTACGGTGTGGAGAACGGAGCGAGAGTACATGGTACTCGTTAGAGAACGAGGGCACTGAGCGTGACCACCTCGAGTAGTCATTAGGGAGTCTACCTTCTCGTCATATTGACGACTCGATGCTGCAGTAGTGTGTCTGGTTCTTTGACCTGAGATGCATCGGCAGTTCACCTTGAGGGTGTTATAGTTTGACTACACCATTACTCGGTCTCCTAGCCATATGGAACCCTGAGGTGTATGTTGTGGTGTGACATGTTCATGTAGGAACTGGATTGCATCAAGATGGGATCTATCTACCTCGGTGTAGAAGTAGCCCTATGATGATCATGAGAATCAAGTCCTGAAGCCCATGGCCATGGCAGAGTGAAAATAATAGAAAGAGTTTCTATTTAGATTTTCACACTGGACTCGAATCGAATGATTACATCATATGACAGAGACTAGGGTTTGACGAGTTCACCTTAACCCTAATCTGATCGGGGCTCAAGATAGAAGAACTGAATCACACAGGTAGCTGCACCAAGAGGTTCGCATTCAGCTCTGATGGGTTGCCACCATATACTGCTAGGTGTCACTGGTGGTTTTGGGAGCAATTAGAATGATTTAGATGATCGATCATTCTAGCTGTTCGAATCAGAGAGTTCTGATCATCGAAAGGAGTTCGATGATGTCTATGATAAAGAATCATTGACATATCCCATTACCAATACAGAATCTGAAACCTAACTGGGCACACAAAACAAGGTTTGAATCTGGTGATCATCAATTGAACTGATCTAGTTCAATTGATCTGAATGAGATTCAATTAGGTTCAAGGAAATCGTGCAGCACTCGATTGAACCTAACGTTCTTCTTTTACTATCATAAATAAGTTGTCCTGACTGAGCCAAAGGAGTTGTGCTCAATTAGAGGCCTCATATGGTCTGACTGGAGGTTGTCCAAGTCAGAATAGGTTGTCTTATTTGTAAGAATTACCTGCCATTTTTGCGTCCCTGCCATTTCTTGTTCTTTGACTTTGGTCAAAAGTCTACCTTTGACTGTCAAACGTTGACACTTCACCCTTTGACTTTTGACACATGTCATGCACCTATTTGAGAGCTGGTGGGGGCTTGTCCCCTGCCAGAACCTGGCAAGAGAAGGGCGCACGCCAAGGTGGCGTGAGCCCAAGTAGGAGGCGCCTAGGAGTCCTTGTTGGACAAGGACTCCATCTCCCTTTTGGATTCCAATCAGAGTTCTACTAAGAATCCAGTTTGACTGGTCTTAGGCGCCCTCTAAGGAGGAATCAGGGGTCTCTATTCCAACCAATCAGATTAGATCTGATTTCACAAAGGGTTGTGATTGGTTGAGAGGAAGAGGAGTTGGATCACAAGAGGTCTATAAATAAGACCCTGCGCCCAACCCTAATCAAGCTAAGTCTATTTGAAAGAGATTTCCCACGTCCAAGGCTGCCTCTCCCTCCTTCTCCAGCCATACTCTCTTCTCCCCTTGCTCTCCACGTCCAAAAGTGTTTTGGACTTAGTTTGGTGCGATTCAGATCAATGGAAGGCGATCAAAAGCAAGAAGCTGCGCTGCTGCAAAAGGACGACTGCAGATCTTCAAAAGAGTTTTGAAGATCCTCCAAATCAGATCCAGATCTGATTTTTGGAGGTGTGATAGAGAAGAAGAGGTTCTCCAGATCCAACCCGAGTGGATACCGGTAGAGGCCAGGCGCTTGCGTGGCTAAGATCCAGAACTCTTCGCTACAATCAGGATCATCTACAGGGTAATAGGATTACCCAAATCAGGTAAATTAAATTTGATTTAATTTATCTTATTTTATTTGTTAAAATAATAAGAATCAGATCTGAAACATATCAAGATCTAATTGAGATCAAGAGAAAAATTTTTAAAATATATCTCTTGATCTAATCAGATCTGGACGAACCTGGACCGGGAAATCAGGATTTCCCTTCACTTGATACGTTTGCCGAAATTATTTTTAATAAATCAAAGAAATCAAAATAAAAAATCAAAAACCTTCCCCGGCAATGGCGCCAAAAACATGATAGGGACACGATGCTGTCGTTAGGACACCGTGTTTATCAGTTTAATCCGACTTCTTAAAATTATTGAAAATACGTAAATAGTAGTGAGTCGGGTCGAATCCATAGAGAAGGTAGTGTTTTTAGATTTGAAATCTTTGATTTTTTTTAGAAGAAAAAGAAAATAATTTGAATTTTGAAATAAAAACTGAAGTCGGAAGATTGAAAATAAAAATTAAAAGATGCAGGAATTTAAACTTGGTACTAAGATCTACTAATTAGATCTTAGCATCTACTTGCAATAAAAAATAATAATTAAAGTGTAGAAATTAAATTATAATAAAAATTAAAAGCAATAAATTAAAATACAAAAATAAAATTTTTATTAATTAAAATTTTAGAATTTAAATATATAGAATTTAAAAAAAGATAAAATAGCCTGATCTCTATCTTGGATCGGCATTGGTAGAAAGATGGTGTAGAAGCTCGGCTCTTCTTCTCGGCACCCTTGCTTCGAAGCAGCCTTTAACCCATAGCATGGCTTCGCCCTATACCAAAGCTTCACCTTGATCGGAGATATTGATTTCTGGAGGCCTAGGGTCCTTTTTATAGTGCTAGGAGGGTTGGATATTTTTTTCTAAAGGCAATATGGGACTAATGCCTTTGTAATCGTCAAAATATAAATAAATTTGGATAAAATTTGAATCAAAATAGCTCTGATATGACTCTGATAAATCTAATAAAATTCAGCCATTCAATAGGAATCCAACGGTCCAAAAATCATCAAAATCGGATGCAGATAAGCTCAGATCGGGTCGGATTAAATTCTGGCCATTGGATCGTGCTTGATCGAGGAAATCTGATCGCAAATCGTGCTTCGGGAGTCTTGATCACCGTCCGCAGCATTCTAGACCGTCGGATCATCGCCTGGATTGAGCGCTGTCATCCGATGGTGATCCGCGTGATGTTTGTATCTGAATAAAATTCGGAAGCAACCACAGCTGTTCGATCCTGACCGCAAACAACCACATCCGTTCGATCGCGCAATTACTGTTCCCATGGACCGCGTGAACTGGCCGCACCGCACACCGCAACCAATCAGCGTCGCTGTTGTCGGATGAAAAGACTAAATTACCCTTGTGAGCCGTGATAAATTTCTGTAGACCCTTAAGGGGTCTAGGTCCACCACGTGGCAATCTCTGATTCGCCGGAATTTGCTGAGCTGGCGGTCCACTCCTAGATCGTGGACCGACTGATGGCTTCAACGGCTGAGTCGACTTGATGGCTTGGCTTGGCTTGGTGGCTCGGCTTACGGAGCCGGCTGAGCCATTTTCTTTTTTTTTATTTAATTTTTATTTATTTTATATCTTTCAAAATTCATATCTTTTCCATTTTAGCTCCGTTTTACTTGAAATTTATTTCATTGTGATCAAAAAAATGAGCTCTTTCTATTGATAATAAAATTTTATTTTTTAATTTTTATTATTTTTTAATTAATTTTTTAATTAATAAAAATATTAATTTCTTAAAAATTATATATAAATTGATTATTAATTTTTAAAAATTAATATTAATTAATTGATAAATTAATACTTTTATTGATGAATTTATTATACTTATCAATAACTATCTTTTGGACAGGCCTTGTTCAACTTCTTGAAGTCTATGCGCATTCTCCACTTGCCATTCGCCTTCTTGACAAGGACCATATTGAAAATCCAATTTGGATAGTAGACTTCTCTAATGAATTCAGCCTTAAGGAGTTTATCAACTTCTTCTGTAATTGCCTTTTGTCTCTCTAGGGCATAGCTACGCATCTTTTCTTTCACTGGCTGATATTTGGGATCAATGGCCAGAAGATGTTCTATGACTTCAGCATCAATTCTGGGCATGTCTGTAGGGATCCAAGCAAAGACATCTATATTTCTCCATAGAAATTTGATGAGCTACTCTCGTACCCCCTCTCTCAGATTGGAACTGATTTGCACTGTGTGCTCTTTATTCCCTTCATTCAAGGGGATTGAGTAAGATCTTTTATGGGTTCTTCCCATTCTTCTATAAAGTCATCCTGAACGTCCAACCCATCAGCTGGACAAGGGTCAGACTGCTCACTCTTTTGCAGGGTAATTGAGTAGCAATGTCTTGCTAAAGCTTGATCTCCTCTGACCTCTCCAATTTCATAGCTTGTTGAGAACTTCATCTTTAAATAATAGGTTGACACTACTATCCAAAATGCATTTAGACCAGGTCGGGCGAGAATTGTGTTATAAGTAGATGGAGCTTTCACTCTCAGAAAATCCACTAGTGCCTTGGACTATCTTGGATATCATCCTACAGCCATAGTTAAAGTTATTACACCTTCAACTGGCACTGCATCACCAGTGAAGCCAACCAAAGAAGAACTCATGGGTCCTAGCCAGTTATTAGGTATAGATATTTTAGAGAAAGCATCATAAAATAAGACATTGATCAAACTTTCATTATCAATAAGAATGCGGCGTACATCATAGTCTGTAATAATTAAAGTTATTACAATCATGTTGTTGTACGGGAGCTAAACTTTTTGTGCATCTTCTTTAGTAAAGGCAATGGGCTCCTCAGTTCTCTGCCTTTTAGCTAGCCCCTCAGATCTGCTAGCCTCCCCTTGTTGAAGTCCCCTAGAGATGCTGTTGATGATGTCAAGAGGTGGCTGATCTCCTTGCTACTCCTTCCTCTTTGGTGGTTTTAACTGTGGCAGTGCTCTCGATCGATCTTCTCTTATCTCAAGCCGGCGTCATAGAAATTAGCCAAGTCAGCCTCTCCTGATGAGCTCCTTGATCTCATCTTAGAGTTAAATACATTCTTCAGTATCGTGACCATGGTCATGATGGCAGAGACAGTACTTGTTGGAATTACACTTGACGACGTCGGCCTCTCCTAATGAGCTCCTCGATCTCATCTTGGAGTTGAATACATTCTTCAGTATCGTGACCATGGTCATGATGGTAGAGATAGTATTTGTTGGGATTGCGCTTGCTAGGATGAGTGCACATCCTCTCCGACCTCGGTAACTGCTTCTTGATTTTCATTAGTACTTTAGTTTTCGAAACATTGAGGAAAGCGTAGTTATGGAACCTTCTAGGGGGGAGAGCTCCTTCATGCCCTTTTGTCAAGACTTCTTTGATGATGAGCTCGAGGAGGGGTTTGGGCTCGCTTGCGCTCAGGGGGAGTTTGAGAGTACGGTCGAACTTCATTCAATTTTTTTTCAACTACGGGCTTGCTAGACTCGCTTGCCTGTCGCTCTCTTGTGGCTTTCTTATCCTTTAATTTGAAGGCTTCTTCAGCTCAGGCATAACCTTCAGCCCGAGTTAGCAAATCAGCAAAATTCATGGGATACTTCTTTTTCAAAGAGAACGGCACATCATTCTTCTGAAGGCCGCCCTTTAGTGTAGCCATGGCTATAGATTGGTCCAAGTTTTGAACCTCCAAGGCAGTGGCATTGAAGCGATTGACATAAGCCTGGATGGACTTTCCTTCTTGCTGCTTGATGTTGATGAGGGAGTACAAGCCTCATCTTGGACATTGACTGTTGATAAAATAAGTTGTAAATTGATGGCTCATTTGGTCGAAGAAGAAGATCATACCCGACTTTAGTGTCGAGTACTAGTTTTTCGCTGCTTTCTTCAGAGTTGATAGGGAGGCTCAGCATAGGATGACATCTGGTGTACTGTAGAACAACATCATGATTTGAAAAGGCCTCTAGATGGTCGATTAGATCAGTGGTCCCATCGTAGCTCTCAAATTATGGAAGCTTGAAGTTCAGTGGGATCGACTCCTGTATGATTCTCTAGGAGAAAGAAGGATCAGTGCAGACGTTGTCATGGTGAGCTAGGATGGTATGGTGGAGCTCCTCTATCCATCGATCCATGTTCTGAAGCTTTTGATCGAGAGCATCATCTCGAACATGGATCTTGGTGGGCTTCCGACTGTAGATGGAGAAGGTTTCTTTTGGAGAAGAATCATGATCTGAATAGGGATCTTTTGCCTTCCATTTTTCTTTTCCAGGAGTAACAGGTCTGCTAACCCAAGTTTGCCTCTTTTAGGTTGGTTCCTGAAATTTTGGTGGGAGGTTTTTGTTGAAAATAAAGCCTTGAATTCTTCTACATTAAGCCCACAGTGAGATCCAGGATAATGAATGAAGTCTAACGATCCTAAGAATACCTCAATCAAAGTTTGGATGAGAAA